>KK351092.1:263638-446727 GCA_000671755.1 Glossina brevipalpis
AGACACGCAGCTAGCCCACATTTTAGCAAAGACATAAATGTGGGCCAGAGTAATGTGGGCTAACTTCACACCAGTAGAAACTGGCACAATAACATAAATTTATACACATGCATGACTAAATTAAGCATAATCCGAAATGATAAAATGATAGCATTGTAGTAATATGCCTGAAAGCTGAAGTAAGCGATGTTGGACTCATAGATAGAAAGAAAAAAAAACCAAATGCAAAGCACTCACAAAACTATATATAGTGTGGGTGTAACAAACACTAAAATAAACCCAAGCACACATACGTACTAGCACTGATAGCTAACAAACCTTTTCAACTGAATAAAATAGAAATAAAAAATAAAAAAGGAAATCATCAGTAAAAAAAATTAGAGAAAATTTATTTTCAATTTTTTTTTTCTACAGAGCATGGGAGATGTGCATGGATATCAAAAGTATGCGGAGACACAAACTATATAAAAAAGGCAATTTTTATTGCAAAAAAACGACTTTAGCCACAGATTACGATGAAATCACTTGCAACGTGCGTTCATTTCTGTCTGAAGAATCTAATAGTTGAGTGATTTAGAGGTTATTAATATAAAAAAAAAAAGAAAACGGAAGTTCGAAAAGATTTATTACATTTTAGTATCATAACAAAATATAAAAAATTTTCAAAAATTCATCAATAATTTTTAAATTTATATAAATTAATATAAAGATAAACTTTTTAATATTTTAATATTTCATATTTTATTTTTTTATTTATATCCATTTCGTGGTCCGGATTTGTTAACTCTGTTTCATTTACATGTATAAAATATTATTGTCATCTAGAGTATCGCATGTTTAGTGTAATGTTGGCCATTTTATAAGAGCATGTCAAAACAGTACAAATTTACTACAAAAAAATTGATACGTTTCGTACATTACGAGCCGACTATGATTGACATCATGGTCAATCTCAACGCCCTATAGGCAAAACTGCGAAAAAGTTCTAAGAAACTGGATCTGTAAAAGATATTTGAAGGTCCACACATAACCGAAACGCTCGATCGAAAATATTGGTTCTGTTAGTGAAAGTGTCGAAGAAAGGGTCGAAATTTATCCATGACACGGCACACAGCATTTGGGCGTGCCTTGCGGCACATTATGGCCTATTTTGCTTTTGCCTTTGTATCTTCACCTTTTACAAAATTTATTTAACACAAGAACTGAAACCAACCGAGCATGCATTGCGTAGAAAATTAGCTACTTGTGTGCTCGAACAACCGCGTTTGAAAGACGACTTTTCGCATCGAATTTTCTTCAACTCGTGTAGCTCGTTTTTTGGTTGATGGATTTTTCTACAAACAAAATATTCGCATTTGGGCCAATAAAAATCCACAACAATTGTCGAAAAACTTTTGCATTTCCAAAACGTTACAGTATCGTATGACATTTGGTCTGGAGGTGCGATAGGACCGTACCTTTTTGAAGGGTGACACACAACACCAAACCGTTTAGCATTGTTACGCAAAAAATTTTCTTGACCTGTAACTTCATATTTTAGTGATATGATGCGAATTGCCCGCCAAGAACGTGCGTTTTCTTACCGTTGGACCTTTTTTTTGTATCAATAGTTCCTTATCCATTTCATTAGCGGACGACACTGCTTTGCTTTTGAGCATTTGTCTAATCGCGAGTTCGTGTCTGCCAAACTATGATAAACAGGCGAATCGTTAGCGTTTCTGCTTGATACTAGTGAAGCAGTATATAGAATAAAAAGTGAACACATGACAATGTCGGAAGGGGGAAGAAACCATGATTTAACTGAAAGAAGCCGTTAACATCGATGACAAAGTAGTATATATAATACGCGACATCCATATTTAGGAGTATCAATAACGTAACGTATCAGTAATATAATGTATTATAATTTGCTACAGCCAAACGAAGCAGAAAGCAATAATAACTGATGATGTTAAGCAAAGTGCTAAAGAACGAAGGGTCACGATAACGCCATGAAACATTAAAAGGTGAATTTTCAGCATGAGGACGCTCGGTATCGTAATTCAAAATCCGATCACTAAACATTAGGAGTGCCGAACTAGAATGTGTTTGCCTCTTCAGTGTATGCGCGAAACTTACTCCTTCTGGTTAACACATATTGCAAATCATGACTTTTGAAGGCTAAATCGTATCAAAAACTATATTGTGCAGTAAAGAAACGCAAGGTTCATCCAGAAACGCTTTTGGATTTTGTTTGAATTGGAATAAATTTATACAGCAGCAAGTAGTATAAAAATGTTATTAAACTAACGTTAAATAAATTATAACATTGCATAGTTAAACAAGCAAAACCTGAATATTATTTTAAAAACTATTCAAAATTTATCATTCGTTTATTATACAAAATGAAGAGACCCGTTTCTTTATTATATTTTCTGGAAAATTACACAAATTTATTTAAATGAAAATAATTTCCCAAAAAGAAAAAAGAGAAATGATAATAAACTAATATTTGCCTTTGAAAGTTTACTCTTCTTCTTGTATCTCGTTCCAATGCTATCTCTATTCGGACGATGATTGCGAACGTAGAACGTAGAGCTGCACATTATGCGAACAAGACCAGCACTTATGTCGCTATCATTGCATTTCATGCTGCCAATAATTGTTGAGATTACATACAAAACCAACGCTTTTAATAGATTTCCTTCTATGGCAAATGAAAAGCAACTGCTATATAATCACATTTATTTACAAACTGAGCAATAAAACAGAAAATTCATTGGAAAAACATCTTCAACAGAATGGTTTCTGATTTTTAAAATCTATTTTAGTTTAAATTTTAGCTTGTGTTAATTTAATAATAATTGAATACAAAATTGATTAAGGTCGTCATTAAAAATTATATTAATTTGCTAAAATTATTTAATTGCAAAATTATTATTAACATCGTATCAAGCTGAGTTTAAAATTAATTAAATATTACAAATTTGTATAGCGCATGTAGTAAGAAAAACAATTTAAAGAAATAATTTAAAGAATTTTTATTAAAAATTTTATAAAATTTGATACATTTCTAATACATAGAAATTCATAATAACAAAATGAAAGTAAAAAAAATATTGATTCGAATGTACTTTGAATAACCACACCAGATTGGAAGATAAATTTTATAGGTTTACTTGTGTATTATAAGTTTTTAATGAAAATATTCCTAAATTTGGTTTTTCTTTATAAAAATTGTTTCGATTTCATAATTGAAAAAAATATAGATCATATAATGCAATCAGATAGCACTTTTTCGTCCTAGCGTTGCTCACATCAAGAATAAAACCAAATTAAATTAAAATCTGACCTTTTTTCTATGGAATATACATGTGGGTAAATTTTGAAGTCTCTATAGTATATTTGCAAAAATTATACAAATGATGTTGATAATGCCTTTGATATTGCAGGGTTAATATACAGAAATTTCCAAGGAAAAATTATTATTAAGATGAATGTCTATCTCTCTTCTACAATATGTGCAACATTTTATGGAAAAGTTACTTCAAAAAATTAAAAATATTCAACAATATTTTAAAGAAAAAAAGATTTTTTTTTCTCTTATTTAAAAATTTTAAAAGGCTTTCGAGAAAAAAATTATAAAAATAAATTGAATTATGCTACATTCGGTCAAAATTAAACCACAATTACCGTACCTAGCCAAATGCAATTCTTTACATAAATTAATACCATAAAATACCAAAAACTTTCTCGTATTGCTATCCGTTGCAATCGGCTCCACATTTAGTGCACTAGATTTATATGTTAATCCACTATTCACGACTAGTTTTCATCGTAAAGGATTAAAACTTGTTGTCATATTTTTTGTAAGAACGATTATATGGGAGACGGATTACCAAAAGATACTATCCGATCTAGGTTTGTTGGGTTTCACCGATTTCTGTTGAGAAATACTTTTCTTTTATGCCACAAATTCTTCAAAATAATGCAATTTATGAGAAATAGTCATAAAAATCTATTATTAATAGGGTTCATTGTTTGGCGAAATTACGAGAAACGAAAATGTGAGGTTTCATTAAAATACGTTGAAAGTTGCGAATGCAGAGAAAAACAGACTAAATATTGGCATAATAAACGATGAATCTATCTCAATTCGTTGCAGATGTTGCAAAAACTTAATGTACTCTTATCGTAAGTAATGCTAACTGGGTAGCAGTTATATTGGAGCTAGACGGAATTAAACTGCATCTATCATCAGTTTCCGTAGAATTTTCGTTTATAAGGTAAAGCTATAATAGACTCATGTGACATTTCGTTCGTATATGATATCATAAATTATATTCTTAAACGATTTGACGAAACTTTGAATTTAATCGTGCGAACTGAAAACCACGCGCGTTTACATACTCTGTTTTACTTACATAAAGTTTTTTCTTGTGGAATAGTACGCGTGGATCTTCGCTTTAGACAATAAACCTTCATGAAGGAAAATTTTCAGACTCATTCGATGGCTCGAAAACCGTGGGACTTTGTATGGGCCTTTTATACTATTTATATATTCATGCACGCATTTATTCATGCATATTTATAATAATCGACGAATCTAAAAACAGTTTTTAAGCTTTATTCGATGAAACTAATTAGAAAAATTTTGAGATCAATTTCATTTGTCCATTCAAAGCAATGATTTGAAGAGAATTCAGAACAGACAGACAGAAAAACTTAAATCGCCTGCGCACTTTTGGATCAATATTTTTCTGCGTATTCTATTAATAATAATATTCAAGAATAATTATTTGATTCGTTTTAGAATTGAAAATGAAAGTTAAAAAAGTCTGTTTAACAAACGATTCCCTTACCCTAAATCAAATTTTCCATTTCCCAATTCCCATATTTGTCTTTTTCGTTTTTTGTCATATCATCGCAGAATGTTCTGCGGTGGTTTATTTACGAGAATATCTTTTCACTCTACACAAGTTATGAACCACAGTTTATTTTCAGTATAACTGCCGGTATGCTCATGATTTACGATTTTTTCCCACCTTTGTTTTTTCTCGTAATTCTATTTGTTTGTGATTTCCTTTCCTATGTATTCTGTATGCGCGTATCTCTTTTTACCACCATTAACAACCACAAACGCTGAATTATGAAAGCATCATCAACAACCTCATCAACATCGTCATCAACATCATCATCATCATCATCACCTCGAGCAACAGTAATCACCACTGATTTGTTTTTATATCAAATAGCCAGCGCCATTTAATTATTGTTGTAATAGCTTTTTCGTTTCTCGCTTCGTGAAAATTGCGGTGAGCTCTCTAAACACACAAAAAAAATATATTATGTATTTGAATGAACAACAGTCGGTCCGACAAAGAAAAGATTCGCATTTTGTAGAAAAACTACGGAAAGACGACAAGTCTTGAATGAATAATTTTTTATAATTTTGAACGAAAATTTTGTCTAATATGCTATGGAGGCCATGACTAATGTTAAATGATTTTGTATAACGTTAAAGAATTATCTTTATATGTTCTATTGGATACAGCAGTACATGAGAATTTGCCAAACAACAACATAGTTTTTCGATCGTTGAATATGAAAAAGTCAATAGCAACTAAATGTTATTTTTATTTTAATTCGAAGAAAACGACTACACGGAGTCGTTGTTATCGGAAATTGTTGCTGAATATGTTCTAATGATAACTGTAAACTCCTCTAAAACACTTCGTTTACGCAGAATTTGATTATTTGTACCATAGTGACCTAAAACGAACGCTTCCTGCATTTACAAAAACGTTTGGAAATTAGGCGAACAATTATTTTTTAGTGTAAAGGAAATCATTCAAAACCAATAGATTAGAGAATCATACGAGAATGGAGATTGAGAGATAGACGAAATTACGAAGCCTATCGAAAAGTATTTGAAGTGAAAAATTGACAACGCATACTAAGTTACATGGTAAACACTTAGACCAACGACCAATATTAAGAGTAAAGCCAAATATATATATGGCTCCAAGTTTTTTTTTCGCATTTCGTGTCATCGGAATCAGAATACGAGCTTTTCAAAGATAACGAAATCACGACTAAAGAATCGTATACGATAGCTAATGATTTAATTAGAGCCGTTTCAAAAGAAAAGTTTCCTAAAATAGTTAAAAGATATGATAAAATGTTTTTTAACCATGAAAACGTTCAGATAAATATTGCAAATAATGTTAAGGAAACGTTAGAAGAAAAATTCTCCCATGCCTTCTTATTAAAATGTAGCTTTTCCCTACTTTTTTTAAGATAAAGATGGCGGGCATCAAAGATTCGGCCCAACCGAAGTTTTATTCCTTATTTATTCTTCATTTGTATATCAAACTTCCCTTTTTTTCTTGCGACTTTATTAATATCAGTAAAGCCTGTCGTTACGCTAATTGGATGTGTATTGTCTTTGATGTCTGCTTGTGGATGTTACAAACGTAAAGTTGAATTTAACATGCATCCAGTTTTGGTAAGAAGTACACAAATGAAAACAATATTTTCAATCAAGCTCTCTTTGGTTCCTCCCTTTAAATTCTTAAAATAAAACTCCTTAAAATAAAGAGTAAAGAGCGTCAAAAGCATTAATTTCCTTGGATAATTTTTTCACTTTAAATCTGGAAAAAGCTGTAAAGTGGATATAGACTATGCTTTCTTTTACTATACGTACGACTGTTTTATGATTCGTTTGATTTCTAATTAAAATTTTCTTTTCATTAATTCTTCTCTTATTTTCTGCTTCGCAACAATGTACTAACATCATAATGTCTTCTTGGAAATCTATATTGAAGTTTATTCGTCTATAATATTTCGCGTAAACTTTATAAATGCTGTGCTGTCGCTGAGTGCCAGTAGAAAATATTAAATAAAATAATAAATTTTACTCGCTTCTTAGAATTTTGTGCCTGATTATAATACTAGAATATCATGCAGGATATGTGCGGGTTCCAATGTTTTCAATTGTACACGTATTGGAGTCATTATAGCGAGCGCAAATTAACGCTAGTGTTACTCTCTTGTAATATGAAAAAATCGATGATCGCGCGAATTGAAAACACGACAAAGACGATAAGCTTGTTGAAAAAATTTAAATAATTTATAATATCTACTTAATCGTAATGTGTTGGTATTGCAAGATGGACCTAGTTGACAAGTTCAAAAGCGGCAAGAAGCTAGAAATAGTGTCATGACGTACGTTTGAAAACATACATGGAGGCGAAATTAAAATTTCCGTCGAAAAAAATTCTTGCAGTGAATTTATCTCATTTTTTAAACTGTTGTATAATCTTTCAATATAAGGAAATCCAAGTCAATCTAGACCTTCTTAATACATTAGTAAAAAAAAATTTGAACAAAAGATTTTAGAGGCTCCTTAGTATCATTCAGAGGAACCTTAGAATTATTAGATATTCTACTATTTTAAGAGACATGAAATTAAAAAGTTCCTCTACTTCCTTTAGAAGAGATTTTACTGTACTTATCCGCATATGTTTCCATTTAGGTCTATCGGCGTTTTTTTTTTTTTTTTCGTTGATAAATGTGATTGATTAACACTTCGGTGTGTCCGTCAGAAAGTGTCTTTGTACATTTCTCACTTTATCATTTTGCAACATTGTCACTATGTATAGTAAGTGTATTATTGCAACAATTTTTTTCTTGTTTGGAATTTTTCTAATTTGAAAATTGCCACAAAATTGCTAAAATATTTTTTTTTTTTGTTATAAAAAAAGAAAATAAATACAATCTAGTTGATGTGATCAAATTATAAAACAAATTTTAGCAGATAAGCATTATCTGCTACAAATTGTAATGTGAAACCATCGCTCAATACATTTCTGATGATTTTGTATTAAAAGTTCTCGCTTTTTATATTTAAAATTAGCAAAATATCATTTCCATATATATCTTTCGAAAATAGGTTCTGCTTAATTCTGTCAATGTTATGTAGCGCATTATACCTCTGGACAAAACGTAATGAAACTGTATTTTATTCAAATACCCGCGCGTTAATGATGTTCAAGAGATTTTTCCATTCTAAAAATCACAGGGGACAAATAAAAAAAAATTACCAGACACATGCCCCTACAGGGCAACAACTTGACTAAAAAATGTGTACATCGTTATCATAGCATGGGTATTTTAAAAAAATACAGTCTGATGGCTTTTTGTCGATGTTACTACAGTGCTTTTTCATTCTTCTTGCCTCGTTGGTCTCCTCTGAATGAAATATTGCCAAGAGATTTATATAATTGCTCAGTTTGTGAAGACATTTTGAAGAAAGGAATTGAATTAGATTTTTCACAAATGGGAAAGCTTTGTTGCTAGCAAACCACAAGCCCCACAAGAGGGACTTTGAAAAAATAAAATTTTATGCCAAAAAAAAAGTGAAAAATGAGATATTTTATTGTTCCCAATTAATTCCAAGGAAAAAAGTGTTGCTGAATCGTGATATACGATAGCAAATGGCAAAATAGAATGAACGCAATTCAAGGCATTAATTTTCTGTCGAAAAAATCGGAAAGAATTTATTTGTTAATCATGGACAATATTTCGGAAAAACTCTTTTTACGATTTTCTTAAAAACAAATAATTTTTTTCCGTAAAAAAACCTAGCAATGAGTTATTTATACTCTTTATATTTTCAAAAATTTAAGTTTCTCTATTGTAATTGTCTTATATAGGAAATTTGAAGGTTTCCTCTAAATTTTATCTAAAATTTATCGAAAACTCTCTTAAGAAAAAGTTTAATTAATTAAAAACAAGTAAGAAAATTATATTCAAAATTTTTTATAGCCACTACTTTTATCTTAAAAAAAGGGCGAAAACTAAGTTTTAAAAAATGAGCGTGGCAAATATTTTAGCTTGGAAATTTTTACTTTGCAATGTCTGAGCATTGAGCGAAAGAGCCAGAAAAGAAACATGTTCTCAAATTATTTTATATTGTAGGCCTGGCCCCGATTCCAATGTTTCTCCCAAATTTGAAGCTCACATCTTAATTTTTGCTGTCACAGACATTATATAGATGTACTGATGGGCAGACGAGCATACTGAAATCGAGTCTAAATTTGATGCTGATTAAGAATATATATACACTATGGGGTCTCTGAAGTTTCGTTTTAGGCATTACATACAAAATAACGAAATGAATATACCCCTCGTGATGGCTATAAAAGTTAAATGCGTTTAACAAAAGATTCATAGTAAGACAATTAAGTGATTGCGAAAATCACTTAAAAGTAAAACCAATGATTTATTTACATCGCATAACACACGGCTTTTGCAGAAAATTCTCAAATAAATATATAAAATAATGTAAACAATGCAGTACACAGATAACCCAAAGAATAACCCAATTTAAGAAACACTTAACTCATATAAAAGGGCATGAATACCATTCTGCCATCATTATCAGCAGAAGTAACTGTTACAAGCTACTCATATATACGAATTAATTTTAAATAAAAAGAAAAAAGAAAAAAGAAAAAAAAATGTTATTAACTTCCATTACTTTCTTAGTCATTATCTTTACGGCAAATGTGAATGCTGAAAAAGAAACGTCGAACCAAGAGGTAAACAGTAAAGTTAATTGGTTACCAGTATGGAATGATATTGAAGGCGATCGTGAAGACCCTAGCGGACATCATCAAGAGAAGGGTAAATTTTAAGTTTATTTCAAATATATTTGTAACTTTAACTTTTATTTGTAATTTTAACTTTTCTGCAATGAAGACATGTGCAACTCTTTCAAGAGTGGAGGATTAAAGAAACATTTACAACAAGTTAAGACTTTAATGCCTTTGGATAAGATCAAGGAAATCATCGACGGGGCAGCTAACGATCCTGAGATAATAGCCTTAAAGGAAATGCATAAATCTGAGGAATTTCGTAAGAAACTGCAGTCACTACGTTCCTCCCAAGAGTATCAGCTTGTTAAAGATTACATTTGCAAAGTTTTAAATCTAGATTTGGTTTATTATAAAAAGCTTATTTTAACATTTTTCTTACCTTCTAATAATCTAGTCAAAGCTAGGGATCAACATTCTTCAAAAGGTATAAATAATCTCCTTCAGAAAATTTATAACATACTCCCACGTCAAGAGTTAAGTGATCTATATCAGAGCTTTTTAAAAACAGATCAAGAATTTGTTAAATCAATCGAAAATATTAAATCGTCTGATTATCTTCAATTAATAGAAAATCTAAAACTTAACGTTAAAGAATATGAGGAAATACGTCAACAGTTAATGTATATCGGTGTACCTATGGACAAAATTCAAGGATTTATACGTACTATCTTGGGTTGGGACTTAGAATTGGTCGTATTTTAAAAGGAATAGAAATAAAAAAAGGCGGAATATATCATGGATATATATATATGAAAACATCTAATCGAAATTTGTGTAATTTTCTAATAGAGCTATTCTTCACAAAAGGTAAGTTTGTCAGAGCAGAATAATCGGATGTACCATAGACTAAATACATGTTCCAATAGAGACTTCATAGTACTTCTGTCTAATATTAGAATCTCTAACATTATAAGTTGATTCTTAATTTTTTCTATCATAAAATTCGCGATTAGAAATTAACTAAATTAGTTCATCTGACGTATATAGATTCAAAAAAAACCTGAAAAATAAATAACTCCTTAATGCTGCATATTCTATATTATGAATAAAAACATACTATAGAATGTTTTTATATGGTTTCATTTACAACAACTAGGAACAAAAGTCAAATTAAAAAATTTTCTGAGTCGATTTAGCTGTCCAAATCCGCTTATTCAAATCTTTGTTCTTAAATCTCAAGAAAAGAACTTAAAGAAACAGTAAACTCAGAAAGTTCTGTTCAGTTGGGATCGAATCATGTATACACCCACCACCATTCATTTTATCAAGACAGTACTTCATGTGTAGAATGTACCGGATAATTTTCTAACATTTTGTTTTGTTTACCTTATAAGTAATAAGTAGAAAAAGTCAAAAAGGTGAACAAAATGGAAATTTCATCGCTTATGTGGACTTGAGTAAATTTTTCCAGTTTTGAACACAAATAGAAGGATCCTAATTTTAATTATTTTTTGTTTTCTCTTTTTTTATTATTTATGCATTCATCTTCTAACTGTTGACTTCTGTTGATCTTGATTTTTTGGTACAAAAGTCAACACTTCTAGCAAAGGTCAATAAAAAGCGAGAAAGTTAGAACTATTAAAAAAGTTTAAACTCTACTGTCGACATCTGTTAGTACGTATCCTGTCAAGCCGGTTGATTTTGCAAATGTAAGCACCAAATTTTCCAAGTTTCGTTATTATTAGTTAAAGTTCCCTTAAAACAGATGGTGACACATGCAAGTGAAAATTTTCAATTTCAAAATTTTCAATTTTACAGCTGACATTGAAGTCGTCTAAATATTGAAGAATTGCTGTAAATAAAAAATGCTTATATTTAAATTAATCAATTTCCACAAAAATTTATAGATTTCCGTCAGTGACAAAAAATGATAACAGAATGTCAAATTGGAAAGAAAACAAAATATTTTTAAAATTCTTGTTCTTCGCATTATGAGGTTCGAAGCTTTACTACTTCTAGTATAATTACAGCTTTGAAACAAACCATCTCGCCTAATAGCAAAGACACAAGAAACTGCTTTATCTTTTTGGGCCTACATTCTTTTACAATTCTATTGCACTATCAACAGGGATGCTATTTTAAGTACAAAAGGTTTCACAAGTTGTTCTTCACATACAAATATATTGTTATTACTGAAAAATTAAAATACATAATTATTTAGTGAATGAACTAACTAAATAATCGTTATCGTCTATAGATTATATGATCCTTGTGTAGCGGTTTTATACAACTTTTTTGATTGTTTTCCTTGTAAAAAGTGTTTTCGTTTTACCCTATATATTTTTTTTTCATTTCAAAACAACAGTGAATAACAGTATAGCGCTAACGTAGACAAACATTAACTTTTAAAAGTTTAACAGGTTTTCTAATCTACTTAAAAAAATTGTATATTACAGAACATCTCAAAGCTTGTAAGTATATATACCCCCAAAAAACATAGCGAAAATTTTTTGAATAAAGCCCTTTTTTATTAATCATCTCCTCATTTGATGCAATCCAATAATTAATTCAGTCATTGCAACAATTTTCGCAGCTACTTTCCGTAAATACTTTGTCGATTTTTCTCTTAATGCTCCAAATGAACACTCAACTTCCTGTTCTCAAAAAATGGAAGTCTTTTAAATAAAGAAGAAGAAAATTGATTTCGAAACTTTCAAGGATATCAACGGTCAACGATGTCATTAACTTAATAGACTTTTTCGCAAAACTCTAAAATGTATACTTTTCGCAGTATTTTAAGGTGAAATCTCTGCCTATATCTCAAAAACAAAGTATTACGATGCTGCCTTTTTAAAACCAATAAAAGTGCATTACTCTGGTAAGCGTTTCCGTTATCTGCTGTTTGTTTATGTTCGTTATATTATACCCAACACTAATTATAATAGTATATTAACTTTGTGCAGCCATATACAACATCCAGAAAAATTTTATAAATTCGCTTGTTTATTTCTTATGTATCTAGGAAAAGTTGTTATATCAATACAATATTTCTCATTTTTAACATATCTCAATAAAAGATACATTTTTGTTAGATTAAAAGAATGTGCAACATTTGCATGACAATATTTATTTAGTTTTTGAATGTTCCCCCATATAAATGTTCTCAAAAAAAAAAAAAATTAATTTGCTGTAATCAATTTGGACAACATAAAAGTTCTTAAGAAAAGTAAGGCAAGAACTCTAATTTTCGCTTTTTTTACGATAAAAATAAATGAATAATAATAAGTTCTTTGATAAGAAAATTAACTTCATCAAATTTGGACCAGGTTCAGATTTTATGCTATATTTAATTGTCGGCTTTATCCGACTAGAATATTTTATCATGTTATTTATCATCTTTTATATTGAGAAGTAATATTTATTATCTAAATTTCAGCTTTTTTGTGCCCAAATTTTTTTGATAAGGCAAACATCAAACAATATTTTACGTATCTTATCAGCTAAGATGAACACCTATAAATTTTTAAATTAAATATAAATAAATAAAATAGATGTAAAGAAAATTACCGCCAAAATTTAATACCTTACTAAACAAATCGGCTATATTCGCAAGATATTATTGTATTAGTGAGAAAAAGAGAGAAACTTCAAAGATTTTTAAGTCTTCTTCTATCTTTCACTCTTTCTTTCTCTATTAGCGGTTTTTATTTTCATTTTCCATATATTGCAACTCTAAATTCAATTATTTAATTAGTCGTGAAAAAGATTTTAATTGCTTCGTTTTAAAATAGGCAGACAACGCAGCAGAAAAAATATAAATAAATTAATATTTGATTTATTACATTTTTATTCACAAAACTCCGTTTTTATTTTAATTTTTAAATTTAGTGTCGAAACAAGCGAAATCACTTGCCCAATCAAATCGCGAACAAAACCCCAAAAATCGTATTCCCAACTTATAGTTATGCTTTAAAGTGTAAAATATAATAAGAACTAAAATAAAAGAGAAATTTTTCCGAAACAGTAATGCCAACTAACTAAAAATGGTACACGTTTAATTCACAAAAAAAGTGAAAAAGAATTGGGATTTAAAACCTAAAACTAAACAAAATATATATATTTTTCACTTTTATGCTCCAATATATGTACAAATTTTTGATTTATAATAAATGTTACATCTAACTCAGTTTGAAATGAAAGCGATTTTTTAAATCTCTGCTTTCTACTAAGAAAACACTAAATTGTTGTTACTATTGTATCTCTAATAAAGAAAAATGCAGTAGTGGAGAGACTTTATAAGGTATTAAGTAAAAATGTAAAAAGTTAAGCGAAAATTAATTTTAGAAAGGCAAATTATAAAAAAAAAGATTGTGTGATTGTAAATAATTAACACAATAAAAAAATTTAACATATGTAAGTGTGAATTATGTTGAAATTATTAACCAAAAGTGAAGAAAGCAAAATTTTCTCCTTAATAAAAAAAAAAAAAAATGTGTATATAAAAAAGGGGGTGTATAGGTGCTGCCTGACAAATAATATAAGTACGTGTGTTCGTTTGCGAACATTTTGCGGTATAAACTTTAAAAGCTGTTATGAGTGTTTTACGGTTTTTAAAAGCAAAAAACAAAAAAGAAAAAATATGCAATTTCCTCTACTAAAAATTCTGCTAAAAGGCAGGTTAACTAAGGTTATTGCAAATAGCAACAACTGCAAGTACAAGTTTGTTTAAAACGCGAAAAATCAATACAAATTGTGACAGCAGTTAAAAATCAGTTCACGAACTACTAAATCGTTGTAAAAACTACTAACAGAGAAGTTCCTTAATAGAATACCGAAATCTTTATAATTATGAGCAACAAAAAGTTTATTCTTAATGACGTTGTAGTGTAACAAACCGAAGCTTGAGAAAATTAAAAAATTCCAATCTCTTTAATTGACATAAATATGCTAGAAAAATAGTAGTTCCATCAAATTTAGTAATATTTTATGCTTTTCCAGCTTATTTTAAAAACTATATTATATGTAGATCATAATCATCATTATTAATGCAAGAGATATTTTCTCTCCATCTCTCATTATTCTCGTACAATTATCTAGTAGTATAGTAAAAAACGACACAGATACATAATATATAAACAAAAATTTTCTGGAATAACACTCAAGCAACTGTGAGCTTGTCAGTTTATGAATAGAAAAGAATATTATTTACGTGACATTTAAAAGGATTCCCTTCAACATTGTCTGCTCAATAAAAGGATGTAATGAACTGATGTATACAAAAAACATGAGAATATGGCTCTATTGAGCGACTTTATTAAGCGCATCTCTCATCGTTAATTTAGTTGCAATTCATTTTGAATGGTAATTAATAAGCAAACTTAGTATAATGAAAAGATAATAACATTTTAAATATAAAAATAAAGCCAATGTGAAGGCATTACATGCCTTGTATACAATTCTGGTTATCCAACGATTAGATTCAAAATGTATTCTATGATATACCTAATATGTATTACTAGAAAATCTCACATCTCTAGTACAGCCATAATAAAAGAACAGAGCGTGTGTGTAATACGTATGAGTTCAATATTAACAATAAAAAAAAACTTTTTATATACATTGTGGTGTTTGCGTTTTATATTGCGAAAGAATACTACAAGCGAACAGGAGAAAATTAGTACTGTCTTGCTCCGCTAATGTATACATAAATATTTGGTGGAAAAATTTTCGATACCAGTTAATCCGTTGAAAGAATAACAAGTATTTTTTTTAAGTAGGTAATCTTATCATGTCTCAGTTGACCTCGAAGCTAAGATGTCAAACGCTCGCCCCTTTCTTTTTCTACCTAATTTTATGCAAACTTGTTGCCTTATAGGCTTTACAAGCAACTTGCAACAATAAATTTAAATGTCTTTTAGAGCCTTAAAAAACTATAGATCGGGTATACTTTCTTTCTTGGCGTTTGAAATTAATATTGTTATCGTAAACAAATAAGAAATGAATGATTTCTCAACCCAACTTAATTTATTTACTTATAACTTTTCAGTTCGTTTATTCTAAATTGTTTATATAAATGAAATCGTGAATGAAAAATTGCTGTAATATGTTTGTTTTGCTAACTTTAACTTTTCTATAAAAAATCTTAAAAAATAATCAGTTGATTTATATATATGTGCATGAAAATAGCGGAACCATGCAATTAGTTTGAGTGCAAGCAACTGTGAAGAACTTTGAATAATTTGTTTCAGCTTCACATATAAATGAAGGTACTGTTACAATCGCCAATGACGAGTCGTAGTAAAAAGGTGCAAAAATGTGTTTGTGTTAAATGTAACAAATGTCTGTCCTGCTATGAATAAGAGAATGACTATAATATACCTGTTTTTCCGTTTATAACACTCAAAACATGGAAACTATCGCAAATTGTAAAATAATATTAGTAATAACTTACATCATAAAATAGATATCGCGGTCTCGAATTTGTCCCAGTAATTCGTTTATTAACACTCTCCTCAATTAATCAAAAAATGTTACGCCGCGGTTATCGAAGCTTCGTTTTTTCGCAACACTTGTTTTGGTCACAGGGACCTTCCAAATATTGCTTTTCTATTATTATACAAATGTAAATAAGCAATTTTTGAAAGAAGAACTAATCGTTGGAAAAATATTGATTCAAATATTCTTCTTGTATTAGTTTTGTGTTTTCGCCGCATATGGATTAGTTATAGTAGTCAAGTGGACTTTCGCTTTTTCACTCCTATATGTTGAATTAACATTAACTTATCTTTTGTTTATATAATATGTTTTGAAAAAAAATCCGCAATATTTGCATTTTAACCACATTTTGATTTAAATCCTTCCTTAATAGAACTTTGTTAAATGCTTAACAAATGTCTATTGAAATTTTTGGTTTGTGTCTTTGCTTGTTAAATTTAAATTTAATTTCTCCTACTTCAAGCAAAACAAATAAGTCCCTAATGTAAATGGTGTAGCATATAAGAAAAAAGAGAGTTTATATGTGCAAAAACCAAAAACATAGGTTCGTTAACAGGTTGAATTTAGTGTCAGATGTCGTTTATTGTAGTCGTGCAATTTATTTATAAAAACATCAAGTGTGACTCATTAATTTTTTTATCATTCCTCCATCAAAGCTGATGCACATATCTCTACAAACACACCAAGTATTTAACCAATTGAAGAAACAATTGCCTACGAAAACCGCATATAAGTTAAAGCAGTAAAACACGCAATATAATTTTATGCATATTAATATATATTATAAACAAACGAGTACAAACAAAGCAAATCAAACAAAGCTGCCTCCTATCTCCCACGTAAATTGTCGTTATAACGGGAATACGTTGAGTTTGTGAAATGCTTATAAAATTTCATAAAATATATATACATTTTGATCAGCGTGGTTACGAGAATTAATTTAGATATATCTGTGTATTGGTCTTTCCATTATATTCAGAATTAAGTTTTTTAAAGCGTTGTTTGAAACACCGAATTTGCTAATAATTTCTTCTTTCTTACTTTTATCGAATTATAAGGACTAATTAATATATGTTCGCACGTCCTTCCATGATTGCCAAAAAGCTATCCGTTGATGTACTTTATGTAATAATCGCTCTTTCCTTTATATTCTAAGTTTATCCCACATCTCATGTAAAGAATTTGCTTAATTCGTTTATGTCTTCATACACAGGCAACTGCGTAGTCGCGTCACAAAGTAATTGAATGGTAAATTACTGGCAAGTCAGTCATATTGTTGCTTAGTGCAAGAAGAATTGCTGAAGTAGAGATAGTAATTAATACCAATATTATTCTATATAGGCTTGCAGTTCTAGCTATACTTTACATTTTAAACGAAAACGAATATTTTCGCATTCATTGTCGAAAAGAGATAGCGGACTAGTGTCCGTCAACAAAAACATCTTTATTATATATGTATATATTTTACGTATAGATATATGTGGATATAAGCTCAATTATATCGATTATTATATTTTTGTAAATTCCAAAAGGACGCTTTAGGAAAAATTGTTTGGATCAAATGGCGAAGTCATTGCGAAAACTAAAAAGCATTTTCAAAAAAGATAGTTTTTTAAAAAAAGTCATTGTTATCCTAGACAAACTTTGGATTGAATGTATTATTCTGGGAAACTTTGTTTAACAAAGTACTCACTTTTCTTATACTCAAATTATCATGCAAAGTATTTAATAGCCTGTTTTTTAATACTTTTTGGATATTAGCTGTCTCTTCCAAATTCATTAAAGAAAATAATTTTTGGAGTATTTTTTTATGTCTTCTGTTGTAGCCATCTCTTTTAGGCGTCCATTGCGTTCAGCATAATTGCTATCCGTACGACACTGACTAAAGCCAGCAAACGAGGGACAAATAGATGTTTTGGACGGAGAAGAGTTGCCACAATACTTTTCAACTCAATACTCAGTACAAAAGGTATTATTTTCTATCAAAAAGTATTGTTTAATCAGCATGAAACTTGAAATTTTCCATTGTTTTGAAAATCACAACCCACTGCAATTTATTAAGGGTTGTTTCCAATCACATAGAATTTTGACTGACTTCATTTGAGTGTAGGAACTTTCTGAAATAGCATAGATCTTTTGTTAAAGGTTTCAGTCACGGTAGTTACGGACCGAGGTCTCATGTATCATCACTGAGCTAAATCTTAGGTTTGGATATAATGCTCTCTTTTGGAATAAAGCCAACGGCTCTTTTCTTACAAATTAATTTACCTACGCCACAAGAAGCTTCCTACACCGTTATCTACTAACAAACCAGAAAAAAATTAAACTACCTCGTCATTTTTAAAAATATCTGTATTAGGTAAACAGATGTCAATCTACAAAGTAAATTTTTAATTATTTTTTTCAGACTTCATAAATGGTAAACTAAAGAAGTTGTTCAAGATTTTAGACAAAAAAAAAAAAATTAAACGCTCATCAAAGCCGAGAGGGGTTCCAATACTCTTTGCTGTTGAAATATTCCCGGAGTAAAGAATGAATGTAATGCGTAAATTACGTGGCACGACCGCTGGTAATGTTAGCAACACCTCAACATCTATCGCTAACAATGCCGATAACTTAGCCTCAACGACGACCACTAACGAAGACAATTCATTAGACGATCGGGTGCAGACAAGTTTACACACTCTAAAAAAGCTCTTCAGCGAGTATACACATCCTCGAGATCCTTTAACGGAACAGGAACGTGATATGAAACTATACCAAATGTTACCCATATTTTGCAGGGTATGTTTATCTGCCATAAAGTAACATTAATTATGTATTTGATACAAACTTTTAAATATCTATCAGGCGATTGAAGAAATCGTAAATATAATATTAATATATATTTTTAAACGATGAAGTATAAAGATTAAAAATTACTATATGAGGGCATGTATTTTTTTTTCTGTTATATTTCAGGTTTTTAGTAATTGTCCTGCTAGTGATATGAGTGAAAAATTTTGGGATGTAGTTGCCTTCTGTCAACAGGTTTCGCGTTTAATGGTTAACGAGATACGCAAACGTGCGTCAAATCAAAGCACCGAAGCTGCTTCAATAGCTATCGTCAAATTTTTGGAAATAGAGACAACCGAAGAGACTAGCAGTGGCTGGATGTTGTTATCTGCTCTTAATCTATTAGCTAACAGCGATGTTTCTCTCATTCAGGTCAGCGTTATTGCCATTATTTAAAATAAATACTTTACATATTGTAGGTGCTTTCTTTTGAAGTTATTGAAGTGCGTCTTCTGTCAGCTCTGCTTTTGGAAACTGTTCTCCTTCCAAATGCGGTTGTTCTGGTGTATCTTCTCAAAGAACCATTATGTAGTTGACCATTGACCGACATTCGCGACATGACTGCCCTCAACCGTGCTTTGTCTCCCACTTTGTCATATTCGCGGAAATTAATGAAACTAAGTTGTGTAGAGTCACGATAAGTTGATGGTCTAGTGCAGAATTCACGGAACCAAGGATACTTTCTTTCTAATATCTGGTGAATCTCAAGGCATATGAAATACAAATGTATGGGTTGCGTAGCTTCGTAATTTTCATTATCTTCATCCGCTTCTTCAGGTCCGTGAACCAGCATCACGTCTAATGCTAAAAACGCATGTAGCAAAAAAATGAAACCAGCAACCAAAGCACATTCGCTTTGCTTTTTGCAGCTATTGAAGAATGGATGCAATGGTTCCTCAAAATCGGATAAATACATTAGCTGATAATCTTTCTCCGCAAAATGCATACCCAAAATGGATGTAGAGAAATACATTAAAGTCCCTGCTATGGCCATATAGCATTCGTTAATTGCACTTGTGCCCCGATTGAGGATGATTCCCAAACAACCGAACCCGGATAGAATCATGAAGCCGAAGTATGTACCACAGAAAACGATTACATGAGGCATTGATTGCGTCTTATTCAAGCTTTGAATGTGAATTATCAAACAAACGGCGCTCAAGAGGGCTTCGATTGCTTTGAATAAACACCAAATCAAATGCATGACAATCCAAAAATTAACTAAAAATATAAATTTTTTCTTCAAAAAAATTCTTTTAACGTACAATTATAATTTTATTTTTTGTTTTTTTTTAGGTAATGACAGCTGCTGCTGTGCCTTCTACTCTGGTCAAATGTTTGTATTTATTCTTCGACTTGCCGTCAGTGGAGAGTGATCCATACATAGGGACCAGTGAATTTAGTGCCTATGAAAGGCGTACTTTGTTACAAAAAGTTTTTGTGCAGTTGCTCGTCAGGCTCTGTTCGTATCCATATCCTGCCGAAGAACTAGCGCGTATGGATGATTTAACTTTGTTATTCTCAGCGATAACTTCACCTTGTCCAAATCACAATATAGTTTGGCGAAAAAACGCTGCCGAAATTTTAACCACGATTTCCCGACATGGTTTAACGGACGCTGTAGTCAGTTACATACATTGTAAGTAACCATGTAATTGACTTTAAAACGTTTTCATTGTATCCTTCTTTATCTTTTATTTAGCTAAAGGTTGTATGGCCTTGTGCGTGGATAATATGCAACGCTTAACATTTGGAAACCCTTTGGAAATCGTAGAAATGTTCGTTACTGTTTTTTGTTTCCTCAAAGATTCTAGTCAAGTGTCGCAAATATTATTAGATGATTTCAAAGCCTCTCAAGGTTATATATTCTTAGGCGATTTTTTGCTCAAGTAAGTAGTACTTTTCAATATTATGTTGTTTTTGTTATTTAGCACCATTCATGTTCCAGATTCGATACATCACGTTCTCATTCTCTTGAAGTACAGGCAGCGATAAGGAACTTAGTTTTGATGATCTCCTCATTATGTATGTGTGGTTTCAACGAATTGCGCCCCCCTCCAACACAAATTAATGCTCTCTTTAAAATGCAAAATTTCCAAATGCCTCAAGCCTCATCTCGGGAAACTTGCGTCCGCAATATTTACGCTTTTCAAGTCTTGCAAAATGTATTTCTCAAGTCTACTTCTCCTATATTATGCTGCACTATATTGGACGCCATATCGCGTATTTATCATTCGGAGAACGCTAATTATTTCATATTGGAACCCGAGAACACATTAAGTCAATTCACCGAACGTATTCATTTGAAAGGTTCCCAGATACAAGAGAAATTTTTCGATTTATTGGAATTTATTGTGTTCCAACTGAATTTTGTACCTTGCAAAGAATTGATATCATTATCGCTTTTGCTAAAGAATAATCATTCCCCGAGTTGTAGCATTTTATGTCTAAAAACTTTGCTTAACATATTGAGGCACAATAACGTTTTCAAGGACGTTTACCGTGAAGTGGGTATATTGGAAGTGCTTGTGACCTGCTTAAACCGTTATGCCGACTACGTGTGCAAGGTAACTAAAGATAATGAAAATGCAGTGGTTTCGGAACAAGGAATCGAAAGTTTGCCCGATATCCTAGGCAAACATGTTTTAGAGGCTTTAACCATTTTGTTGGCGGGCAATAACAATAATGCTAATGTTTTTCGGGATTGTGGTGGCGCTAAATGCGTGCACGAATTGGTCAAATTTAAACACTGCCGTCCACAAGCTCTAGGCATAATAAGAGAATTAATTCTATCGGCGGGTGGTGACGATGACATGCTCTTCATATTATCGGTAATGCATTCAGTGTCTCCTCATCAAGTAGATTTTAAAATACAAATACTCAACATGTTGTTGGGATGTCTAAAAGATTCTCATCGCACTCGTACTGTATTTCGTAAAGTAGGTGGATTTGTTTATTTAACCAGCATTTTTGTTTCCTTGGATGGTAAATTGTGTGATGAGTTGACACAGAAAGAGAAGAAAGAAGAGGGAGTAGAAGAAGAAGAGAAAAAAGTAATATCACAAGACGATTTAATTCTTCTGCTACAAATAGTATCACAAACGTTAGCCACAGCAATGCGTTTTGAGCCGGCCAATGCGAAGTTTTTCCATCAGGAAATTTGCATAGCCTCATTATGTGATACCCTACGTTTATTAGGATGTTTTGGCAATGAAATTGAATTGCCCCAATTTAACGGCGTTTTTAAAACCGATACTATAATTCAGAAATATTATCACGAGGTTTTTACTGGCGATATATTAAATTGCAGGTAAATGATTGCAAAAATGTTGGCAGTATTCTTATTAATTGTTTTCTCTTATTAATTTTTGGTAGTTTCAATTCTAGCGTACCGCTTTCGCTATCGTACGTCTGCATAATATATCGTTTATTATATAGCATTGCTCTAGATAATTTTGAAACACCAAATATTCATAATATCATAACATTGTTCCATGATCAACATAACCGGTCACCCACCAAAGAGTTGTGCCTAGCTTCCACGCATCCTAATCAATTAATGTTTTCTCAACCATTGCCTGAGCCACGTATTGTGCATCCTGGGGTAGTGTTGTG
Organism: Glossina brevipalpis; assembly: GCA_000671755.1. Classification (NCBI taxonomy): domain Eukaryota; kingdom Metazoa; phylum Arthropoda; class Insecta; order Diptera; family Glossinidae; genus Glossina; species Glossina brevipalpis. Next base: position 286,165 of record KK351092.1, read on the forward strand.
TATGCTACAGCTATTACCCAGCATTAGCCATCGTCAAGAAACCACATTGGCTTTGAATTTGCAAGTTTACCAGAGCGAGATTATTAAGTCGTTGGTGCGTAGTGAGCGGAATCAACAAATTATGTGCGAGTATGGTTTGGCCGGATTATTACTGAAAACCGCCCGCCGTGCCCTCTCTGAGGAAATCAATCCTTTGCATGTTCCAATGCAATACATATTGGAGCGTTTAGCTGCTCAAGCTTTGCAACCCACGGAATTAAGAGAATTTTTGCGCCTAGGAGAACCCTTATCATGTACTGACATCGATCTAAAGAAACCCTACCGCATTGGAGGCCCTGTTCCATTAACACGTATTAAAACTTTGGTCTCAATGACTACTCCCAGAGACTTTAGAGCCCATGGTTCCAACATTTTGCCGCCTTTTGTCGAAATGGACATGTCGGCCGAAGGATTTGGTTGTTTATATTTACCAACGTTATCTCCACAAACCACAACAACGACTGGTGGTACTATCGATACGAATGCTATAGGTGGCATAGGATCTGGAGATCGTATTTTTCCCCCACAAACGGGCTTAACGTACTCTACTTGGTTTTGCGTAGAAAAATTTTCTGATCCTAAAACTGACCCACATTGTGTGCGGTTGTTAACTCTAATCCGAACCATACATAATCCGCGCGAAGAAAATTTGGTATGCTTGTCGATATTATTATCAGCTCGTGACAAGGCCATAGTGGTATCGACTCAAGAAGCTTTAGTCGCACCCAGTAAAAGTAAGTTCCATTTTAGCAGATAATTCCAACGGACCGTTTCATTTTTTTTTTTATAAGGTCTTGGTGATTGGGAGCCCGAAGGAGCTGATGATGGTAATGCCCGTATATGGTGTCCCGATTTGCTTCACGAAGGTCAATGGCATAATTTAGTAGTAGTTTTAAACCGCGCCGTTCTAAAAAATTCTAGTCTCTCTCTTTATTTGGATGGAATGGTAACTTGAAAGTGTTATGTTGTGTTTGCGATATCATAACAATCGTTTTTCTTTTTAGCCCATGCATACTCAAAAATTACATTATATATCCCAAAATGCCGGAGCAGGCTCAACTAATGTACTAATGGCTAGCCAAGTATTCGGATACATAGGCACTCCTCCCATTTGGCGTCGTTACTCACGCCTGTGCTGGAAACAGGGAGTCTGTCACTTATTGGAGGACGTTTTAAACCAGCAGACTGTGCATACTATCTACAACTTGGGCCCTCATTACATGGGGTCATTGCAAGCACCGCAGTTGGGAAAACAAAGCGAGCCTTTAAATCCCTTGGTAGCTGAAGAAAAGGTGTTATTAGGTCTTAATGCTAAAGCCGTTTCTCAACTAACACTAGTAAAGATCAGGAAAGTTTACAGCAGAGCTGACAACAAGTCTATAGCTAAACAATTAGGAATGAATTCCCATGAAAATGCCACACCCATTAAGTATGCGACAATACTGGAACTAACGGTTTTGCATCTAACAACGTCTTATTTCAGAATTCTACACAACTCCGCAGGCCATTTGGCAGGCGCTGGACGTTCTTTGGGCGGCGTAGTGGTGGGTTATTTGGGTGTACGTGTCTTTAGCCCTCATCCTGTATCTGCAATGATTGATACAGTGGGCGGCTGCAATGTTTTATTAGGAATTATAGCTATGGCTCAGGATGTTGAATCCTTGTACGCCGGTGTTAAAGCTTTGACGTGTGTGGTGCGGAGTAATCGTGCTGCACAAAGTGAAATGGACCGTAGGCGGTGCTATCAAACATTAGGAATGTTTTTCAAAAAGAAGCGGAATCTTTTGAACTCGCACATCTTACATCTGACCTTTGGCTTGGTGGGCACAGTTAACAGTGGTCAAGACATGTCTGCCATACCTAATATAACAGCTTTCCAGGATCTACTATGCGATCTAGAAATATGGCACAATGCTCCTAACGGCTTGCTCCGTTCTCTCTTAGAACATCTGCTAGAACTGGCTGTCGAGTCCAATGAAAAAAAACAGAACGTGAAAATTATGCGCGATTTGCAATTGCTGAATAAACTTTTGCTTATTATCGTAGACATACAGGACCATTCGACTCGGGAAATATTGTTCAATTTAGTAGAAGCCCTCTTGGGTGGCCAACCAAGGCATTCAGATCTTTTACTATTTGGCCAATACTGCGCTTCTAAGTTGCCAAAGTCCGATCAAGTAGAAAGGTCATTAATTCTACCTTCAATGAAGCCTTCAACAAATCCTTCAGCGGCGACTGCGGAACATGACAGTATAGCTCAAAATATATATTTACGTAACCGCTGCTTATCACTTCTGCATGGGTTGCTTTTCACGTCTCGCAATACCGTCAATTATATTATATGCGACGATATATCAAAAACGCTGGGAATGGATTGGCTTTTATTATTTATGCAACCTCACGTCCATTTTACCACGGTCATTATTGCAGTACGTATCTTGGTAGTGATTTGCGCTAATGAAAGCTTTCTAGTACGTTTTCGTGATTCAACACATAACGGCGGTTATTTACGCTTCACCGAAATGGTGTCGCAGAAGAAAATGATTAGAATCGGAGCCAAGCAATTGGGTGCCAGATCCAGTAATCCAAGCACTGTGATTGTATCAACAGCTAACGTCTTACAACATTTACCCACTCAAATAGCGGGAGAAGTAAAAACAGCTGCCTTAAATATACCGGGTAAGTTAGAAAAGCCTTTTCTGAACAAAAGATTCATTTTAAGATTAACTTTTAGGCTTCCAAATGCTAGAATGGCTTCTCGCTTATCATTTGGATGTACCGGAGTTGTATTTTCTGATCACCGCCCTTATCATGGGTCAACCGGTTAAATTATTGGCTACCGAACACACGAAATTCGATTTGGATCGTGTTTGGTCTTTTCTCTGGGGCACACCTATTTCGTCGACACCCAATATATCCAAAATGAACATATGCCCCGAAGCGGTTTGCGTATTACTTGGTATGGTACGTGCCATCGTGCACGACATTAACTGTGCGAATTGGTTAAACAGTCATCCAGAGACTATTATTCAACTACTCTTTAGCCTCTACCAAAATTTAAATGATTTTATGTCAGTTATGATGTCCGGTGATGTTATCTCTTCGTTGGTAGCCGTGCTATTTCCTAATAATGCCGATGAACAGGCTGACTCCGAACCTAATAGTGGCAGTTCCACACCCACTGAAGGGACAGATTGCTTTATATTAAATACAAGCGCGAATAGTATAGGACATTCCAAGTCAAAATTAACGTTACATCCAGTACGAAAATGTACTATTGACTTTCTGCGTGTTATAGTAGTGGATTCGTTGAGTTTAAGCATGCATGGAAAGACTACGCCGGTCATAGATTTAGTATTGGACGCTTCACCTGATCACGCAGAAGTTCATTTGCAAGTGGAGTATCAAACTGAAATTATAACTGCTTTAATGGATCATTTATTGGCTGCCGATATTTTAGTAGGGGAGCAGGCGGCTTTGTCCATAGTTCCATTATTGCAAAGTCACACTCAGCATATAGCTCCAAACGTATTCTATTTTACTGCTCGCGTCGTGGATAAGATGTGGCAATGTTGCTTAACGCGCAATCCTCACGATATATTTGACTTCATAATAAAATTAATAAGTCAGGCTAGACGTCGAACGTGTTCACTGAGTTTAGAACAACTACATCATTCGTTGAATCGTACAATTTTGTATCTACTGTCAAGACCTACTGAAACGATTGCCGAACAAATGAGCGTCCTAGAAGCTCTGCACAAGATTATAAACGAACGTCTACTGATTTTCGGAGCGGGGAATCATGAATTGGAATTTATCGGTTGTCTAACGTATTGTCTGCTGCAACTCACCTCGAATATGAAGATCATTTTGGAACCATCAACAGGACGTAATACTACTTGGCATGTAAATCCTCAAACCAACCTTAATGAACCTAAGGATGAAGATTTGAATCAGTTACAGGTAGAATGATAACAAAAAACTGTAAGGAATTCAAATCAATCTTACGCATCTTTATTTTATTAGGGACGAAACTTAATTAGGGGGGCTGCAACTCGTGTTTGGGAAGAGTTATATGTCTGCAAGAAACCTGCTATTGAAGAAGTTTTTAAAGTCAGCTTAACACCACCTTTAGTTAATTCTAAGGCTCCGGATTTGCAACTTTCCACACGAGAACAAGTTATGGAATTAGCTTCGAAACTTTGGTTTAATTATGTAGAAAATGAGCGGAAAGCGTCCTATCGTATACCTTGGGAGATACATAATCAAATACAATCGAAAATTCAAAAAGTAACAGGTGGTCTTACTCGTCTGGCAAGCCGTAGTAAAGTGAAAAAAGATGATTTTGTGCGTGTACGTTCACCAATGAGCAAAGAAAACGCTTTCGAATGTACCTCTGTTCATGTGCAATTAATTAAGTGAGCAAGATATCAAATTGTTGACACCTTCTTGCATATAACGGGTTTATTTTTTCAGAGATCTATGGGAACTACGCTGCAAGCAATATATACAAATGCTGCAGCACACCCAGCGCTATGTCTATCAGGATTGGATACAATCGGAAACAGAATTGACACGCGAGAGAGGTCTTTGGGGCTCCGAAGGCAATTCAAAATTAGACAAATGGATTCTGGATACTACTGAGGGTCCCCATCGTATGCGAAAGAAGACCATGCGAAATGATATGTTTTATTTGCACTACCCCTATCGGCCCGAAATAGATTTAGCTGATAATCGTCAATTAAAATACAAAGTGGCTTCAAGTTTTGATAGCAAACTGTATTACATGCATGGCCAGCAAACACCGCGCATACTTTGCGAACCGGAAATGCAACAATTGTTACAACACCAACACTCCATAGATGTGAGTCACAAGCAACTGATTCAGAACCAGACTCAACAACATCCTCCTCTACAGAATTCGAAAAGTGAACCAGGCATAATCACAACCACGCCTCCACAATCCCCGACGACGGAACAACGTGTTCGTCTTGGGCAAGAATCTCTCGATAGTAGCAATCAAGACGATGGAGATGAAGAGGATGAGGATATGTCTATGATGTCGGATAATGAGACATTTCTACGTTTACTGGAAGAACAAGAGAAAATATCATTTATGTTTCGCTGCGCGCGCATACAAGGTCTAGATACTTTTGAAGGATTGCTACTGTTCGGTAAAGAACACTGTTATATTGTTGATGGTTTTACTTTACTGAAGAACCGTGAGATTCGTGACATTGACACTTTGCCAACCGGGGCTTATGAACCGATCATACCAAATTCAACTGGCTCAACGCGTGCACAGAAGATACGCCAATGTTCTAAATTCGCCTATGAAGAAATACGAGAAGTTCACAAAAGACGCTATTTATTACAACCGATTGCTTTAGAGGTCTTTTCCGAAGATGGTCGAAATTATCTATTGAGTTTTCCTCGAAAAGTACGAAATAAGGTGCGAAATTTCTCTGCGCATATTTGAGGAAAATATAAACATATTTTCGCATTTTTCATTTCCAGGTGTATCAACGATTTATGACCCATGCAACGGCTATTAATGATAACGCTCAACAATCGGTAGCTGGGCAAAAACGTACCGCCAGTGTAGAGCAAACTTCCGGAATTTTTAGCAGTTTGATTGGCGAGACTTCAGTAACACAAAGATGGGTGGTAAGTTATAGCTTCAAATCGTGAATAAGTTGTTATTTTTATTAAACAGAGTTACTGCTTTGACAGCGCGGGGAAATTTCAAATTTCCAGTATTTAATGCATTTAAATACTTTAGCTGGCCGATCTTATAACGATCTTATGCAGTATCCAGTATTTCCTTGGATACTGGGCGATTATGATTCCGAAGAACTGGATTTGACGAATCCGAAGACATTCCGCGACTTTTCCAAACCTATGGGTGCACAATCTGATGAACGTTTAGAACAATTTCAAAAGCGTTTTAAGGTTAGTTTGTGAAAATAGCTTTGTTATATCAGGAAATCATTTTGTCATAACTTAGGAATGGGATGATCCTCATGGCGAGACACCTCCATATCATTACGGGACTCATTACAGCTCAGCAATGATTGTTTGCTCATATTTGGTGCGCTTAGAACCTTTCACTCAACATTTTCTACGCCTCCAAGGCGGCCATTTTGATCTGGCTGATCGTATGTTTCACAGCATTAAAGAAGCCTGGCTTTCTGCTTCCAAATTTAACATGGCCGATGTTAAAGAACTAATACCAGAATTCTTTTATCTACCTGAGTTTATAACAAACGCAAATAATTTTGATTTAGGTAGATTCGTAAAGTGAGATATCATAATGATAATCATCATAATTTGCCAAAAAATTGTTTCCTTTTTAGGTACCAAACAGAATGGTGAGACATTAAACCATGTCATATTACCACCATGGGCTAAACAAGACCCAAGAGAGTTTATAAGAGTGCATCGGAGTGCCTTAGAGTGTGATTATGTTAGTCAAAATTTACATTTGGTGAGGGCCCTATTCATTTAACTCTTCTGACTTTAAAAAATTTTAAAATTACTTTATTGTTTTCAGTGGATTGATTTGATTTTTGGTTATAAACAGCAAGGCGTGGCTGCCATAGAAGCTGTCAATGTATTTCATCATTTATTCTATGAGGGCAACGTTGATATTTACAAGTAAGTTTTTTGGGAGCTTGTTACAAGAAAGTTGCTTGGGAAATCAAAAAGAAAATCTTTCATATTTTTTTCTTTCAAGCATTGACGATCCTTTAAAAAAGAACGCCACTATAGGTTTCATTAATAATTTTGGCCAAATACCCAAGCAGTTATTTAAAAAACCTCATCCTGCCAAGAAAATGTCTACATCTAGACACTCTACTTTAATAGATCCCAGTGCTTTAATTCAGGGCAATACCACTGTGTTGCAATCGGACCGATTGTTCTTCCACAATTTAGATAATTTAAAACCGAGCCTGCAGCCTATCAAAGAACTAAAGGGACCAGTGGGGCAAATATTACAACCTGACAAGACCGTCTTCGCCGTGGAGCAGAATAAGGTAAGCTGATGAATTATTGTATGTAAGAGTGATAAAGTATAAAGTCGATCATTTTTAGGTCATGATGCCTCCTTCTTATACCAAATACATTGCCTGGGGCTTTGCTGATCATTCCCTGCGTGTGGGTCTTTATGATACTGATAGGGCTTCCTTTGTTTCTGAAGCAGCCGCCCAAAATTCTGGAGAAATTCTAACGTGCGCTTGTCCAAATTCGAAGACCATCATTACCGCTGGCACAAGTTCGGTTATAACCATTTGGAAATTTGACGCCAATCGCAAAAACCTAACAGTGCGTCATTCTTTACATGGGCATACTGATGCGGTCACCTGTCTGACTGCTAGTGCTGCGTATAATGTTATAGTTTCAGGGTCTCGTGATGGCACGGCCATAGTTTGGGATATGGCACGTTTCACTTTTGTTAGACAATTAAGAGATCATGTCGGCGTAGTAGCAGCCGTAGCTATAAATGAGTTAACTGGTGATGTGGCCACTTGTTCAGCCACTTGGCTACATGTATGGTCCATAAACGGCGACCCTTTGGCCACCGTTAACACTTCTGTGGGTAGCGCTGATCGCATGCAACAGATCTTGTGTGTCGCTTTTTCACAAATTCGGGAATGGGATGCGCAAAATGTTATTTTAACAGGATCCACGGACGGTGTGGTCAGGGTAGATACTTTTGCATTTTAAAAATGAGAAAATATTTTCAAACATTTTTGCAAATTTATTAGATGTGGTCTTTAGAATATGCTCAAGTCCCTGCAGAACGCAAGTTGAAACGAGGCATTGAAGTGAAATCTCAAGAAAAATCCGATAACAAATGTTCAGGCAAAACCGAAGAAGTGCACGAAATGGATAAGCTGGATGGTAAAAAAATTTGTAAGCAAATGCCAAACATATCATCATCTCATGAGAGTGGTAAAGGGATCTTTTTGCAAATCCATAAGAAATCTATAAGAATTTTAATCTTAGACATCCAAAAATCCGCTTCGGAGAGTAGCGTATCGGAGGCTTCAAATCATACCAACAAATCTACTCAGTCCGAAAAGCCCCTAAAGGACAGTGAATATTTAATAACAAATTCGGAGAGACGGAAGAGTTCGTTTTCCGGAGCCAAGTCATTGCTTGAGATTAAATCTTCGACGATTGAGGAAGCAGCCCTTATTAAACCAAGTGAAGGTTTGTTTTTGTTTTTAATACTTACTAAAATGTAAAAAATTAAATAGCACTTTTCATAATAAATGAACGCAGAAGAAGAGCGCGCTACTACTATACGTCCCAGTAAATCAGATACTAGTCTTACTGACGGCTTTGTTATGATTGAAAATGATAAACTAAAAAGCGATCATATGCTAAAAAAAGGTTATGCCGATAGTTGATTTTCATAATTAAAAATCTGAAGATGTGATTATTTTAATTTAGGTTTTAAATGGCAACGCCAACTGATGTTTAGATCGAAGCTTACCATGCACACAGCTTACGATCGCAAGGATAATGCTGAACCTGCTAGTATAACCGCTCTAACTGTATCCAGGGATCATAAGATACTTTACGTAGGTAAGTTTTAGAAGCAAAACGTATACTGGTGCGGCAATTAGCAATTGAAGTTTTGTAATCAAAGGGAGAATATTTTCAACAGAAACTGTGGCTATTGAAATTAATGGCCGTTACTAATTACATGTTGCTGCTGTCCCTCAGCTAGGTTATTCAAACATATTTTCTATTGTTCTGGGTTGAACCATTCAAAGATCCAAATCTTCACTTCTTCTGCTCTTACGCTGCTAAGCAATTGAGATTTGGTATGTATCGGTTAAAACAAAAGGCGGCAGAAACGACCAGAATCTTTAATTTCAAGACATCAAAGCAAGTGATAGTGATTTTTTCGTTTTTCGTAGATAACTCTGGTGATTTGACGATCGAGATTTCTTTATTTGACGAATATGATTAGTAGCGTCTTAATCTCTTTATATACTAAAGCATATCTTCTCTTAGAATCTGCAATTTATTAGAATACTTGATCTGAATTTCTGCGTCGAGTATTATCCGCTTACAATCTTTGGAGAATGTTCACCGCAGATACGTACAGAACGGGCAGACAGAAATTCTTGAATTTATGCAGAATTTGGTATCGAAATAGATATAGTTTCTGAAGTTCTTGAACTACCCCCATCCTTCGATGGTGGGTATAAAAATAATTAACGATATTTCACGCGTACCTTAACAGACATTGTTAATTGCCATATGCAACATATACAAATACGTGTAACTTTGATTTATTGAAAGGTGACGCTCGTGGGCGTATTTATTCTTGGTGTGTTACGGAACAACCTGGTCGCGGTGTAGCTGACCATTGGCTCAAAGATGAAGGAGCCGATCAATGCGTGAAGTGTCACGTCAAGTGAGCGATATTTCCACTAAAGCAGAATAGGCTTTTTAAATTATTTTTTCTTACTGTCTTCTTTCAATTTCATCCCCAGATTTAGTCTTTACGAACGTAAACACCACTGTCGCAATTGCGGTCAAGTGTTTTGCAACAAATGCAGTCGTTTCGAGTCGGAAATATCACGTTTACGTATTCTTAAACCCGTGCGTGTATGTCAGGCTTGCTTCAGTCAATTGCGAGCCAAATCTTTGGACAATTAATAAACTACCATAAACATAGCAGACAAATTAGCAAAAGTACCTTTAAATGCAAGCAAAACCAAAAATATAAATGAAAAAGAAAATATAAACATAAGGAAAAATCATTTATTAGCAACAAAAGGAACCCAAAAAACAATAATTATTCTTAATAAATAGAAAAAATTAGAAAAAAAAAATTCTTTAAATAGTTAAAAATGAAAGACAAAATTTATTATAAGTTGTGTATATTTCTTAAGAGATTAGTAACAAGCAACTCAGACACTTGTATTCTTTTTTCAATAATATTTATTTTGTATATTCAGTCATCTTAGGAAAATCACCTCTTACCTCTTCTCTCCATTTCACTTTGTTTTAAATTAAAAAGAAAAAATGGCTGTCAAATTTATTTGCTACATATATATTTAATTTATTTTATTTTTTAATAAATACAATTTAGTGAATTTTTTTAATTATCTACTCAAGTCAATATTATTTATTATATAAGTGACTTGATTTGTTAGTTTTTAAGCTTTTTACATAATGTTTTTCAACTAAAATTTTTTATTATTATGAATATTGTTTTTATTTTTATTGTTTCTCGTTTAGTTTAAACTGACTTAAAGTCTTTTTTAAAACACAAAAATGTATTAATTTATACAATAATTATATATATATATATATATAGAAGATATATTCTCAGACAAATTACAAAAGTCTAAATATATACACATACATAAACACATATACATAATTGTGAGATATTCATTGGTAAAAACATGGAAAAGTTACGAGAAAAGTCATGAGAAGCAACAAAAAAGTTTAAATAAATTATGTATAAAGTGTAAAACAAAACAAAGTCTATAATTTACTCAGATTACTCGGTCCTATACGATCGCAATACATTGGTTTCCTTTTTTGCCTTCAAAATTATCCATCATTTAGTGGCGTTAATTCTAAAGATACGGATGTTCAAAAACGAGTACAATTTGTAAATCAGAATCGGATTTATTAATAATATATTATTAATAATATTATAATAATAATATTAATTTGTCAGTGGTTTACTGATTTAAAATCGTATTGTACAGATAGAGATCACGCTGGACCTAGTGGACGTTCAATAGAAATTGTTACATCAGGAAGCATTAAAAAATTCTGATAATTATTCTCGGTAAGTTAAAGTTAAAAAAGTAAAATTAAGTTGCAAGGTGTAGCTGACATGACAAAGATATCACAAGATAGTATGTTCACTATTTGACATAAAAATTTGGCAAATAAGAAAGTTATTTTGCAAATGGATATCACATTTATTCTCAATAAAATAAAAACATCAATGTTTCACCTATTCGGGACCATTTTTCAATATGGTCTCGGCTCTTCCTTTGGTCACAAATTGAATGTTTTCATTTAAACACTTGCTACGTACCTGCTTAATTATGCACATATAAATTAAGTAATTTTGTTTTTCTTTTTATTATTAATTTTTTTTTTAAGTTTAAATAGACGTTAATTTTTAAATATATAACAACCTCGAACCTTTCCTTCCATCCAAAAAAAAAACAATGTTAACGAAAAAAACGTTTTTTCAGGTTGCTTCAGTGCCGCCTTCTATTTATCACAGTCTAACCCATTATTAACCGATTTATATTTTGCGTACATAATATTCAATTTTTCGAAATATACTTTATTTTTTAAAATAATTATTTACTTTATTTTTATTTATTTATTTATTTTTTTTTTAATTGTCTAATTTGCTTAACTTTCTAGAGAGCATGAAGGTCTGTCAGATCACGTACTTTAGGTCAGTAGGATGCGAAAAGCAATCGTTTTTTATTAAGGCCTCGCTTTACAGGCTTAAAACTGTTTTAATGCATTACAGCGTTTAAATGTCAAAAATATTTGTATTTATTTGCAATCTCTAGCTAAACAAACGATAACTTTTCATTAAATGGAAAATTCTTACTATTTATATTTATATTGTGTTATCAGTAAATCAACTGTAAATAATTTATAAACATAAACGCATAGTTAAAGAGAGAAGATAATTTATTACGATGAGTAATTGTTATCACACAATAATAAGCATTAAAGTTTGTCTTGCTTATGGATTTGAAACAAACGTAGAGCTCAGTTGAGTTTTTAAGATTGAGAATCTAACACATACCGGAATATTTTTAAATAGAATACAATGTTCGAAATTAAATGTGAAAAGAAAAATGAAATATTAAAATTGAATCAATTTTGGCTAAGAGATCATTGCCGTTGTTTGCAGTGCTATAATCAAGTGACAAAACAAAGAAAATATAATTTATTGGATTTACCAGAAGATATTGCAGTTAAAGATTGGCATAATACAGAGGACGGGAAATTATTAAAAGTGAAATGTAATAAGAAATTTTCATAATTTGAGAAAATTTTTAATTTTTTTTTTTTTTTTTTTTTTAAGGGAATGATGGCCATTGCTCAGAATACGATTTAGATTTTATTTACAATTCGCAAATGGATAATATTAAATTGCGCAACGATTTAAGAATGCCTTGGAAGTCGTCGGAAATTTTATCGAAAGAAAATGACTTAAAATTTAAACTCAGTCATGTGGTATCTTCAGAAGATTGTGTTAAAAGTTTAGTTAAAGCTTTAGTACAATATGGCATTGTGTTCATAGAACAGGTTCCTGCCAATACCACAATGACTGAAATGGCTATACGACGTATATTTCCGATAATGAAAACATTTTTTGGAGAAATGTTTACTTTCAGTGATGCTCCCGATCATGCCGACACCGCTTATTCCAAAGACTACCTAGGGCCTCACACCGATAATACTTATTTTTGTGATGCAGCCGGTCTACAAGTTCTACATTGTCTCCAGCATTTAAATGGAACGGGAGGTGAAAATTTTTTCATTGACGGTCTGAATGCTGCTTACGAATTAAAAAATTTTCATCCCGAATTTTTCGATATTTTAACCAAAGTTTCGATACCAGCTGAATATATCGAAACGGGTCAATATCACAAACACTCAGCCCCATTAATACGTACTGATTCTATAACAGGTGATATTATTCAATTACGTTTAAATGTTTATGATCGAGCTATGTTTAATACTTTGCCTCAACGAGATATGCAAAAATTTTATGAAAGTTTTCGTAAATTTTTGCAAATTATTCAAAATCCTGCAAATAAATGGTGTATGAAACTCCAACCGGGCACTATAGTTATATTCGATAATTGGCGTGTTTACCATGGACGACATTCTTACACCGGTCATCGTACTATGACCGGCTGCTATGTACAAAGAACTGATTTCAGGAGTAAGGCGCGAGTTTTAGGAATTATTGATTAGTATAGAAAAAGCTATGAAATGTATAATGAAATCTTGACTCATTTATAGATTTTGTATGAAATTTGAAAAACGAAACAATTCAAGTTAACAAGAATAAAAAATTATTATTTTTCGATGGCGGCTACCACCTGCCGTAAATCGAGCATTTTTTTTATTTTTACGGAATCACTAACTTTTGTAGCATGTTTAGCGTTCGATAGCTATTAACATCATTAACATTAAAAGTTTGCTTCAAATTATAATATGTATGATACCTTTAGTTAAATCTTATATCGAAATTTCATTATTAATTCAACTGTTCAACTGATGAATGAAGAAAAAACGATCGGTTCGGCTGCGGCCAAATTTTTATGTCCGAAGCGTAACTACGCATCCGACATCTGGTAAATTTTGAGGAGTTATTAAAAATATATTTTGTCAGATTGAAGCACCCTCTTAAGTGATGTTAAATTTGACTTTTCCGTAACTTCATACATATTTGACTAAAATTTTTTTCGCAATACGTTTATTGTATCAACCGTTCTAAATAGCTCGATTTCATCTAATTTTATCAGCAATTTCAGATATCTGCGATACTGCACCAGCTCAATATTGAACTTCTTTTTGTTTTCAATCTTATGCAGATAATTCAACATTTTTTTTTAGCCATACTGAAGGATAAGGTATATTAATTTTTCATGAAACTCGAAAGAAGCTTCAGAGAACCTATAAAACAAATATATTCTTGATCAGCGCCAAATTCTGAATCGATCTAGATTTCTCCTTAAGTCCGACTTTCAGATGTTAGTGGTAAACATTCTTCTGGTTTCAAAAACTCTTGTTCTCAAATTTGGCAAGATTTAGCACACAAGTTGCTATGGAAGGTGAGCCAAATCAATTAAAAGATACGTCTGCAATGCAATATAAACTAAGAATACCTCTGCCTTTTTTCGCGTTTTTTGCTTATTATGCAAAAGATATACAAAAAAATTTCCTTCTGAGCTATAAAAAAACTGGAAAAATCAGTTACACACATTCCGTATTACATCGAAACTTAGTTTGTTTTGCTTTTTAAAAAAAATTTTTAATATAAAGATGATGATATAAAAGATTCGATCATAAACAAATATATTTTTTTTAGTATTTTCTTACAATTTGAGAATCGAATTCATTCATTATTGCAAAATAAGATTTAAAATCTGTATCATTCTTTCGAAAAATATCCATAAATTGTTTGGAAGGATCCACTTGAATCAGTTTTCGAACAAAATGTAACAAGTTCTGCATTCATTTTGCCTCATTGACTTAAGTTGAGATGTGCATGCTCTCACTGAAAGTCCGCCATGTACGGAATTAATTGGGGATAATTATTCAGCCTCGTATGCTTACTATAGAATTTACTTCATCACTTCTAAACAAGTGTTTTTGAAGTATTAGCAATTTTAGATATTATTACAAGCAGTTTATTTGTGAACCACCGAAGGCGTCATATTAGATTGGCCCATTCTTTTGTAACATCAGGAACTCTGCGTACCATATACATAATTGATCAGCACATAATTCTTATTTAATTTAATCACGACGACCTGTCCCTTGCGGAATATTTTAATGAAATTTGCACCATAAAATTTTGCGCTCAAATATAAGATTTGGTGAAAATGGATTGGTAGGAACATTTTTACAATCACTCCTGATGTAAAGCCCTAGTGTTGTATCGAAATATTCATAATTTTTAATATTTCGTGGGAAAAGAGAATACTTTTATTATGAATATGAAAAATTTGCATGGGATGGTATTGTTTGTCGAACCACCTCCGATATAAACATTCTTAAAAAAAATAATACCTTATAAGAAGGATTCGCAAAACTTCTCGTATAAAGATTCTTAAGAAAGGAAAACTTTTACGTAACAAGAAAATATTTTTTGATGATAATATAGGTGAAGAATAACAAGCTCTTTAACAAAGAAGACACTTTAGTAAATTGGACAATTTCGGTTCACCTTTTAGATCGCTTCTTGTGTAGCGGCATTCATGCAAAGTAAGTCTTTACAGGGCGGCAATACAAAATTCTTTGGTATTATATTAGGCGAAATGGCGTAGTAGGCATTTAAGAACCAATCGTATTCGATTATTATAATTTAACTTTCTACAAAACTTTCTAACAAAAACTTTTTGTCAAAAATTATTAATTCATTAAATTTCGTGTTATTCTTAGGCTTACGCTAATCTTCCAGTGTACAAATTGTAAGGACCTGTTCAGCGATTATAATTATTATTTTAGTTTAAGATGATGGGTATCAAAGAATCGTCTCAAGGTAGAAAAAATGTTTTTGCTTCTTTTTTGGAAATTTTTTCCAACAAGAATTTTAACAAAGGGATTTTTAATTTTTTTTTTTCAAAGACTTTTCTGCTTACGCAAGTTTTGGTAAAAAATATGAAGACATTCTTATTTAGGAATTCTGAACCTAAAGCCCACAAAGGAATTGGATCAAACGATCTATTAAGAAAATTAGGTGTTTACGAACTATTTGATCATAAGTTCATTGTTGCGAAATTTATTGTGAAAGCAAAACAAGGAAATTGACGTAAAGTGCTCATAGCTTAAGTTTAACATAACAGAGAACGCCGAAATTTGCATAAAGTGTGCATAAATTAAGGTTAATACAAAATTGCAAAATGATTTAGACATGTCCGCCTATCCGACCGATTACTTTCACTAACAATGCGCTCTAAGAATTTTGGAATCTGAGCCATTATAAAACAAATTTTAAAGTCCTCGTTTTGGGTACTACATTAAAATAAAACTAATCCTGACAAACATTTCATTTAAAACCAAGATTAAAAGACTCATTCGTAATTTTCATGAAAAATGTGTGTACATTTCAAGTAAACAAAACTAATGGATTTAAAAATTTCAAAAATTCATAAGAAAAATATAAAAATCATTTATACAAACATTTCAGAACGCTGCATAGCGAACTAATGAATCATTTTTGATAGTGGACACGAAGAATAGAGATTTTTAATAATACATAAGAGCTGTCAAGGTAAAATAGAAATGTATATATAATCAGAGGAAATAAAAGTACTGCAAAAAAAGAGAAAGAGAAAAAAACAATTCTATCAAGTCGTACCCGGCTAACTGCGATGTCAAATGTAAAAGATAAAAAGTAAAACCGCAGTTGCGTGTTTTAATGCATTTATACTGAAGAGTAAAGCATGTATATGTATATGTGCAATAACATTACTTTTGCTACATGAAATGCTGCGAATGTGTAGCATTAATGGAGGCGGTGGCGTGCATGCTAAATTTGTACTGGTCTCTCTAGCCATTATTCGCGCTGGCCAAAGACATCAAATTTAATCATGCATCCGATGTTACACGTTAATACCTTCATGTGATCGAGACCACGTGTTCACACAGAAATCTACTTACATTCAAACGCACACGCACATAACAAACTAGAGACTTCTATCTCTTATCCTTGCCATTACCAAGTCAGTCAGTCAGCCAGTCAGCCATCAAACAGCCAGTCAAACAGTTATACATTTCGCGCCTTAACAAAGTCGTCGCTGTTGTAACCATAAAAATTCTTTAACTTACATTACGTCTGATTTTGTGGTATTGCTTTTATTGTTGTTGCTATAAACTTACGGTTCAAATGATTAATAATAGCCATAGACATATTCTTCAACCCTCCGGATTTGTAATGCGAACCGTTTTATAATTGCATGGTAAAATTGTTTAAAACAAGATTTAATTAAACTGAATGAAAATTTTCCAAAAATTTAAAACGATATCGTTGTAATGAGTACGCAGACATGTTTTAGTTAAGTTAAGCTTTCTTACTATAGCTTTACTTAATAGCTAATTGCAAATTAAAAATTTCGTTTAAAAATAGTTTTGAAGAATTTACTCTTCAATTTCCTTAGCTGCTGAGAAGAAAAAAAAACCAAAATTGTAATTTTTTGATTTTAATTGAATATTTTTTGCTAGAAGAAATGATGATATAATGTCGGTAGAAATATGTAATATTTTGCAGGTTCGCCGAAAAAGACCCGCTATTCAAGAACTATAGCTTTCAAAATACGAGTAACTGTTCGGATTTTGAAAACATTTCGAAAATATTTTTTGTTAACTTAATTGCTAAAGCTTTCACCATAACATGTCAATTACGTAATTCTTCCATCAACATTTTTTTCAACATTCGCAAGCATACAGACAATTTGTCAGTCATAACAGCTATCCAAAACCCCTTACATTACCATTAACAATACAAGAAAATACAATTACTACTTATTACGCCATTAAATTTAAAATATTTTGGTACCGACTCATATTGACATCTTGGGAAGTGAGCGAGCAGATACAGCAGCCAAATCTGCTGCTTCGGTACTATTAATTACAGACAGCACAATCGAAAGGATTGACCTTCAAAAACCTATTCAAAAAAAAAATTAAACAGAAAAATAAAGAAAAGATCGTCAGCACTACCATTCACTATTCACCCTAATCTCGTTGCTCTACTATATCCAATAAACGTCGAAAAAATCAAGATCATATTGTTTGCAGTACAGCAATGGATCCTCAAGCAATCTACTCCTCCGACTTGCAATTGCTCGATAAAATCTTACGATTAAACATATACTGTGAAAATGCGAAAATCTTTAAATGACTAAAATGTCAAAAAAAAAAAACAAAGCGTTAGTTTTTACATGATATCTGTCTATTCTTTTATACCATATAACTGGTTCGCGGCACGTTGGGAACATTCAATTGGGAAGTGATAGACCATACGGTGTACTCACTGGTCTCCAGCGCTTCCGATTATAACGTGATTACATCGAAGGGTTCTACACTTGGTGAGCAGCGCTTTAATGCGTATGAAAACGCAAAAAAAGACATCGATGACTGATTTGCCTTAAAAAAGCAACAGCTTTTTTCGTCCCGGTATCCATAAACTGACGATAAAGTGGAATGCAATACTTGGAAAGAAATATTTTTTGTCATTTACGTACAATAAACGTGTATTTTCTAAAGAAAAGATTCTGGTTTCATGTTTATACATCTAGGATGACATAAAATAGGAATATCGATTCACGTGCGGAATGCAAGCGAATAGCCCGAACCATTTTATGTGTCGAAGCATTCTACTTCATTCAGAGGACCCTGCATTATCCTGAAGTAGAGGCCTCCAAAGTAAGGTACGCTTACTCCGGTAGAAAATTTCGGGAGTTATTTTATGTCCTCTCGCGCTTACACACACACATAATATTTATATATATATATATTTACGTATATGTGTATATAAGTAGATCCACAGCTTATGATTATTTTCGAGATAAGGTTAAGCGGTCAAAAACCTGTGGAGATCACTGTGCTCTCGCAAATATATATGTTTGTCGTGCATAGTCTTATACAAACAAATTCAATTATTGTGCTCTTTTTTGTTTTTTTCGTTATCGCAGTTTCCTTCATAGCATTTGTAAACATCAGTTGCCTTGAATTGAGGTCAGAGATTTTTGCTGCGGGAATGTTGCTTGCTAACGTTCTATCTTATAATATATAATGTTTTTGTTGTATATTAATAAATTAATAGCTTAAAAATTTAGATACTCTATGTAAAAATTCACAAAATCTCGCTTCTTATTCGCTCATATCGGTGTTCGATATTTACTTTTATTTGTTCAACGAGAATTTCGAAAATTTTTACTTCTTCAACAAGAACTTGGGGAAATTAAACACAAGCAGATGTCGTTAACTTTAATTCCCTTTATTTTAACCAGAATCGTTAAAAGATTTTATTCTTTGAGGATTTAGCGATATATTAAGAAAAAAATTTCACGAATAGTTAGCCAAAGACCCATTAAGAATTAAATAAAGAAAAAAAAGTAATGCCCTGAGCGGTTTTTAAGAATTCATATAAGACGTATGCGTCTTATAACAATTAAATGTTTTTATTATAAAAATTATACACTACATACCTATGTATATATGTGTATATACATATACATATATATATATAAATATATATATATAAATATATATATATGTATATATATATATATATACATATCTACTGGAAATGGACAAAATAATATGAACACCTGACATATATACAATATTTACTTACTAATAAGTTGTTAGGCCACCGAATTTTCGTCAAATATTCTGCCGAAACCGTAATATTCAAGTTAGTTAGTTCTGCGCTGGTTTTATGTTGTCCGGCCATAAAACTTTTTAATTTTCATCGGTCTCTGTCAGTTAATTTTGGCTTTCCCTCACTATTTCTCTTCGCCGGTAATGTTTTATCATGTTTTCCGTATGCAATCATTATCGTGAATATTGCCAGTTCTGAAACGTCAAAAGCTCCAGTTATTTTCGTTATAGACTCTCCCGCTAAACGAGCATCAACGATCTGATTTCTTACGGAAGTGATCTCTGAGAGATCACACATTTAATCGATTGCTTGTTTAATCAGTGAAGAATGAAATGTAAAATACACTGAGATATAACTTACAAGACTTGACGTATTGACATAAACTGTGCAATACGTACGCGTTACATTATTTGCACGAAAGCAGTGTTGCCAACCTGCAGAGAGATGGTAGTATATAGCACAGTATTCATATTATTTTGTCCATCCCCTATATATACGTATGATAATGCATTTTAAAACTATTTTACAGACTTATTCTGCTTATTATTCTTAAACGAAATAAATACTAATGCAAAAAGAATGATATTATTATAAGGCGATAATAATATTTGTTTTATTTCGTTTTTCACTATGAAAATTTCTATTGTAAGAGTATAAATACTTAAGACGTTAGCCAAGGGCCGTTTGCATTTGTATTCCTGAATGTATATATACATATATATGCATATATATATATATACTTGCTTGTATGGAAAAAGGTTTGTTTTTTCTTAAACACAAAGAAGAATGTATAAAGCATCTTTAATTTAATAGAAAGTGTGTATGTATGCACATAATGCATAAGGAAGTTTTCATGAAAGAACTTCTGAAGATATGTTCTGGTTAAAGTAAGTATATAACGTAAATGTAATGATTTTCTTTCATTTTGAAAGAACGAACTCTTCTCAGTCAATTGGGCGTACGTTAAGTGATTGCAGTATTTAGTACAAATAATTATATTAATATTTATGCATTTACTTTCAGAGTTTGAAGAGATGTTAAATTTGTTGCTTGGACTTCAAGTTTAGATATTTAGAATAAAGATCTGTAAATTATTAGTTGGCAATAAGATCCAAATTTCTGAAGTAAATGCAAGTGTCTTTGTGGTTTCCATTTTATTAAAAGTGTCTGATAGATGATAACAAAAGATACGATTTAAATCATACATATAAATTTTGTTTGGCTGACAATTTGCTTAACGCATTATATCTTAAGATATTCTGTTATTTTATAACAGGTATTCTCTCGTATATATTGAAAATTGATATGAGAAGACATTGTCAATCATGTCTATATTAGATTGAAGCAAGCGTCTATATAAAGCAACGCGTGGCGATGTTCAATTTAAAATCATTTTTGTTCTTTCACAATACGTACAGATGTATATTGGAAAGTTTGATACTATAGAAGGATATAATATTAAATATTATTGGACAGACAATCCTTTCTATACATTTGTTATTCATCTCTTGTGTTTATGGTAAGTAACACATGATTTTTTTCTTTTTTTTTCTTTACTTTCTTATATCTTCTTATTTTAGCATCTTGAACAAGATATGGTTATTTTAGTTACAATTTTCTTGATTTGTCAGAAAGGATTCCGTTTATTAAAAGATACTCTTCGTCCATTGCTTGCATTTTTTTTTTTATGTCTTATGTTTTGTTTAAGTCGTACATGTTTAACCATATGTCCATTTTGTATTTGGTTCACATGATTTGCGGCATGGTTACGAAATAACCTCAATACATGGAAATAAATCCTTTAAATATTAAATCATTACTGGAAAGAAAGGATATAAAATATCATGTATGTATATATGTATCAATGTATGTCTAAAAAAAAAAAATGAAAAAAAAATTTATATTTTTCGCTTAAAAAAAATGAAAATAAAAATTCATACCCAAACGAAGACAATAAAGATTGTAATATCCTTCGTTACAAGAAAAATAACAATAGCTAAGAAACTTTGGATTGCGAAATATGAACATCAAAATATGTTACTCAATAACATCTAAAATATAACAGCGAAGATCAATAAATGATTGAGATCAGCAGAGGGTGACTTCAAAAGCAATAAGCACTTGAGCTCTTTCTAGCTTAGATGTTTTGAATAAAAATATTATTAATAAAAGTTCATATAATTTGGTGTGGATCACCCATAGGATTAGGTTCAATTAAGTATATCACCCATAGGATTAGGTTCAATTAAGTATTTTACTTATTTCAATTCATTTCATTTTTTAGTATTTCATTTTAGCATTTAAGCTTCACTGCAAAAGACAGGAGTATCAACTCACTGACTTAACATAAATTCCTATTCGAATTCCTGTTTCTAACTTCGTTTAAGAATTTGATCGCACGGCAATGCCGATCAAAAATCAAAAAGATTCTGAAGCAAGTGGGAAGAAAGCTCCCTGCTTTTTGATCGATCGCTAAATGTAATAAGAAATAATTTCTCGGACGATAACTAAACGACGATGATAGCGAATGTTTATAAGTGAAGTACGAAATAAGAAAAGTATAAAAGTATAAAAATCGAATTGTTTAGCTAATAAGTAAAATGAATAAAAGTTTAATAGATGATGTCTCAGGTAAACTTGGATAAGAAAAAATTTCCTCGTTTGTCATTGAAAGAAAACTTACGAGAATGAGACCACGTGCTAATAGCAAATCGTGAGTCGCATGTTAAGGTAGTATATTAAAAAAGTAAGTTACGGACGTTAACGTTAACGTAATAAAGTACACAGATATTTGCAAAAGCCCCCTAAGATAAAGTTTCAAGTCTGTAAGAATAGATAGAATATGGATAAATATAAAGAAACACAATCCATCTCAATAGGGGCACAGGAACGAATAAATGGTCTTGGAAAGGAACCTCGTGATAGCAGGAAATTCTAACTTTCTACTTCATTCTTTTGGTTTATGATATGCCTAGAATAAAGTAAAACAAATTAATCGCGCACTCTTATAAAATCTTAAATAGAATTTTGGTTAGTTACAAGAACAAGACGATCATGAAATCTTACAGGAAATAATTACTTTAGTCAATTGTGATTTTGTTTCAAAAAATATGAATGTGGTACTTCGGTAAATCATGTATGCTTAATACGAAATTAAAATCAGTTTTTGCCCATCGGATTTAATTTTCTTGTCAACCTCGATTTATCAAAATCAATCATACAAACATTGCCTGTTGGTTAATGTGTCGTAGCCATAGATACAAGAAATTATCACTCATATATCTTAGTGTAGAGATTCACTTCCATGAAAGGATGATCTGACAACATTTTTAATGATTTTGAAAGTCATAACAATGTGGAAAATGACTTGGACTGCTGCTGACTGCTTATTGATGTAAGTCTAGATGAAGTGTAATAATTACGAAGTTTATTAATTAAATAGAAGAAATACCTCGTAACTGTTCTTGTTGGGAACTCAGCGAACTTACACATCACAATAACGAAAATTTATTCCTTAGTAACATTTTTCAGGTATAAGATATGCATTGCATTCCTGATGGGTTTTTCACAGAACGGTCCCTTGTGACTTGTAGAAAAGCAGCTAAAGGTTGTTATGTCTGCCTAACAAAAATAGGCCAAATCGCGTCGAAAACAGAAAAGACTATGCAATGTTCCAATTTAAAATGTATTATAATATCGAGCCTGAGTGTCTCCTGAGAATGTGAAAGTAAGTAAAGACACAATAAATTTAGCAAAGAGCCCTCATCGATCGATACGGAACTTCTAAAATATATTTGGGATCACGGCCGAATTTTTTTCATTTCATTTGTTTTTTTTTGTTATGACGGAAAGAATATTTATTTTGTAACGCAATGCTATCAGTGCAAAATATAAAACAGCCTCATCTTGATTACTTCTGCAGCCACTTCAATGAAAAATTTATACCTACATACGTACGACATTCAACTAAATAGATATTTGACACACTCGATAATTCTTCCGATTGTAATAGATAGATCAAAACGAAAAATATTCTTTTAAAAGATCAGTACAGAGAGATATGATTAAACTCAGCTACAATATATGTCTTACACAATTTCATTTGACATGTGTCAACAAGCGTTTAATAAGTCTTCGTATTGAAAACTAATATTTTGCACATGTCCAGATATTCGTCTGTTGCGTCATACAGTCTTCCTTTCTTTTTCAATGTAGCTTGATGTTTTACTGACTCATAAATAAAAAGTGTAACGCATTATTACGAGAAACATTTCCTTTTTTTTTTGAACGAAGAAAATTTGCATCACTATTTAACATTCTTTTGTATTTCCAGTTAGTTTTCTTCTCAGGCAGCTTATACCAAAAGGCTTCGTTGCTTGTAACATAACGCTGCATTCAATTAAACAACGATCGTCCAACTACTTATCTTTTTATATCTTTTTATACCCACCATCGAGATATGGAGATATATTCATTTTGTCATTTTGCTTGTAACATCCGGAAAGAAACTTCGAAGACTATATATATATATATTTTTGATCAGATTGATTAGAATCGATTTAAGTGTGTCCGTCTATCCATTAGACTATCTGCTCCTCTCTATAGCTAAAATTTTCTTGGCCGCAAGAGCGAAGATATCAATTTGAAATTTGACAGCAACATTGGGAGTTCTTACGAGCAGTTCGGTATTGAAAATGGACCAAAGCTGTCAAAAGACACGTCTACAGTGCAACGCAAACTGATAGCACCTCTATTTTCGAAAGCGCAAAGGATTACGGTTTTTGTTTATTACTCATAAACTATATCAAAGAGATTTACAAAAATTTCCAAGTATACTGCGTTAGTTAGTATCTGTAAAAAAATGGAAGAAATTGACCTCGTCCAGCCAATATAATAAACTGTTGAAATTTCAGTTTTTTTCTAAAGATGTTCATAACATCAAGAAACAAGGGAGCAAAAAGAGGGAACCTATAAAGTCTAAATATTCTTGAACAGTATCAAATTCGAAAGCTCCCTAACCATGTGCGTTCATTCGTCTGTCTTTCCATTTGTCTGTTGTTCTAAGTGATATCTGCGAGAAGCATATTCCCGTTTACAAGTTATAAGTTAAGTTATATGGATTCAATTTGACGAAAAGTTCCTGCACGTACATTGGTCTTGAAAATGGGCTAACTCGTTCAACGAATTCGCCTATGTATATAAAATTGAAAGCACCTTTGGTTTCTTGATGTTTTGCTCACTACTTATAAAGTACAATAGATACACAATTAAAATTTCCACGGCATCGCAAAAAAATGGAAAAAACCTGCCACACCCATATAATATTATAGAGCATTGAAATTTAGTAGTTTTCCAGTTTTTTTCCAAGATGAAAATGGTGAGTATGAAAGATTCAGCCACAGCCGTATATAATTTTCTTACTTGTATGTGTTAAAATGCCTAAAGCCACAAAGATCGCTTCGGAATAATATGTGTATTAAATATATATTAAAAAGTTATGAATTTTAATGTTTGTTACACCAACCGCTTCGTAAGCATTTTTTAAATTTATGTAATTCTCCCTTTCTGTCTGTCTGGGGCCCCATATATTTGTGTATTCAACTTACGGTTCATTTGATTTTTTTGTGGCACTTTCTGAAATTACACAACGGGTGATTCAAATCTTCCTTTATATCCGTCCGAGGCCTGTCCGTATATTTGTGTGTTCAACTTACGAATTGTTGGATTTTTTTGCAGTCCTTTTGAGGGTACTTGTTTAAGCACGGAAGAGCTTTTTGGAAAAAAGACTACATTGGACCATTTCTACGGGTAAGCCTTATACAAAATCTAAGATCGCTATGTGACAAAATTTAATATTTTTATATATTTAGCTACAAAAATCGGTCGAAAATAGTACTTTGACGAATAAAATGATTGTCGAAAATTTGAATGGGGTCTTATTTTGAAATTCTCTCATATAAAAGTTATTACGAAAGCTAAGTCATTATATTTAATTTTTGGTATTTTAATGATGTAATGAAACTTAGTATAAACTATTGATTTGATGTGCAAACGTATCGTTCTAAATTATATGTTGCGAACCGTTCCTCACATAGGCATCCTTATGATAAAGGGAACTTTTATGCAGCTGTTAGCTGTTTTAAGACGAAAAGGAACCAAGTTGAAATGGCGTAAGATGTTTAATAGTTGGCCTTCCCCTTCTTGTTTTTTAATCAGTTATATTCATCACCCATTGTGTAAGCAACACACAGCAGAAACAGCAAAGATCCTATAAAGTATGTATATATTTTTGATCAGTAATCCAGTCCGTCCCTGTGACACACTGTCTTGGTCGCGGAAATTAAAATAACGGTTTGATATTTGGCAAAGATATTTAAAATCATTTTACGCAATTTGCTTTTAAAAGTTGGGCGTATCGGTCGATAAGCAGAGAATCCCCTGCTTTCTAGATTTCCTTCTTACTAATCGCAATCTACAACAGAAATGAGTGTTCTACAAGAAAGAACAATCGCCCACGCTTGAATAAATTCATAGATTACAGCAGTTTAGTATTCTTTTTTTTTTTTTTAAGATAAAAGCGGTGGATAATTCTAAACAATAATTTAGATTATCAAGCAGTTTTCGAATTTAAAAATCCATTCAAAATAGCTTAAAAAGCTATAACAATTTCAAGGTAAATACAGAGATAAATATTCGTTACTTCTGAATGAATGAATTATTCACATATTCCCCTAGAGGCAATACAAACGCTTTTGAATGAATTAAAAGCCAAATATAACTTTACTAAATATCATTTTTTATTAATTATGCTACAGATTTAACAGATTTTTTTTTATATGTCACTTATTTTTTTTTCTTATTTCATTTTATGCTTATAATGACCAGATCTATTTGAATTATTGATTGATTGATTGATTAATTGCGCCGAAGCTCTGTTATAACTTTTTAATAAATATTAATAAAATATATGTTATTTTTAATATAATACTTATTAAATGTTTTTATTTTAACAATTTTTATTTTATAAAAAAAAAAGTTTTTTTCTTTGGATTTTTATTTAAATCATTCATTTATTCCGTATATGTGCAATTGTGTTCAAGGAATGATGCTGGAAGCAAAGTTATTTTTTCATTATTTCTAAACAGTGCAGTTTTACAAAAAAAAAGAAGAGAAGTAAAGAAAGTAAAAAAGAAAAAATTCACATCGAACGCTACATAAATAAAACCCAATTGAATATATGTTACGGTGGAATATAAAAATTTCGCGGTTTGAAAAAATTATTTAAACGCCCCATGAAAGACATGAGAGCTAAACACATACGCGTATGACAAACGCATTCACGCTAAATGCAAGAGCAGACATATATAAAAAAGATTGAGCATAAATAGCCACAGGGAAAACATTGACTGGCTGCTGCTCTGGTAATTTCGTGTGAAAACGTTGAACATATATTTGAAATCTAAAAAAAAAAAAAATAATACAAAAAAAACGAAAATAAAAACTTTTAGGAAAAGCTAAACGTTATATTCTATCGTAAAACAAAAAGAAAAAATTCTTAAAATAACAGTAAAATCTATTTTAAGTGAACTTTACAAAAATGAAAGATAAACAACGAAATAGATATTCAAACAGTAAAGTTTTTAAAGCTTTCAATTTCAATTTTTCAAAATTTAATTCAAAAAATTTCTATTTCTCTGGTTGCTGTGCCGTTTGCCCAGCCGTTACTGTTGCCGGTTCCATGATATACATATCTTTTAATAAACGGGCTATGGCCACATTGCCGATAGTTTCTTTGAAAAATAAACTCTCTATAGTATTGGTGCGGATTGAACGTAATGTCGGTAAGAGCCATAACAATCGGCCATATCTGGTGGCTTGTTGTCTAGGGTAACGCAAGCGCACATGATCTGAAAGTATGCATTGAGCCTGATCCTGTAACATTTCCACCGGTTGAATATCGCTAAGACCTTGTACGTCTGGAGTAAAAAGAACAATCGCCTTCATACAGCCCACCTCACTGCCATCCGGTACTAGCTGACGAAAACGCAAGAATATCTCTTGTATTATCTTTATTTCATTATCAGTGGTCGCATCCTGAGGTAAACGTTCCTTAATTAAAGCTGAATCGAAAATCGGTGTTAAATCCAGTGGCGTAATCCACTGAGCTAGATTTAGAAGAAAAAGTTCTTTCCAAGATTCCTGAGAAAGTAAAAATCATCAAGAAAAAATAGAAAAAAAATAAATGTAAAATATAATTCATTCTTCTAAGTTCTATTAAAAGTTGAAAAAATAATAATAAATCGATCGATAAAATTAATTATCGCATCAATTTAAATTGAAAGGTACCAGTGAGGAACCGTTCCATAGTTTTATTATTGTAGCCTTTTTGTGTTTTTCAGACAACTTAAAAATATACGTATGTACGTACTACTTTATTGATTAGCGAGAGTTTTTGAGTAATTAGCTATGTGCATCCCTATGTGCATCTAAAGTTGTGTGCATCTGTAAGTTTCAAGAATAGTAAGCTAGTTAAATGTTGACACATATTCGTTCTTCGGTTCTCTAAGTGTAGAAGTAAATGGGATTTGCTAACAAAAATTTCCGCAATAGTTTAGTAATTTTAGCAAGAAAAAATTTGTTTTCATTTGGAACGTTTTAAAACTTGAGTTAGCTTATGCAACATAATAAGTGAAAGAGCCTGCCACCCAGCTTATATAGGAGATTTCGCATAACATTTTTCTACAATTTCTCAGTACCTTAAAGATGAATGTATACATAGGATTAAAGTTTAAATACTTTTCTAAGAGAGCCAGAGAATAAGGTAAAGTCTAATTGTGACCAAAGTAATATTAAAGGATTCCGTTTTTTTAAGTCATTTCGCTGACACTAACTCATGGATAATTTTCAGGAATTTATTTAAGGAGAACTAACCAATATATGATATTATACACGCCACACTGCTTATTTCGTCTCTACACTAAAAAATAATTTAATACTTAGCATTTAAAAAGAAATTGTAATAAATATTAAAAAATCAAAAGTAGGTGTAGTTGCGTTCTTTTTTTGGACCAAATCCTTGGTTATGCCTTAAGCCTAACTCAGTCTTCAAGCGATTAATGTCGAATTTTAATTATGACTTCTTTAATACCTTTTAAAAAATCTTTTATTATTCGCAAAAATCTGTCAAAAATTGGTAATAAAGTCAGTGAATCAAATAAAAATTTCTAATAGAGAATATATTAGGAATTTGCAGTTGAAATTTAAACTTTAAACGCTTCACTAACTTTTCCAATCAATAAATTGCGAAATGTATCAGCGAAATGTATATCGCAAATCCTTTATACTTTTAAACGTAAATTAATATAATTTATTCATTTATAGTTATGGTAATTATATACTATATCACTCGATTTAGTAAATATACGAATGTGCGCGGAAAAATGATAAAAAAAAAATTTAAGAACCAACTTTCAATTTTAAAAGAAAAGATATCAAGCTTCAAGTTAAATCTATTTTCCAAGAAAACGTTTTATTTATGTATTTTCTCTAACGGAAAATACTGTTCGGAATCCCTGCCTGGAGTCAGTCTCGGCGGCTTGTGTCAGGAGTAGTTTACCTCAACTTACTTTCTCATTCTGTCTGTAACAACAGCTGAATTTTTAAGGACTAGGAATTCACCATACGTGGGTTAAAACCCCATTGTAAAATATTAAAAAAGGCACATATGGTTTAAATCTGTGCCTTTACAATCATATCATATAAATTTTGTTTATATGAAATATATAAATATATAAAATAGGAAATTAGGAAAATAGGAAAGAAACACTCGTTTTGCTTTAAAAAAAAGATAATTCAGGTTTATTCTTCTTCAATAGCTACCCATATACAGGCTAAATTCATGACTTAAATTTATCTTCACCCTTAAGCTATATAGTCTAAATAACTTAATGTGTTCCTAGACTCAATGAAAAAAAATACATTACATCGATCTGATTATTTGGTAGAAAAAACCTATTATTTCGTCAAGTGATCTCAATCGGTTATTTAAGTTAGATCTATTACCTATCAGTTCATCGAGTAATTACATAAAGCGGATTCACACGGATTATTACTAACGAACTTAAAGTGATGGTTCCTGTAATCAGAAAGAAAGAGGAAGTATCCTCGCCATTTTCTCTAAACGTATATTCGAAGTTGATTTGTCATTGCCAATCAATTGAAGAACGAATTCGTAGTTAATTTTGTTATTTCGAATGCCGTAACTCTCAATCTACAAGTCACATCAATGATCAGCTTGTGGTTACGGAACTCCAAATTAGTTACGAAAATGAAAATGATGTAAAATATTTAAAACTAGCACAAAATAAAGTATAACATAGCCTAAGTGCGAGCCTACGACTTTAACCGCCCCAATGTCGCTTAAGCAGATGGACACGCAAGCAGATCGATTCTGTTACCACTCTTGCCAGGAATATACATATTTTATAGATGAGTATTTATGCGAAGCGTAATATAAGGGCATTACAAACACTTGGAAAATCTCATCAGTCAACAATTAAAAAGTAATAGCGGTCATTATATATTCGGCAATTTAAAAATATTGGGTCATCAACAGATCATTTATTCAATTTCTACTCTTAAAATTTCTCACTATTCTTTCGAAGAAATGTTAAAATTTGATTCAATATTAATGTAAGCTTTTATGTTCTTAATTATTTTCATTTGTACTTTTGTATATATATGTACATACAAAGACAATGTCCCCTTAAATTAAAAAAAAATGTTTTAACATTTACGATCTTACCTGCAGCAACAGAACTTGATCACTACGAGATAAAGTTTGAAAAGGCATTAAACACTTGACCCAACGAACCGCCATGAACAAGAGTCGAGCGGTTGTTTCTTGCAACATTTCCCACGATATTAAACGTGAATCCAAACCAATAAGTTGTTGCGGTAGCGGTGGAAACATTAATGAATTGTGCATTTGATATTGTATGATCTCCTGGCATTTGTCGGGACTTAAAAGCAATTCTATGAAGCCGTTTTGCCGAGCGGCATATAATGCGCTAGCAGCAGCTGCCGCTTGAGCTGATGATGAAGTGAAAGTCGTAGTAGTTGTTGGTGACGACGAAGTATGCGTTGTTAAAGGGGTAGCCGTGACCGGAGATACAACGGGACCTTGATTTGACGAAGCATTCGAAGCTAAAGAAAATGCTGACATATGCATCGCTGGAGTAGTAGGTGATATGGAAACCGATGGCGTAGGAGGAGAGGATGAAGTATTTATAGTACTTTTTACATTGAAATTACGATTTAAAAGGTTTTTGTCATTGTTATTAGGAGACTGTGAGTTGGTGTTGGTATCAGTAGGCGACAAAGGTTCTTGCGCTAATGATGAACTAACGGGGGTGAAAGGAGGTGAAGGCGTTTCAGTTTCTACATTTAAACGTGGTGATTCACTGCCCGGTGATGAACGCCCACCCACTGACGAGATCGATTGTATTGAATCAGACGGCGAAGGTGAAGAATAATTGTGCGTTAAAGCGGTTTTATTATAGAATTCTAAACTGGTAGTGCTTCCTGCACCAGAAGAACTATCGCCACGACTAGCTGTTAAATCATAAGTGGGTAGATTGGTAGACGATGGTGGATGTACTGATGCTGCAGTCCCCACCATGGTAGCAGCTGTTGTGGCGGTAGCCGCTGCCGCTATAGCCGGCAATTTACTAGTAGCTTCAGCTATAAGATTATGATGCATCTGGGGTAGCAAATGAGGTGGAAAAGATAAATGCGCCGTACTATGTGACCCTGCCGCACCATTATTCACATGACTAGGATGATGAAAAGCAGTGGGATGAGGAGGACCATGAAAACCAGCTGCTGCCGCTGCTGCTGCCGCAGCATGATGCGTTGAGATGTGAGAAGTATAATTAAAAGAAGCGGACACATTCGTTACCAAGGACACTGGTAAATGGGCAGCATGATGATGATGATAGGCCGCCGGATGAGGAGGCAAACCATTCACATGATGTCCCGCATGATGATGATGATGGTGATGGGTCTGGTGATGATGATGTTGATGTAACTGTGGATGAATTTTCGGTTTACGAGGACCACGTTCATGTTGAACAGCTAAAAAAAGCATACAAAAGAAAGAAAAGTTTCCGTTTCTTTTAGAATGATTTTGTCAGTTTTTTATTTATACAGTTTTTATCTAACAACAATCAAAACTGCCAAGAAAGCAAATCAGATTAACGCAATTATCCACTTGAATAGATTTGTAATACTTAAGCGTCATTAAGACACTTAAAGTAAAACTTTGTCAGCGGGGGAGAGAAGCGTCATATAAAAGTCTTTTAAGAAAAACCATAAAATGGCGCTGAGGTTTGAGATTTTGATTTTCGTTCTATGTACGCGAGTGTATGCGAATGTTTACACTTGAGAGGTTAAAGTTGAACATATAAGAACATTAGCATACGGGTTTCTTTTCAAGTAAAAAGAAACTTTTTGGTTTTGCTAAGTTACGATAAAAACTTTTCGAAATTCTTTTTAGGGACACAGAACTCGTTACGATTCTTAAGCTTAAAAGATAACGTAACATTTTTGCACAAAGAGTAGAAATATACAAGTTTTCTTATTCTGTTTGTAGCAAACAAAAGAGTGCTTAAGAGGAGCGGCTTCCAATCGTGGTAATAAGGTTTTCATTGTCTAAAATTCGCACTTGTATTAATAAATCTGCTTAAAAAATAGGAAGTAAAGAGAAAAATACTTTCTTTTTTTAAATAGACGTGTAGTAACGTTAGTGTTTAAAATCTCAGTATGAAAATTTGCACGCGTTCTATCGCAGCCTTCGTGAAGGAATATATACCTGATAACCAGGGCTTCTTAGTCGAACCACTCCATTGTCATTTGTTATTAGAATTTCTATTGTTATAAAAATTGAGATAGAAAACTAAAGCTTGCGGCGCAACGCTATGGTCAAAAAGTACCTCTTTTTGACTTTTCTATTTATATTGCGTTGTGGTTATGAATCGAGATATTTTTTGTCAGGTGTGCCACACACTAAAACACGTTTTTGACATATTTCCTGTGGGTATATATTGACAAGATACTTCTATTTATATTTTGATCTAAACAAATTAATTTTTCTATTCGCCTTTATCTTTTTGATCGAATCGAAACAATGCCCCGATCTGGTTTTTTAAATGTCGACAATAGCAAGAAGACAGGTGAGGCTAAATTAGTCGAATGAAGCCGTGCCGGATCGGCTTGGTTTCAATTTTTCTGGATTGAAAAATTTCAAAGAATCAATTCAGCATGAGAAGGTGCACTATCATGACTCAAAATGTGTGTGGTTGGCAAATAACTTCACAAATAATAACAACGCTAATATAATATATCCTTTCATTAGTTTAACGCAGCGGAAGTGATTCGTAACGCACCTCAATACTACGAATCGAGCAAAACGCAATCGCTAGACAATAAAAGCATGCTTAAACATACTTATGATTTTTTCGCAAATACTTCTTAAATATTATAGTTGCGAATTAAGAAAAGAAAAACCTTCTAAGTTTCCTGCTTTTGAGCGTTAAGCAATAAGTTATAGCAGATAAGCGATTTTGATATCATAGTGATCATAGAAGACACAAATGATTACAAAGTAGTTTTTCAACTAACATTTTTTTTGGGATTGACTTCATAGAAACAAATGTGTAATTAAATTATTTATATCAGATCTAAGGAATATGATGCCAAGTTAAAGAAAGAGAACAGTTACTATCATCAAAGTGCATTAAGATTGAGTTAATGATCGATGGAAAATCATTAATGCGCGCAAGGAAAGAGTTCTTAGTACCTAACTTAAGAGCTATCTATTGTGACGGGAATTTTAACGTAGGTGATAGATAATCTATCATGAATGTACGATTTAATCCATTTTAATAAGCATGAAAGGAAATATATAGCTAGTATTTACGATTATTCAAGTCGTTTATTCTTGGTTAGCTTTATTAAATGCCTTCGAGCGTTTAAAGGCGTTGCCGCGAAAATATTGAAAAATTTTAAAATAATAAAGAGTTTGAAAAAAGTTTAACTAAAGTTCTCATACAGAAATATTGTTCTCCTTATATTTCGTAATTTCATCCAAAATGTTTCTTCTCCTCGTTACTAAATACATTTTTAATCTCTATTTACATCAAAGCATTATGTTAAAACCTTAAAATGCCATCAAACATATTTGCGTTTGTTTTGACTAGATTTAGGGAGCGCACCATCTCCATATACATTATGGTTTGGATTCATTAAACATTAAGTAAATTTTTTGGCCTAAAAACAAAATATACGAGTAATTCTAAAATAACTTATATTTAAATAAGCCCAACAGTAAGATTTTGTGGCCTTTGGTGTTAGATTAACACGAAATTGTGGTGAAATGCTTTTGCAAAATAAGGAAAACGAATAAGGGGTACTAGGTGCTAAAAACTAAATAAGTAACTTTCATATCATTTTGTGAAAATTCTACAATTAATTCGAGTTGAAGTCATATTGATTTCTACATAACCTTTAGAGTTTTAATGAAACTTCACTTTTTCTCCGTTTTATTCTTTCTGCAGTTAATAAATGACGGCAGTGTATACTTTTTATTGCTTTTCTTATTTCTTAAAATTTTTTTTATCGGCGAATATTTTTTTCACCGCCTTTCTTATGTTAAAGCTTTGTTCCATAATTTCTGTCTATATAAGAAAAAAAAGAGTGTATTTAAGATAAATAAAAAAATTTGTATACTTTTAATACTTTCTTCATCAGATCCCTTTATTCTTTTGTTCTACTACTGCGAGAAGAAAAAATGAAAAAAATTCATTTCTTAAGAATTTTTTATAGCAATTCTTGCACAAAGTGCTTTGAGGCATAATTTTTTATGCTATTTGTCTTAATCTGATTATAAAAAAATGCCATTGAAAACACAGTTTAAGATATATTTTCATAAGATTAGCGAAAAATGAAGCAGAAGCAAAAAGGCTTTAAATCTAATTTGCAAGATCTCAAAATCAAGTTTATATAGTTTGGAGTTTAAAGTCCGTTTCAACATAAACAATTGAGGTACATTATCATAAAATGCACCACCTTTCACCATTTAATTTTTACTTAACCATAAAGCTACGAAGTTTTTTTTTACTAGATACCATCAATTTTTGTGCTAATCTTGCTTTAATAAACCAAAAGCGACACTTTTCGAACCTATTTTGATACTTTGGGTCCTTGCGTTGGAGAAAACGAGCAAATTAATCTATAACTGTTTACGAGAACTAAACTTTAAACAAATCCATAAATAAAATACGTTTACTAAGATCAGTTATTTTTCTTCTTTTTTTTTTTAAAGAAAACATTTTATAACATAATTTTCTTCAATCACTTCCGTTGCCTATAGCAGTCTTTGTTGATTTTCTACTAAAGTGTTTTTACACTTTTTCTTACTTTATTTGGTTTTATGGTTTTCGCTTTTTATCACGCTTTTTAAGTAACTTTTTCTTGTCTTTCAGACACTTTGATATTAAAAATTTTTTATATGAGTCAACGTTTCCCTATAAATTTTTAATTTTTTCTTTCTCAACTTCTTAATCAACTTTTGTTTTTTTTTTTTTAGTTTTTTTTCTTACTTTTCGGTTAATTGAATTGTTTGATCTCTTTAGAAAGGCTTTGGGGCTTTTAAAAGTACTTATAAGGAACACGGTTCATTTACTTGTCGCTCGAATGCTGTGGTTTTCTACTTTAGCCAAAAGAAATTGAGTGTAGTTCAGAGAGTTGAGTAAAATCAAAAATCAAACTTTTAAACTTTTTGATTACTTAAAACAAAAAACTAAACGCAGTCAAGAATATTAAATTAAATGTATCTGAAAGTTATATGTTGTACGTATTCTCTTAATTGAATTCAATAGAAACGGTCTGATTAGTGTGTCATTTCCAATCTCTACAATTTACGTATAACATATAAACATATTAAAATTATCATCATACTTCCGTGCTATAGCACTTGGTTACATGTTCGAATAACTGGCATCGTCAATTATTAATAAAACGGTTAACCATTTTTTGATTTTATTATAAAAGCCTTTATAAAAGGGCCATGGAATATGAATTTGAATTAAGTATCTCTAGTTTGTAGATAAGCTACAATAACTTATAAAGCATCACACACTCCAAGGATGAAAACTATTTTTCAAGTTTTGCGATGCATACTTTTGGGTGCTACTAAGAAAATGAGATGTTGGCGTACTTTTATGAAAGTTTTTGTGAAAAATGAACTGTGCACATCATTACAGTTCTTTTTAAGATTTACATTGTAGCTTTTATACGACTTTAGGATGCCCTACATAAACATCATCTTTGCAACTGACTTTCTCAAATGCTAAAGACCGCCTTTGCTTGAATTATCTTTTCATATCTTCAAAATGTGAATTAAATAATAATGTGTATTATATAGATCTGACTAATGGTATGATGGCGGTGCATCATTACATATCTAAAATCATTGCATGTCATCCTTACCATCATGAATATGCGAAACGGTACATTATCGTGGCAAAAAACTGCTGTTTTTTTTGGAATTGCGTGCAATGGTATAATAAACCTTCTATTATAACTATTTTTATTTTCTAACAATAGCTCAACGAAAAAGGTTGCAGCGATTTTCCTGATAGATGAGACTCGTAATTTTGGAGGTATTAAGTCTGTCTAGCCACACTTTAGCGCGTTTAAAGGTTGACCGTCTGTACATAATTGAAAAAGAACTTTATGATATTTGTTTTTTCAGTCACAAGCAATTGCACACTGCAAATAAGCCAAAATTTTGACGTTTCCTTTATTTTGCAATATTACTAGACCAAGGCAATAACATTCGCGGACTTAAGAAATAACTTAGTATATGAAAACGTTCTATCGCAGAATGGAAGGGAGTTTGTTCCTTTGCTCTTTGGAATTCTCGCTGTTTAAACTACATACCCTTGATAATGTCATTTAAATTATTCAACAAATTAAGGAAGATTGGCATTTCCCGCCTTTCGACCACATTATAGAACTAAACATTGAAAAAAAACCGAATACAAAATGGTTTCCGTACGAATTAACAGTGCAAGGAGTTTCTATATACGAATTATTGCTGAAACAAAATCGATTTGAGGTGCTTTTTAAAGAAAAACAGGCAATGGAAAGTAGATCATATACGACAATAATGTGAAATATGAAAACGATCACTACCCAATATGAATGAAGAATTGTAATAAGGCCACGATTAACGCCACGTAAGGTCATCTTATGCGAATGAAACAGAAAACTACATAATTATTTGCTTCACTGTGGCCAGACGAATAATTTCATTCACTGTTATCAACAACGGATGCGATTAAAGTACGCAAATGAGATAAAGTATTTTGTTAATAGCGGACATGTTAGTTAGTCGTGACAAATCTTTCAGATAACTTTGACAAATGTTTTTATCGAATTTTACTTAAATATTTTATACAGATTTGCAACTTACAGCTATTCTTCTATTTTGAATACATTGATCGCACCCCGTTTTCTTTCAAATTAAATTATATTTTCAAATAGGTTCGCGTTTCGGATTTCAAAGTAATTTTCGCGACAGATTATAAGTTGTAATTCGTCATGTTTAGTAAGCTTGGGTCGGATCGCCGACGATTTTTAAAATGGTCAGTGATCTCAAATAGTTCATATTAGCAAAGTTTCAACATTGTGCACCAATTTCCGCAATTGTAGTCAATCCAAAAGAGGGACTCGTTTAAGTGGAGGTACAGTGAAACTCAGAAACAGGCAGCATCAAATGGACTCAGAATTTTAACCTGATCAAGAATAAATTTTCTAGGTTCTCCGGCAACTAAATTTTCCCTTTGTGGTGAATATAAAATTACGATGGACTCTTTTCTGAAGTCAATATATATATTAAATGCAAAGACAATCAAACATCACTGCCAATTTTAAGAGCCAATCCGAATTTACTTAATAGTTGGCAATTGATTGGTTCCCTTATGCAAGATTCTCATAAATTTAAGTATCTATTCTTTTGATGCTCTGTAGTAGTATTTAATCAAAAATTAAAAGTTTCATTTGTTCATTTTTCTTTAAGATTCGATTGATTTTTTAACAATTGTCCTTTTAAATAACTGTAAAATATACAAAACAAGAAAAAGAGAATAGATATTCCCTACAGATAATAGTAATATCATGAGAGAAAGCAAAATTGTAATTTAGGGGAAGTTTACACGAACTCTTTCTTTATTTGCTTAAAGTGTTGCAGTGAAGCATACATCTTTAGTGAGTGTCCGATCTGACGCTGTCAAGAGATAACTATAAACATTTTAATGCGACGGGTTCATGAAGTTGAGGAAAAAGACAGAAAATCATTAGCATGTATGGTTTGAAGGGAAACCACTTTTCGACAATTTTTCTAAAATATTTATTTATATACAATACACCTATAAAAAGCAATAAAGTTTTCCTATGAGACATCGATATTAAAGTTTCGTACCCTAATAAAATTTTCTTGCTTGTGTCCATGAAAACTATATTATGATCATTATCATCGTTACATGAAAGGTGTGAATAATGTCAAGTGTTTGTTGTTCTGTTATTTATTTGCTATCAATTTCTCATACCCTTCCTCTCATCATTTCAAAGTAAAGCCTTTACTTTACTCATTTACTCATAAAAAATAAATAACATTGAGAAACCCTTCAACATAATCATTGCATATTCACTTTTCAAAAGTGTGTGCTTATAAGAGCATGTATACACACACATGAATGTATGATTAGATCTGTATGAGTGCGAATGTATACTTTAGCTTGCTCCACTGTCTACATATACGATTAGTGTTGGATTAAAATGTCACCCTTTCAATTTTCGTTTACTCATGTTCAGCGAACCTCACCTTTAACCTAAACAAGTAGGAGAGAGAAAAAAGTAAGAGAAAGAGAAAGAGGAAAAGAAACAGAAAGAGAGAAAGAGAGAAAGAGAGAGAGAGAGGAAGATGGAGAGAAAAAAACAGGGATTTAGAGTTACACACAAGCTCTTTGTAATTACACACAAATAAAAGTCACGGCATCTGTATTGCATCAATGTGTGTATCATTTCTCACATGTTTATTTATTTTTTGAACGTTTTAGCTTTAATCATATGCATGCATATGTGTAGGTTGAATATTGCTTACTAACTATAAAATACCATGTGCTGCAATTCTCAGAATTTTATCTTAACAAAAAAAAAATTAAGTGCAAAAGCCCTTCTTAAGAAACTATGCATTATGAAAATCTTTATTTCATAGACGCATGTTTAAGCTCTCAAAGCAATTATGTATGTGAGAAGAAAAAGAGTAATTAAAATTACAAACGACACAAAAAATATACATAAAAAATGTTTCTTAATTCTTTAGGAAAATCGTAATTAAAGTAAAAGTGAGAATATCTCCGAAAAACTTTTACAATAAAAAGACAACAAACAAAAGTCAATTTGATTACCAGTTTTCGATGCTATTGTCTATTTTCATATAACAAAATTTATTATTGTGAACAGAGAAGATGTAGCTACAGCATCAACCTTGACGAGCATCTCCACCAATATTTTACAATAGAGATAAGGTTTTTTGTCAAAATAACTTAAAAAGGATGTAATTTCTCAGACATTTCTTATGGCTTTTAATTATATGAAAAGACTAAGGAAAAAATATATATTTGTATATGAATCTATAAGTGTGGTCGATTTTTTATATTATGTAGTTTTCAAAATGTGAGTTAGATAAACAGATATTTAACTGCCTATAGTCAACTTTTTCAACTTATTCTATTCCTGACATGCCGATGTAATTAATACAAGCAATTTTGCTGTCAGTAACATGTTCAGTACATAAATATCAGTAACGTTTCAGTTCCGATGCGAGTAACAACTTTCTTATGTCCAATTTGAATACATCTTCTATTTTAGTAAGTAGTGCACGAACCTTTGCTATGGAATTTATACAATTCTTGTTACAGTCCAGTACACAAACAAAGTGTTTTATATATAAAAATGCAAATATTTCATTGGAGAAGCTTAGCAACGCGATAGGAAATCGTATCACTTTTTCAAGCCGTGATTCCTTTCTTGTTTTGTAAGTAACGTGCAAACAAGAAGCTCAGAGGTTGTCCTCCAAACTACGAAACCAATTATGTTCCACTTTAACTGAATGTCTTTATATCCATCAACTTATAGCGTATGTTTGATTGCAAAATAGAGAAAGGATTCATTCACGCGTTATATCCAATGCATTATACATATTGTAAAATTTTCAAATCCCTCTTTATGTGACTTGTCGGATTATATTTCGAGATGATTGTACAAGCTAAAAACCATATTCACATATTGTGAGTTATTTATTAGGCTTTTAAGTAATTGATAAAATATATATATGAATCATTACTTCGATTATGATAGTTTTCAATTATGTGTTATCGAAATAAAATCGAATCGAAATATTCCAAGTTCTAAAGTGACTAAAGACTACAATATTTAGCTTGAGATTAATAAAACAATTTTCCAATAGGGGACATTGTTCAATTTTTAGCAATTATGATCGATTCCAAGGACCGGTTTGACAATTTTTGAACTTAATTTCGCAAGTGTGGTACGAAAATAGTCTTAGATTAAAAGGTTCGATCTTTGCGATCTCCGATGCACTCTTACATTTGTTAATAGCATTGAATATATATGTTGCACCTTCTGTGATAGATATTTATAAAAAATGGTTGTCTTTTTGTACGATAAATTTCTAATCGCCTTAATTACTATTAACAAAAAGAAAACGACAGAAGGTAATAATAGTAAAGATGACCTTTCTAGACGAAAATTCGCCCTTCAAATATTCAAAAAGAAAAACACTAATCATCAAGAAGTTCTTAAAGCTAACAAAAACAGTTAATTTAGCAATAAGCACATAAGATACTGACAATGCACTGACTAATTACCTTATATACAATGTGCTTGCCAATCTAACCTAATTTAATCTCTCACCCTCTCTTATCATTAGTTTCCTTAAGCTATATATACATTACATTACAAAATGCTTTTCGCTACAAATAAAATAAATAACACAACGCAACCGCAACGAATCACTACAAGTGTTTTTATAATTTCACGGTATTATAATTATATGTTCTCTCCCTCTTTTTTCATTTCAATATTTTCTTTTAATTTGATAAATAATCTTCTTTACATCACATATAAGAGGAAGAAAGGTAAACCTTCCATTTAATAGAAAATAATTTTCTATTTACAACATGAAGAGATATGTAATCAATTTTTATAATTATCTATCAAAGTTTAAGAAAGAAAGGGAGATGTGTGTGTGAAATAAAAAAATTGTTTAATACAACACACACATAAAGGTGAGACACGAACATAAGTGTACCTTTTACTCATCACTTCAGTACAGCTCGAACATACGAGTATACTCTAATTTTGTCATTCTTTTTGTTACATCTAGAAATTCTGCAGCATAGATTTTAGAATTTTGTGTTAAGTATTCAATGCCTATTTGTCTAGCATTCACAACCTATTTGTTTACCTTTCAATGAAATTTATTAATAAAGAGCGCCCTTTCTTTCCTAAAATTTTTTCCTGATAATTATGCTCATTGTATTCAGATCCGAAATTTGTTGCAGTTATACTTAACTATTACTTAGAACATATGCCTGAAAAAAAATTTCGAGATCTTCCAATGATCATATCGGTAACTTAATAAGCAGATGA
Source organism: Glossina brevipalpis (assembly GCA_000671755.1). NCBI lineage: Eukaryota > Metazoa > Arthropoda > Insecta > Diptera > Glossinidae > Glossina > Glossina brevipalpis. Next base: position 327,149 of record KK351092.1, read on the forward strand.
GAATATTATAATGGCCTTGTAAACCTAATCTGCTGAAACTTATCAGCTAAGATAGAAAGTTGAAAAGATAAGAGTTTTCGACAATGGTCAGATTGTCTTTGAGTCAATCTGGATCCTCTTCGGATAAGATGCTTACAAATAGAACCTTCTTTGCCCGTTTCTAGAGAAACATATCTAATTAAAATCAAATTGTTTTCCAAAATCTAGTTCCGAAAATTAATTACGAGTTCACGTTAATCAAATTTGCCGTTTCCTTGCGAATTGCAGATATGGATCATAAGAAGGATATTTACAGTATTCATGAAAGTTGTTTAAACCTCATTGTTTTTCTCGAAAAACACTCAGAAACGCTAAAAGCCCATAAACAGCTCATGTTACTATTTAATTTTGGGCTTTTAATTATAAGCATTACCGTAGACTTCGTTGATCGCCCAACTTAATTTCCTTGTTTTCTCTAAGCGATCTGGAAGTTGAAATCTTTTAAAAATACCGATAATTCGCGCCGTTTCTCCGACTCTAAGTCCTCTGATTATCTATATGCCTGTTTATTTAGGCTCCGATGTAACTTTGCCCTATCTTTACTCTACAGGTTTAGCAGACTAGACTTAGCAGACTAACATGTCCTGTACTCTCCTTTATTTAACTAACGACATACAAGCCGACCATGGATCGGGTTTAAATTACGAATATTTTTAACCCGTAAGCGTAACGAAAATTCGGCATAAACTTCCTCACTTTCGTTTTTATCTTTGTGTGTATGTGTATGTGTGAGTGTATATGCGAAAAGCAAAAGCAACGAGTTAACGGTGTGAAATTGTCAGCTGTGTATTGGCCATTTTTTCCCGTGTGTGGGTTGCTTTTGTGGCTATATGCTGACAGACAATAACGACGGCCTTCCCCGAAACCACATTTAGTTTATCTAGCTGTTAAACATTAATTTTAGTGCTTTTTCATCTAGTTTTTGCAACCATTTTATTCATTGTTCACCTTTTGTAGATGAGTGTTTTTGTGGCCTTCTGATGTTTGCTTTTTTTTGTTTATGCGTACATTTTATATTTATAACAAATTTTTGTTTTTGGTGAATGGAGTAGAGAATTGCGTGTTTTGTATCATTAACATCGTTCGGATAACAGCTTCTGGCTTCTAGTGTACGCATGTAACTGTGTGTATATGCTTGAGTGGTTAATTAATTGATTAGCTTTACTAAATCGTTTTATGTACAGAAAAATTGCATTTATTTTAATTCTTTTTTTCCCCATCTCTTCAAATAGAAAAATTTTTTTGTTTATGAACTGCTAATTAGTTTTAATGAATATTTTCTTGTTCTTCGTTTTGTAAAATATTTAAGTGATGCGAACGAAAGGCTTTACTTTTTTTTTTAAATCCGCAATCAAAGAGATTAACTTAAGAGAAGTAATCATTAGTTAAAAATAACAAAAACAAATCAACACATTAGGAATAAATGAATAATTTAATAAACCAGTAATACTGTTGAAATAAGCCGCGATAGGCTCAAATGCAATACTATAATACTTCTTAGACAAGCCCTATAACATACCCACATCTATGCACATCACATCAATGAAAATTAACTGAATGAAATGAACGAAGAGTTGCTCAACCAAATAATAAATCGTTGGTAGTTATGTCTGATAAGTGAGAAAGGGACGAAGAGAAATAGAGAAGTAGAAAAGCGCAGAAAACGTTTATGGGGCTGTGCTGAAGTCTTAACCTCAGATGTATGTAAATGTTTGGGTATGTATATACATTAAAAAAAATGGCGTATAAACCGCATGATGTCGTTGCGCTTTGTATTTCCTTACACTTTATAACATTGGCTTGCGTTGACATGTAAAGCAAATAAGTTATTATGGGAATTTGTGACAAGATGAACATATTTTTTCTCATTTCTCTCGTTACTTTGTTTCTCTGTGTGCTCTTGATTCACTTAATACACTTTATACAATTTTTAAATCGTATTCTTTTGAGCTTTTGATAAATGATAAATACTTAAGAAATTGTGTGCGTTTGGTATTCAAGTGGTTTTTCTTTTCATGCTAATGATGATGGTAAACAAAATAAGAAAAAAAAAGGCAAATAGCAAATTTGTTAAAACGACTATATTAACATTGAAAAATATAATGTTTGACATTTTACTTATGGCAGCGCTGTGATGACAAAATTTATTTAAAAGACTTCTAAGCAAATATTTCACAAAGTAAAACAAAATAAGAAACATTATTTTGAAAATGATTTTTTGTTGATTTTCTTAATACATTGAAAACAGTTTTTTTTATAGACAAGATTTTTTACAAAATTAACATAACAGGTCTGAGACTGCCCTTTGCTTAAAAATAATAATAAATAATTTTTACTAAATCTTCTTAATATATTTGTACGTTAAATTAAAGAACTGCAATCGTTAGTGCTTTTAATTGAGCTTAGAAGGAGAGCATTTTTATATCTAGAGTGTGCTACAATATGCATTAACCTTATGCGTATACATGTCGTGAAAGATTCGAAATTGAGAACGACGAAAAAAAGATTTCTTTTAAATTTATTTTACAAACGACAGCAGCCTCAATTTCAATATACTCGTCCTCAGTGTGGTTTTCAGTTTTTTCATCAAATTTTATTTCATGTTTTTAAATGGATTAATGGGTAAGAAGTCCTTTGATACAAGGTAAAAATTGGACAAAGACATTACAGCATATTCCATTTTGTTAGTAGGATGTTCGCTTTAAACGAAATGAAAACAAACACTAAAGATAAGGGCTTAGTTCATCGATTAATGGAATAGTTGAAAAAACAAATTTAATTTAATTCTTTTTTTTTTTTGCTGACCGTAGATCTTAACTTATGTGAGCTCAATAACAAGATAGACGGACAGACAAATCATTTATAAGTCTGGAAAAATAAAACTAAAAATGGATCATAGTTCGCTTAGTATCTGGTGGCATCAGGCGAAAAGTTTCAACACATTCCTGCTCTTATATACAAAAAACAATTAATCACACATTTGTTTAATTTTATTTGTAATTAATTTAATTAAATTTAATAATTTTAATAAAAAAAAAATTAATTTAAGTTTAAACTTAGAAAAAATATTAATTGTATTTTATACATATATAATTAAATTATATGTAACAACAACGAAAAACAACTCACCGGAACTTCACTCCAAGTAAATTCATATAAGTGTTATATATTATATTACATATGTAAGAAAAAAATAACTTTGTTTAGATTACGAATGAATGAACAAAACTTAATCTTTTGCACTCGAGGGCTCCGCAGAAGAGTCATTTAAAATTTGTCTTCGAACTCGAAGGTTCCGCTATGTGATGACAATGCAAATAATTTTTGATTCTTAATAAAAGAACAAAGACAAATAGAAAAATTCTAGCTAAAAGTCGAGAGACACCTCTGTACAGAAAAACCTATAATCTTGGCGAAGATCGTATATTTACATGTGAATATGATCTTTCCACTGAAATTGCTTCGAGTTGCTGGTAGTATGAATGAAAAAAAAATAATAAAATTAAGAAAAAAGTTCGAGTACAACAGTTTAAATATTAATTAATTTAATATTAATCTTAAAGTGGAAAATTTTTATTACTCCTTTTGTTCCATCTTTCTTTTTAAATGAAGATTATATTATTGCAATTTATGTATTTAATTCATTTTTGTTTCAATAACATCTCCTTCAATTGTGCAACCGTCAAAAAAAAAACCGCATGAACTGCCGACTTGTTTTGGCTTTGTTATATTAATTCATTATTATTGTGGTTGTACTACAAATTTTGTTCATTTAAAAGTGCGCCGATTTTAATTGATTCGATGTGCTTGAATGCTGTTGGGAAGATAGACGTATACAAATACTTGACTGATAGCTAACAGTTTGTACTGTTTGTAAATATAGAGAACATCACAGCGGCCAATTTACGATCTATCTTAAGTGTTGGAGAGTACGATGGCTTAGCGATAACCTTATTATACGCTAATGCATGACTTTAATCGTTAAAGCTAAAAATAGCAAACATTCACATAAAAAAACTAACTAACTTAACCTTGATTTCTGTAACCGAGCGCTACAAAAATAGTTTTCAGCACTAAACCCCATTGAGAAACGTCGATATCCTCCATTCCCAAAGTATACTTAATTGTTTATTGATCAATAACATGGTTCAACTCATAGTTACTGCTTGTGGTAGATTTTCCACTTGCAGTATTCGTTAAATATCGTATATTAAGTTAAATATATAACTTCGGTGGTCATTAAGAGCATTAATTGGGAACTTTGCGATCTGACGTCAAATTTTAATTATTTTTGCAAATTAAAAGCAAAAAAGATTTATTGTTCATGTAGTTTATTGAAGTTTTCTTTTCCAAAATCAAAATCGTATCCCAAATTCACAAGAAGGTCTTCGTTGTGTACAAAATGAATGCACAAAAGAAGTGAACGTCCACCTTGTGGAAAGATTCTAAAAATGTATTGAAAAGAAATCTAAATTCTAAGGGCACTCTTTATTACTCTTTATTAAAGCGGATCTGTTCTAATAATAATTGTAATAAGGTTTTGACAATCGTTGACATCGCTGAACATTTTCAGTAAAAATTGATCGACTATAACTTTTGAAGATATATCTTATTGTAGAAAAAAAAACAGATACCAACTGAATTGCGAATGTGCGCGATGTCAATAGAATTTACATTTGTCTGTATTACAGTGAATTTCCTATCACGGCACTGACTGCCGCAGGTTCTCTTGCACGTCAAATGATAAATTCATTGCTACCATACGATAATATACGCACTCTTTTGTAATGAAACGCACTTGTTGTTTGTTAAGTTGTTGAGTTGCTATTTAATCCGCTTTTAATGTTGACATACACTTGTAGGCCTTATTTAATTGACACAAATGTTAATTTTCTCGCTTCCTTAATCCATCGTCACAGAAAGGGAATGCATTCATTGGTTGTTGCTTTCATCTAAACGCAGAAATGTGCGCCACACATTCTTTATCATCGCAATATTACAAAATGATAAACTGTCTCTGTTATATTTGCTTTTTCATCGATGATTAAGTTAAGATGTAAAGCTTAAATTTATAATCCAAACAATTCCGATTACTGCCAGCAGATCTAAGTGTTTTCTAAAATCAAGGTTCTAATCATACTCAAGAGTTCAAATATATATTTTTTTTAAATTACATTTTTAATTTACAAATTAAAAGAAGTTACTGTCTCCTAATGGGAATATAATATAATAATAGTACAGATATGATGTTTAAATATGTGAAAAAAAAACTATGTAAATTTAGAAATTCATTAAAATAATTTAAGAAACAAAAATAAATGAATTTTTAAATCGAAGCTTCAATATATGACGCCTTTTCAAGTTTCTTATCTCATTGGTTTCATTTAGAAGACATACATATTTTGAAGAAATGCCTTTAAAAGTGTGACCTCGCGTTGACTAAAATATTTAAACTGAAAATAATAAAACAAATAAGAAAGTGATAACCCAACCTTTCGTGGTGGTGGTAAATATAAAAGAAATTATCGACGACACTCGAAAAGAGTAAAAACATAACCAAGCACCACCATAAAAATTAAGTTTTGATGTTTTGACGTTTTTGCAAGGATGCTACTGCTCCTATAAACCATAAGATTAATATGCAAAAAGTAGGCAAAAAAAACTCATTAGTAAAGCTCATTAGGTAATAAAAAATCTGAACAGGTTTTTTTGCTCTATGAAATTTGTTACAGAGCCAAAGAACATTTGTCCATATAAGCCATATATTATATATAAGCATATATATTTAAAACATGCAGTTTTCTCAAAATATGTTCAAATATTGAAATGAAAAAATTTTATTTAAAACTGCAAAAATAAAAATAAAGTTTTGCAATTAGCCGAAAAAACATAAATCAAAGCATTATGGTTGGCCAAAGCCGGCCATTAAACATACTAGTCCCCTTCATCTGATGCTATTCTTCCTTTACTTTCGTGAAAAAATGCTACACAATATTGCTGTCGTCCACGTAAAGGTATGTTTTTTGGCAGCTCTTATATGCAAGAAAACTAAAGAATGAACTGAATGCAGTTCAAATTTAGCAAATTAAATTTTTCTTGTTATTTTGATCTTGTTGTATTGTTTCTATTTCTGCAATAAAATGCTAAAAATTAGGCTATGTTGCCACATGAAGCTCCTAAATAGAGCTAGAGATTCATTACTATTAGAGATTTTCATTTGCATGACAAAATATTGAAAATTAGATCGATTTACCGTATAAAGGCTTTTTCTCATAGGCACGATTATAAGAGAGGTAGTTTAAAAAATGGTCCAATTCTATCCAAATTTTTCACATTTATTTTATATATATGTCTATTGATTTTTAGAAATTCTAATTTTTGTCATATTAAGACGCTTTTAAATAGGGTGTTATAAGGAAGGAGGTCGTAAAAATAATTCGATTACCTTCAATTTCAGTAGCGATTGTGCTTAGGCTAGAAGCCGTCAGTATAACAAATTTCGTCAAAATATCTCAACAATTGATACCTTGAACGCGAGAGTGCTTGGACAGAAAGAGGGACAGAATCAGAATGGTCTTCTGAATTGATCGCTATAATAAAAAGCGGATCTATTTTAAGCCTATCTATATATTCGCACAAACTTAATAAACCCCCTGAGGTAAATTATAAAAATACTATAAAAATGAAATTTTTCTACGAGGAAAGCGGTAATATGCTATACGGTACTGGCCACCGAGAGTTTCATGTAGAACTTTAGTTTTGTTGCACTTATAGATCAAGTCTAGCATTTTGAGTTAAGAGCTTTCTTCATTTTCTAGAAAAAATTATTGTTATACTCCAAACGAGATATAATGTATCTATAACTATGCAGAAAATATGAAAAATATTTACAAAAAAAAAAAAAATCTTCTCTCTCTTATTTAGTAGAAAATAGGTAGTTGAGTATTTCTGCCGCAATTTTTACCTTCTATCTACTGAAACGTCCTGGTTATATTCACTCGGATAAAGCAAAATAAAGCGGATTCGATAAAGCAGGACTATGAAATTAGACTCATATTCCGCAAAGCTATTACTACATAATAACTCATAAAATATCGATTCAAACTTTGGCAGTACCAGATTGAAGATTTTTCAATACCCTTTACAAATATATAGAGATATGCATCGGAGACTTAGTTCCAAAATCAAAGCTTTCTTGTCATGATATCGGCAAATATCATATATATAATTTAAAAAATTATAATCGACTGGCGGCGTACGTTAAATATAATAATTGCTGAGAAAGGAAAAATTAAGATAAAATCTAGTAACTTAAACGAAGCACTCAAATCTAAATCAATGTTACTTACTATTGAAATTAAATGAAATTCTGTACACTACGAGACGCGACAAGATGAGAATAGATTTTCTGCGTATGTTATAATTTTTAGACTTGCTATTATATGAAACTTTACAAATTTTATGAAAATAGGACTCGTGTAAGCCAGACGGATTGCAGCCCTTGAAAAAAGAAAAAGAGATAGACACGAATCCTCATCTTCCTTTCCAGACTTTCTTGTAAGAAATCTTTCTTATTCATACGTCACATTTACTGCATTTTAATTCCTACATTAATACTATAACGATAGATATTTACTGATAAGCATATAATGTCATTATTTGTCGATTTTTCTTTTTACCTTTCCTTAACCTCATAAAATTTAAACTCAGTATTAAAGTCATTATTAACCAATACACTGTCATCGACTCTATTTCAACATCCTTTAACTCACAACAATACATTGGCCATCATCAAGTTGTCGCTATATATATACATATATATATATATATGTACGGACTTTATATACTTCAAAAACAATTGATAAAACGTACGAAAGTGAGAAATGTGTGCTGTTAAGGCGGTGTGAGGGTACACAAATGAAATGTGAATTGAGTCTATATGTCACAATATTATGTTGATACAAAATATCCTCCAGCAACATTAATAAATCATTCGCAAATGCACTTTCAGACTTTCAACAACATGATCAAATATAGAAAATTGAAATCGAACGAATGAAAGATGAAGTGTGTTAGAGGTAAAGAACGAAAAACAAGGCTTTTTAAAGTGACAACAAAAGTGTATGTATAGATGTTGAAAAATGGGAAATATTTTACAAATCATATAAAATAAAAATGAATTGAAATTTTATTCATATTAAATTTTATTCATAATCTAAAGAGTCCACATACAAAATTAACAAGTAAGAAATCTTTTATACTCATATAAAATCTTTTATACTCATATAAAATCTTTTATACTCATAAAAAATGATCAAAAAAATTATATATCGATACGCACCAGATCGGACAAATTTTATTCCGATATCTTAACGTTAGCGACCCGGAAAATGGTTATCGCAGCCATTATAGAGATAAACAAATAAATAGATAGACGGACGGACGGACGGGTACGTCATTTTTGCATGGATACTAGAGGATAGCTAGCTCGATAAATGATGTGCTTAGATGTGTCTGCTACGGCTTTTGAGTAATAAGCAGAAACCAAACTTATTTTTTTTAAAAGCAAGGAGGTTCTCAGTTTACGTTGCGACTGAATTGGTCCATTTTCAATACCAACCTGCGTGCAGGTACTTTCAATGTTTCTGTCACATATTATAAATGTCCCTCCACATGTGAGACTTGTAACACAATTAAATTAACGAAACATGTTTTTTTTAACTATGAAAGATACGATACTATATCATAGACCACTTTCAACTTTCTAAATCCCGAATTAAAGTCGCTTTTGCAAAATTACATACTTTTCTGGAAATTTGAGAAATATATTGTATGGCAAGACCTACCATCCGCATCATTATTTGGTTTATAATAATTATTATAAAAAAATTTAGATGTTGCTGCCATATGACAGTTTACCTTCGATGATTAGCCCTATATGGGTAAAGGTTCGGAAAACGAAAATATTCAGCACAAACTTACTATAGTAGTTACGGTGATTATTACGACCTCTTCAAAACTGTTCTAGACAACTACAGGTACAGAGATACTTGCACTAAATTTAACTTTATCGATGATTTTCATTTCTAATATACAATAAATAATACAATAAACAATTAAATGCTAATGCCTTTTCAATTTATTGACATTTTCATTCATGATTTTACAATTTTCAATCTAAAGTATGTTTTTTAGTTACGGTGATTATTACGACTACTTCATAATATGCTACAAATAGGACCTTTTGCGTTAAAAGCTTACTTTTCACGTGAATCCTTACAAGCGAGGTCATTCGGAAAATACGACAATGTTGTCCAAATTTAGAGCAATAAATTGATATGTCTAACTACAGTTCTACACCAATTTTCCTTACAAAATAACGTTTATATTGAAAGGGTTATAAAAATAATCCCACCTCGTCAAAACTTTTCAAGTTCTCTCTCTCTCACCGGTCCAGGTCAAAAAATATTAAACTTAAAAAAACAAATTTGTTTCATGTAACGCTTATTTCTACGTTACTTTAGAAGTGATAGTAAAAATGTTTCTATTCCATTCACATTTGCTTGATTCTTGAGCCAAAACATGTCATATACCAAACTTTATGGAAATAACTCGAGAATTACGACAATAAAAGACATAAAAGAAACATCTCAGGTAATATCCACTGGACCAAAGCATGTCTAGACTAGAAAAAGAAATAAATTATGCTCATAAATATTCTAACAATTTCTACAAACCTGATCCAATTTTTCTAATTTATCTAAACTTTTAGCGATAATTAGCGAAATGTTATGGAAAAAAAGGGAAAAATTCTTGTTTCTTAATAAACAGTAAATCAAACAAAAAGCATAAATCTTGCACTTTAACTGAAAGAACTTTTGTGGATTCTGTGTTAATAGAACACATCTAAGAACGGCAATTAATAAGTTTGGATTATTATTATGCTTTGTTGCCTTTTCGATTTGAGGAAACGTGTCTTTTATTAAGTCTGTGGTTTTATTTCAGAGACACTTCAATAGACAGTAACTATGCTGCCAATGCCAATTTTCGTTATGACTTATATTAGAAAATTTTATTCCTAAGAAAACAAAGCACTCATACGTATCGTTCATTAATATTTTCTTTCTTTCTCTATAGAAAATTTTTCTCGTAGTGTGAAATTTATCTCTGGCCGAAAAGCATCTCTAACTATCAAAATACTAAAATACTAAAAAGCTAAAAGAAATAACAAACAAAAACAAAGGGAAATAAAAATTTAGCACCCGAAAGAAGGCAAAAGTGTAGCTACGTAAACAACCAGTTAACAATACAACATTGTTTTCTTGTACTTTTTGTTTTTCTTTTTTATGTTAGCAATACTCACATACGATAATGTGGCCGTGTAAGCTTTTTCCCTTTTTATCCCTCAAGAACAATAAATACTTACGTATGCGTATGCATAAAATATTACACATGTATGCCATCAAAGTTCTACTTGTTCTCTGGTGTATGAAAAGCTAAGTTCTGTTCAATTTGAAAGAATTAAGAGTTATTTTTTTATAGATATTACCCTAATTTCACAAACAAAATCGGTACAGTTGCATTTACCCTGTATTTATAAATTTACAAAAAAAAAAAATTAAAATCAAAAATTAATCAAGTCAGCGAACTGAATTTGCGATTTCGCTAATTTAAGAATTAATTTTTTAGAAAAAAAAGCAGAATATTATTTCGAACATGCCCACATATCCTGTATATTTCAAATAATTTTTCTTTTCAGGATTTGACAACACTTCCCAGGCATTTAAATAAATTTATTTAGAAAAAAAAACTTCTGTTTAAGAAACGTTCTAAGTCAATGTAAGTATTGTTAGTTAAAAGTTTCAAATCTTGATAAATGATATGATTGAGAAGTTGAAAATCTTTTATTGTATTCTTTTATTGCATTTCGGTGCAGGATATTATCACCCAAAAGGGCTTAAGATAGGTCTACCTTTTATTATATCATTCGATTGAGAATCATCTACCGAATCGACTTAAATCTGTCCGTCACTCTGTTTGTCTGTCTGTTTCTCTAATGTCTGTCCATGTAATTTTGTGTTCATCTTGACAAATTTTTTGACCCAAAGACTGTTATTGGAAAAGGATTCGATCGCACCAATTTTACAACCACTCCACATATAACGCGACATTCGAAAAAATGTTCATATAACAAAGATCGGTAGAAATATTGGAGGTGCTTCCACGCACACTGGTATTGGAAATGGTCGAAATATGTAAAAGTACATGCCTGCAGTACAACAACTGTGTTTTCAAAAGCAAAAGAAATTGAATTTTTTGTTGATTACTCATAAATTCCAGCAGATACAACTACAAAAGTCCAGGTATACTCTATGAACGATCCTGCAGTATTGTACTCCCATCTAATTTGATTTTTTTTTATCAAAATGTGCATAACACCGAGAAGGAAGCTTTCGCAACTCCATAATGTTTATATATTCATGAGCAGTATCAAATCCGAAATCTAGGCAAGTCCGCCCATCTGTCTGTTAATTTTTTCTTTCAGATTTTACATACATCCTCACAAAGTCAATATATATATATAATAAATAAATTTGTATCTATATATGTATAATGATAGGTATAAATAAGTAAATATATATATATTTTCATGATGTATGTATGTGTATTGCAACGAGAATAGTTACGATAATTACTTATTTAAGTTTTTGGGGATCTTCTTCATATGTGCTGTAATGAAAAATAAGCCTTTCTCTAGCATTAAGGCTTATTTTTTAATATTTTATAATGAAGATTGGTGAAGAGTAATATCGGGAAGTGTTGCACAGTGTTGAACAGTAGGCTTTACCTGACTTTAAAGTTTCAACTTATTTTTATTTAGTTTCCTATATGAGACCTATTAATAAATTAAAATAATATTTAGAGTAGCATTTAATTTTTTTTTTTTGATCGCCAGCTCTATCTCTTCAAATTATCATTATCCTGTAGAATCGAAATTATTGAGACTTTTTCATACTGTAATTCAAACAGTTAATAAGGAAAATACTTTTTAAAAACATATCTCCTTTTATCATCTGAGCATGCTGAGCATTCTAAAATAGAATTCACAATCATCCCTGAAATCTTCAAACACTTAAAAGTAATCAAAAGAGAGGACAATTTTTTAACATGCATTATACCAAAGGCTAACTTTAAAGCTTTTAAGCCAATATTAAATGTAGCATAAAGACACAAAAGCGATTAGGTTCAATTCATTACAACAACAACATAATACAATAACAACGATAATAATAGCAACAATATCCTTTTACATTAAAAACAAAAACGAAAATAATAGAAGCGAATAAATAGCAAATAATAGTCGATAAAATGTATACAAAGCTAAGGCATGTCATTGAAAAGAAATGTATGTACGAACAGATGTTTGAAACGTATGAAATGTAAGACCAGGCACAAGAGGAAGTGCATTTATTTAATGCTGTCAGAAACGTGAGAAACTCAACACATTTGCAAATGTCATGAAAAAAAAAAATGTAACAATTTTTCTTCACTTTTTTCCAAAGAGAACCAAATTCAACTGAAGACGGGAGTGGGATGTGTACGGAATGTGATAACGCGCAACAAACTTTCTAACACTAATCGAGGATTACATGCATTATCCGTTTACTACTATGAAACAGTGCTACGTAACCGAGAAATTGCTTTCTATTTGAACAATGATAATAGTTTATTAACACTGACACAAAAATGTGTAGCGAAACAGAAATTTTTTTATTTTTTCCCTATATATTAAAAATCTTACAAAATTTTTACTTAAAGCCAAGTATGAAATAAAAAATCCATTGTATTTATGAAAACAATTAAAATTGTTTTACAAATCGTAATTGAAAGATTGATTCCTATCCTTCCATCCTAAAGAGATTCGCATAACTCAGTTTAAAAGTTTTATACAAAATTTATCATATATATGTACATATATTTGTAACCCATTAAAACAATTGTTTGTTTCTATCATTATCTCATTAAAAAGATTTCCTTTTTAATTGGTTCTATCCCAAATCAGAATAAACTGATTTGTTATATATGTCTGCCAGATTAATTTTATTTTTTCTGCACTTACCATCTTTATTCATAGCTGACTGAAAGCATTTTGCCAAACGGCAGGCTCTGCATTGATTGCGATGAGTTTTATCAACGGGGCAGCGTCCTTTTAAATCGCCTGTGGCTTTACAGGTGTAAATACGATTACGATGTATACTCCGTTTAAAGAAACCCGAGCATCCTTTTTTGAAGCAATAGCACACAATAGACCGAGGAAAGGAGAAACAGATAAAAGTAGATAAAAAGAAACATTAAAAAATTTAAAAATAAAATTTATTTATTAAATTATTTTATTCTTTATAATATTAAGAGCGTAAATGGTCTTCTAGTATAGAAAGCATACTATCGACAGTCTCTTTAACTCTTTTAATAAGTAACAAGGAACATTATTATATTTTGCAAGAGAGATTACTATTAGTCGCTTGCATACATTCTGATCATTTTTTCACTTGAAAAAGTTACTTATTGAGAAAATTTTGTACATTATATAGGAATCAAAATATTTTCAACCATTTTCTATAACTTTTTTGTATCTTTCTACCAACATAGCTATACAGTGTCGAAAATATGATAATCGACCCATTTTCGCATTTCTTCGTCTTTTCGATACTGCGTGCCAGCCAAACCGTGTTGAGCCGATCCGAACAAATGTTAATCAGAAGACGCTATGGCTGATGAGTCCGCAGCGTGCGGCAGAATTTACCATGCGAATGATATTCCAACAGTGTGTCCTTGGCAGCTCTTACAACTTGCAGCCGAGCGTTGGCGTGCAACCGACGGCGTGTTAACCGTCATTGCTAATCTCTTCTGCAATAATACATCGTTCAATTTGCTCAGCGGCGAAAATTTAAATCTCAAAACTTACGTCCCTTTAGTTTAGTTTAAATTTCTTAAGATTCATTTTTATTATTGATCAACCTTCTATATTAACTTGAGTATTTTGAAACAATGCCGAGTATACTCGTCGTAAACAGTTAATGTGTTAAAATATTTAAAAAATCTGAAATGATCAATAATTGTAGACAAAGATCTGAAGCTATAAACAAAAGTAATTTTACAAAACTGTTTGAAACTATAAACCAGATCAACAAAAGGATTAAGTGAATAAAATTGGCCTCAAATGAAATTCAATTTGTCACTTTTCAAGCGAAGTAAAGTTAGTTGTTCTTCTTACCTTCGCTGTATCTCCTTTTTCAAGCCCCTAACTTGATACAACACATTAAAATGTACCAAAGTTTGAAACTCACCACCGAAGGTGGTTTCACAAGGTATGTATATTCCCGATCAGCATTAAATTTAGGGTCCATTTAAGCATGTCCATCCATAGTGTAATGTCTGTGGTAAACATACTCACAAAGTCACAAAAATGCAGATATCGGTTTCGAATTAGACGGAAGCATCGGAAGTTGTTTTACACACGTTGCTATAGAAAATGGAATAAATCGATCACAATCCACACCTACAGTATAAAATAAGCTAAAAACACGTCTGTTTTGCTCACTGCTCCTAGAGTGCAAAATAAAAATTCCCATAGAATTAGAATAGAAAAAATCTGCCACGCCCGCCTATTAAAGTTTTCCTTCTATTTTTTTTAAGACAAAGGAAACATTCAGATGTTCAAGATTCAGCTTTCGAATACAATTGTCTTACTTGTTTATCGTCGTAATGAGGTAATGAGGAAAAACTCTGCCTTTTTTATTCCCTTAAGTTATTCCATAAAAAAAAATTTAATGAACGTTTCACTTCAAATCATATAAAGAACAATTTGCCTTATTTAATTATACCTTCTTACCTTTGGTGCTGTAAGGTGCATTGCGTTCGCGCGAATGCAAGTAATATTGAGATGTTTTGGCGATGTTTAGCGGATACGTTTGAATAATTTTTACAACTAATCAACTTTTGTAACGTCTCCTTTTGAAAAAAGTCTCTGTATATTATACAAAAAATTACAATTTCGAATATTTCTTCACAAAAATTGATAGGGAAAAAGATTTCAACACATGAAGTAAATGTGGAAAATTTGGATCAGACGCGACAATTTCTTGAACTCTTCCTCCCATATAAACTTTCTTAGCACTTTACGCTAGATTAGAAAATAAAATTTGTAGACTTTTATATTAGAAATTGTCCCATAGTAGAGCCATATATCACATCAATCTGTCCCACTTAGACCCGTCTTTAGAATCTTCTAAGAGCCTTTTGAAAGATGACCCTTCATATGATAAAATGGTCTAATTTGGGATATTCGATGACGTAAATAGATAGAGAATAAAAAGATATTCCCAAACAAATTAGCTTTATTTGAACGAAATCAACTCAGATTTTCAGGTTCTCGCTAATAAGGGCGAAACAAGAAAGTTAAATATGATTTTTGATATTTTTTAACGAAAACATAAGTTAAATCTTGTATTGGTCACTAAAGATTATAACATTAGCGTATATTTTTTCCCTTATAGAGAAATGAGATCGTCACGTAATTAATTTTTAAGTCAATTAAGACTGAATATCGTAGAATTAAGGTCATCGATTGTCATAATATATTCCATATTTCGCTTGTACATGTGCGGGATAGTCGTTTTTTTTATTATTTTTAGAGGGATAAAGAACTAGAAAAGAAAAATATAAATTGTATCCACCGATTACCATATTAAGAACCTAAAACTATTAATAAAATTAAAAGCAGATTTATCTAAATATCTGCAAAATCAATCGTGAAACATTTAATCACAAATAAGTTGCAATAAAAATATTTTGATTATTTTTTGTGCATTTTGAGGCAACGAAGAGACCGTTTAAAAACAATTATTACTGTTCGAAACAAATACTATCAACTTATCAAGAAAGATTGAGCAGAAAAAATTATAAATGCACTATCGGCGTAAATGTTAACAATAGTCAGTTGTTATAGTGAAATGAAGTTGTTTATGGAAAAGTATCGTAAACATATCAACAGCAAAGTTTATGAAATTATGAAAAATTAAAGGCAAGTAAAGTGAGAAAATTAATAAAATGCGACTTAGAAGTGGTAATACGTTTGCGTCTCGAAAGTGAAACCTTGCGGGTTTCATTACAAATTCCAAATTAGTTTGGAACGTTTAATCATCCACAGTAGACTTTTACTGAAGGAAGAAAGCGTTTCATCAAAATTGGTGCTTAAAGACAGATGTCCGATGATTTGTACTTGTCGGGTGCTTGCCTTGAAAATGCTAATAATAGCTGAGTTATAAGACTTAATCTAGATGCAGTGATCAATGTTTGTCAGGGTCATTCTAGCATATAGTTGTCGGATGCTGTAGTAGAACGAAGCCTTAATGGACAACAACAGTAAAACATCTTAAGACGTTGGCTTTGTCATCAGCAGTGAATTGGTAGAAAACTCATCAAGAACATGTCGAGGACGTAAACTGCTCATTGATATGAAAACAAATGTAAGGACTACTATCTCAATAACCAGCAACATCGATGCTATTGTTTCCTGAAAAGCTGTTTAAATGCCTTAACAGGCTATAATGTTCTTAATTGTTTTCTAATAATTTTATACACATCGAAATAAAGATTTCAGAGCTCTTCAAAACCGACGGTAAAAGTTTATTCTTTCATTAATGCAGTTAACAAGATTATTTAGTTTCTTGTTTTGCAATAAGAAAATTGCTTACTCTAAATAAAATCTAGGACAGTTTATTATCCACTATTTGTGTTGCAGTAAGGAAAAATTCCAAAAAATTATAGCCGTCTGATATGTTGATCAGCGAATCAAGCCAATATCCAATAATATATTTGAGAAAAAGAGAAAAACTTATCCTTTCCCTTCAAACTTTAATGGATCTATGGATCCTCCATTTTAGTTAACTTTTCAAACCTAACTTGTCTCAAGCCACAAGTAAAAAACTTGTCTGTCTTTGATTGATTCTTTTGTACTCGCTACACTATATTTAAAAAAAAAAATTAGAAAAGCGAAGTACTCTTTAATGCTGGATGGGCGTAGTTGACTTTTTTTCGTTATTAAAAAGATGCTAAAAGTAACCCGGGAATAATATAAATCCTTTTTCATCAAAACCATTTATCTGGAGTGCTTCTCAATCTCCTATAGATTTCAATAACTAAAATGATTATAAAAAATATTTCATGAGAAAAAAAAGTGTTTTTTATTGACTAAACCTTCAGTTATTCATAATTTATGTCATAACATAAATAAAGCAGGAAAAACTGTGTTCACCTTAACAGAGGCTTAAATATTTGTCATCTATGGTAAATATGTGAATATCGTGCAATGCTGGATATGATAGACATCATTTTCGCTTTATCCTTTTGTATGACCTCCATAAAGTTCAGGTCAATATCTGATAAAAATAATGTTGGAATGTTTTGGAAAATTCATTGCTGCTTTTTTAATTATAAATACGCTCTGTAGAGTTTAACGAAATATATTGGCACCTCAAAACATCAGTCAATAATTCTCGAGACTAACTTAGAAAAATGTTTTCCTTTACATAACATTTTAAAACTGTCTGTTTCAAGAGTGATACAATCAATCTCTAATGTTTGTCAAGAGGCTCGCAATAAGCTTTAATTTCCATCATTTGATGCAAATCTTTTCGCAGGGGCATCCTTTCTAGATTTACTAAGAGTAAATAGCCGTTGATAAGCAGATCAGGAGAAAACGGTGAGTGTAGCAGAATTTCGAACTTCAATTTCCGCAATAATGTAATTGTAGCCATCGACATGTGTTAAATCGTTTTTGTTCCGCTTTAACTAAACGTGACATCTATTTGGAGAGCAGCTCCTTACATCAAAACTTTTAAGCGAAGTCATGAGACACTCCATTTTAATATCTTTACTACCTCAGCTATCTCTTTCTATTATTGAGAATAATATACTTTCAGGTGTAACCATCGTTAATTGGGCGTCCATTGTTAATCGTACGATTTCTCATTTAAAATGGAGAAACCATCGACAAATTCTTCTTTTCAAAGGTGGTAAGTTGTCATAATGTCTTTCAATTAAATGATGATTGTAAACTACTTTTTATCGTCAAAAAGCAACATTTAATCAACAGACGAAACTCGCAACATTTTTTTTATATTTGGAAAATAATAAAAGTAACATCAATTAAACCGCTGTCACTCGTAATGAATGAAGGTTGGCGTTTTCTAAAAATTCTATTGATTTTTCCATAGAGACAACATCCATATGTCAGTCAGTTTTACTTTCATTTTGAATAAGTAAAATCATCCTTAACAATTCTCTATGAAGTCAACCTAACTTGTCAGTTAGTCTACTTTGGCGAGTTAACTACTTTTACTTACTTTGGTGGACGTTTATGATTTTGCCTTCGGTTTCCACTTGCTTGGTAACTTGTGCTTAGAAAGATATTTCTTTTTTTGATGCGTGACCATCACTTTACTTTCATTCAATTTTCTAGGCGGGCGCATATTATTACATCCTATAACACTTGTGCTAAGATTATATTAAGTTCGAGCGAATGTGTGTAACAATCAGAAAAAATTACAATAATAATAACTTTTATTAGGCCCTTTGATTCAGAATCATATTCTGAGTCGTGGCATAGGCATGTCTGTCTGTCTGGAAAATTACACTGGCATTTCATCAACCCAACTTATAAAAAATATTGACATAATACATATTAGAATCGTCCAAAAACTCCATACGATATATGGTTCTGATAGAATCCTTAATGTTAAAACCCTAAAAAATATAACGTTCTTTCTCTATGTCAACATTAAATTATAGTCGATTCAGAGTTTTCTATGAGAGAAAATTCTATAAACTGTTATTTTGATTTAATTGCTAACATCCATCGATTTGTCTTCAAGATGAATGATTCAGTAGGCGTCGGTATTATTTTATTTCATTCATAGATAATAATCGTTTTCTTTTATTAATCTTAACTTACCATCACAACTGTAAATGCCATAATGTTTACCGGAACTACGATCTCCACAAACTTTACAGGGTATGTCCAGCAGGCGATCACCTTGAAGATTAACATGTTAAAGGAACTTAATGAAAACATAATCCATAGGACACTGTAGCAATGTTTGCACTTTTCATAGAGTTTAATGGCATTTAATCTCTTCTCTTATTATAAATTCACTTAAAATGATGTAAAATACTTAATAAACACAATACCGACAACTGCTGGCACTTGTCAAAATAAAAACGTAATCTGCGCTATTTCAAAATTGATAATACAATAAAAACAAGTAAAAGTACCAAAATATCCGCAAATAGATATTTTCTGATAATTGACATATTGTTTTTCTGACTGATCCTTTGACCTCCAGTGTCTACTTAAAGCATAACGCACAACGTGTGCCTTGCGTTCGGTAACCCTCTTAACACTTTTAACACTTTAGCTTACAAGTACGGTTGATTGTGTGTATATATATTTAATTATCTATGAAATTGTTGTTGATATTTATTTATTAAGGTCGATGGTAATGGTATCAGTTATGGTGGTGGTTGGTTGGTTTTCCTTTTCCTTTTCGTTTTTTTTTTCTTTTTTTGTCACACCAGTACGTGCCATTTTCCCCTTTAACTCGGTTTAACTGGTTAGTTAACCCAAACAAAAAATTTGAAGAGTACAATGAAAGGTAGCCAGCCTGTCGTCATCATTCTTTCTTGTTATCAAGCTTATTGTGAAACCTTGTTATTATTTATATAAGAGTTTCAAGTATAAGAATAACTTTTAATTTTTTGTTATTCTTAGATTGTTGTCATTTTTGTGCTTTTTTTTATCTTTAAACAAATTTTAAAATAATTTTGGGAAAAATAAATGTACTCTTGTGTTCTCATATATATTTAAAGAAAGAAAGAAATCCCGTGATTTTTTGATGTTGATATCAAAATAATTATTTTTTCAAATTTTGATTTTTGAAATGTTTTCATTACGTCATATGACATAACGCAATCACTCAGACTGTCCTTAAAAAAAAAAACAAAGTTCACCGTGAGAAATTTCACAAACATCAAATTTCGTTTTAAAACCATATGAAGGAAAAGAAAAAAGAGAAATATTTTAAAAATTTTTCTTTTAATTTTCTAATGAGTTTAAAATATAATTAACCGGCTTCCTCTATCAGCAGACACATACAAACACAAAACTTGGAAACTACATATAAAATCCCATGAAATATGACAAGACAAAAGTACCAAAATATGAGATCATCAGTCTTCACAAATTCCGTGATAAAGCCACTGATATTGCCTACGTGTGTAGGAATGTATCGAAAATAAACTCCTAAGTAAATGCTTAGTTTTTGAGCACGGAAATTGGAAAAACATTTAAAAGACGATCCTGTGATTTCGGATCATTCGAGCATTCAGAGCGAGCAGAGTTAAACCTACGATGCTCAATTCTGATTGCTATAACAGATCTAAGACTAGAAAGTGGCTATACTTTACAATTACAATTTTACGTTGTTTCACACACTTCTTTACAGACATACAGACTCCTATAGCTTCGCGGATTCCTATTCGGAGTATATAATTTCAACGATTTAAATAAAAATTATTGTGTGCAGAGGTTCAATAACGCAGCACTCAGACCAAGAAAAGCAAAAGAAGGAAACGCAGTATGTGCTGCCAGAAAATGTTGAATCTATGCCAATACTGTTTAAAGTTGCTGTTGCTTTCTGCAACAAGTTTTGATAGTGTGACCTTTTAATATTCTTTCGTTAGCAAGCTGGCTGTTAACACATTTTGTTTTTCTTCTCTTGGCTTTATTTCTACTTGTAGAAAAAATTTTCCTAAGCATCGGCTGAAACCTTATATTATTATTTTTCTTGTTTGTTGAAAGCAAATATTAGGAAGACTTTAGTACAATAAGCGTATATTTGCAGTAGCGCGGATTACAATTTATTAGTTTGATGATCGATCGAAGAGGATAATTGGACAGCCAAAGGACATTTGATCTGTCCATAGTTTAATGTTTTGATGGATGATATCTTTGTATTCAATTAACGCCTTAGTTTTGATCAGTTTGCCTACAATCCTTTTGGATAGGGGTCGTAAAAAAGTTTATAAGCACTGGCTAGAGTGAAAGTAGAGACATGCAACTTGATGAAAGGAAAAGTAAATGTAAAGAAAAAGTATAAAAAGATTTATTAAAATGAGAAATTGTCAATTCTGATAAAGAAAGTTAGTTCCTTAAGATGATCAGAGTTGTTAGCACGGAAGATATCACTAGGATCGACTCGTATCGAAAAGGTGAAAAGTTCGCCAAATTTCTTGAAATCTTTTAAATGCAAATAAAAGACGCGATCCTTGAGAACAACCTGCACTGATTGCAACAGGATGTGAATTGAACGGATTTAAATAGACATTAAAGCTTCTGTCCTTCAAAAAGCTTTATCTGATAATAATAATTTCAACGAAAAATATCGGCATGAAGTATTTCAAAGGTGAGCCCAGCGTAGCAAACTGAATCGGAAACAGTTTTAATTCCTAAATAAAATGTTGACTTGAAATAAATAATGGAATGGAAGAGAGAAAACTTCCGTGTTTAGCTGCCTAAAAAATTGAAATTAGTTTTAAAGATCTTGAGAAATAACATAACATAAGACAAGTGCCTGTAATACTTTTCAAAAAGTCTATTCCCTTTTCAATTAACTGGTTTAAACATAACTTATTAATATTATCAAGACGAGATGACATTTTGTTTTTCGAAGATCTTATGATAGTAATTTTTTGCTCCTGGTAACATAGATAGTAACCTAATGACAATACTGAGCAACACTTGCGACTTGATAGCAACGTTACTGGAAGAATCGCGAGTCATTAACATTTCTATACAGCTTCGAATTCTGTCTAAATATATTCCTTATTTGAATTAGATGGGTAATATAACTAGGGCGGGATCTTTTTAGGTTTGATAAGTTCTGTAGTAATTGTACCACCTTGCCAATATGGGAGGTTTATTCGTACTTCAAGATCTCAGTACTATCATTACAGCTACTATCGTTAAATTTTCAAATTTATTTAACGGAATTAAATTTTAGCGGACCTTTTTTTTTCGAACGTGGACAAGAGATTTCTATATGTAATGCGTTAACTTTTCAATTAAATATGTATTGAAATTGAAAAATATATATATAGAAGCTGCCTTAGGCAATTAAAAATGTAATAATATGATGATAGATATAGACAGCGATCGTTTTCATTTCATTTATCAATCAAAAAACAAATTTGATATTCTTAAAATATTAAAAAAAAAGAAAAGATAAATCAAAATCTTTTACCAATCAATTCTTTTATCAATATAAATGATAAAAAAAGGAGTACACTATATTAAAAATTTAGGAACGAATTTGTAATTAACGATAAAGAAAAATACAACATTTTTTTCATTTAATTTATTGTTTTAAATTATTTGTTATATACGTATGTACAACAAATACTATTTCTTACATTTTTATAGCCACAGATTTGAATCTAATTTTATTAAAAATAATATTACGCTTTTATATGAATTGATATCTATTTTACTGTTACTCAAATTTTCTCGATTAAGAGAAAGCGATTGACAACTATTTTGCTTATACAAAAGGAAAAATAATTGTTAAAACAAAAGTCATCAAGCGAAAACCAAGCGAGCAATATTATCTAACTGAAAGCTATCATCCCAAAGACATTATTAGACGACTATCAGTTTACACAATCGATGCCATGACTAGCTTGTAATAGATTTTTATCTCAAAAGTTGATATTAACACTAGAACGTACCGGTCAAAATGATCGGTTGTATCGGCTGTTTTCGATTTTCTCTTTAAATTTCATTTAATATTTTATGATAATGTTATGACTTTTTCTATATTTATGTATTTAAAAAAAAATATAAACTATTTTGATCTTGATGTTTTTCTAATTTACGTCGATCGATCATTTTGACCGGTGGATACTTTTAACGTTTTCAATACGAAAACATTATGAAAGGTAGGTTAGGAAATAATTCACTACGGCGACGCCGAATCATCTTCTAATGAGAGCGACTGAAATTGCGGTTAATGGAACTATCTGGACGAAAATAAGGCTGGGGACCAATAAATACTATTTTCAAAGAATTAATTGAAGCTGGAGGATATTCAAAGCAAAACATAATGACGGGCGCTGTAAGTAGCGGTTTTTTATTGGTAATCACTCCTCAAATTACAGATCACTTTAGAATATCCATACCACTTGAAAGTTTCGGAGTTCTTAGTGAAAAATGGGATCTATCTCAACAAAAGTTTTACGCTTTTCTTTTAATTTTACATGCACATGGTGCTTATAAAGCTAACAATTTGAAATTATCTTATGGATGATTTAAAAAATGAGGACGAGTGTTGAGAAAGATATTTTACGATTTATTCAATGCGTTAAAAAAAATGAACGGAGTGTATGATTGCAAACGGATAAAATTTACATTGATCTCAAATGTTTGGAATTCATTCACTGAAAATAGCCAGAATTGTTACGTACCGGAACAAAACATTACGATCGCGACGACCAATATTCCCAACCAAAACGAGACGCCGATTCAAGCAGTATCTACAAGATCGCACTCCGACAGCGCACAAGAGCAAGCCAACTAACAAACGAAGGGTTTTGTAGAAACAGGTTTATTTTAGTAGTTGTAGTGTTAACATATCTCGGCTATAATGCAAAAACTTCACTGCAAACGTAACTATGACTGACATGCCTACCCTTAATGTATTTTTCAATTCCTTTTTACACTATTTTAAGATCATGAATTATACCGAAGTGAAAATAGCCAAGTCTACACTTTTAGGTTGGTTGGTGTTTTACTTAAAAATTCACAAGTTCACGTTCTTGCAAACTGTGATTTATATACCTAAGTAAAGAAAATAAACTTATTACGTCTTTTATATCCACAAACTTTATTTAGAAAAAAAAAGCTAGAAAAACAATGTACTCTCCAATATTGGATGCGTATGACTGCCTGCTTTTTACTAATTAAAGAAATTTAAAGGCAATCAGCTTTAAAGTTAATGATACTACAGCCGTCGGTATTGTTTTATTTCATCGAAAATCAAAAAAATTTTAAAACTGCGATACACACCACTGCTTGTTCCCATCTTGCGTTGATGGAAATATTTAAAACTTATGGTATCCAGGATGCTTTAAACTGCTACTTTTAATATATGTGTTGATGATTATTTATAGTTTTTACAAACTTGTTATTAGTACTTTTTTGTTAAAGTATTATAATTATATTTTTTTATTTTTTAAATCTTATTTTTTATTTTTTTTCTAATATGAAGTATAAAACTTATGAATTTTTTTCCAAAGTTAATTCTTAAATAATTTTGAAATTGTATTCTTTTGATTTACACGTTCACTACTAACCGGATGCAAACGAAAATTTGTAATGCTAGTGTTACGGTTTATGATTAACTGTAGAGCGGAAAACACTATCGTCAAATGTATGTGAAAGCTTGAATATCCTTTTGCTTACTACGTGTATATAAGTAACAATATAAACTGCAAAAGAATACATAGAAAACGTCAAACGACTATTTGACAGCAGAGCACAACAACAAGAGGAAAACAAAAAAAAACAAAAAAGTAAAAATGAAAACCTAAAGCCAAACCCACACTCTAAACAATTAAAAACAGATGGACGCGTCAAGGCATCTTCTTCTGTATACTCCCGCTCCCGTATATTCATTTCTTTTAACTGCATAACTCACCACTACAACCCTAATTGGGGAATGTAACGAGAAGTTACCAATAATACTTTAAACACATTGCAGCAAATCGGAAAAACAAAAATAAACAAAAAAGTCGACAACTGCGAAAAAGCCACAAAAATGTTGCCTTATGTTGTACAGGCATATATATATCTATATATATATATATATATGTGTGTGTGTGTGTGTGTGTTTGTGTGTTTGTGTGTGCATTCACGCAATCATACATATATATACATATAGATATATATGCATGTACATATTCATGTAAACTTATAAACATAGTACAGTTCACTATGTTATTACACCACCATTTAACACGAGATTGCTTCTCTTTCTAAAATGCCTTTCATTGTCAGAGTGTTACTAAAACGAATTTTTTAGACGTGTTTGTGTATGGGCCAACCAACCAACCGGAAAACGCCCCGTATTTTTCTTTTCTACAATGCATTACAACGTCTTTGATGATTACAGCAAATGTAACTTCCCATGGTTCATACACTGAAATTTATATGTATCGTAAGCTATGTGGTACATTGAATTCAACACAACTTATACGCTACCAGAAATTCACCACAAAGAATGTCAAGAACGACAAAAGGCTATAAGTTTAAAGTTGATATGTGTGTGCGTGCATGTATGCTTATAAACAAACAAATACATATATATGTAGATGTATATACATATATGTATATATGTATGCACGTATGAAAATGATTTACTGTTTTTTGGTAAATAAGCCAAAGACTTTTAATTTTGTACTTTTTTGAAGCAGTCATCAGTATTTTGCTGCTTCCAAACAAGCTGGAGAGATTACCAGCTGCAAAGTCAATACACAGGAGCGGGTTGCAAATAAAAATAATTTTACACAACACATGAATATGTATAAATGTGAATTAATTTTCTTGAATTAAAATTTTTTTAGAGAAGCTTCTTCTTCTAAGGGAATAAAACAACTTTTGAAGAACGAAAATTTCAAAAAAATTTAAATTTTCTTCAAGACCATATTTACCAAATTTCTTTTGATTTTGTAAATTGGTGTACTTTGTCGTTTAGAACCTTTTCTACAAAAAAATCGTTCTCTAAGGAACTTTTATAAATTAATTTTAACGGGGAAACTTTGATGCGAAAAATTTTATTTATTTATTTAGTATACCCTACAGCACTTGTGGAACAGATTTATTTGTTTTATTTAAATATATAAATATATAGATATGCAGATATATAGATGTATACCTTAATAGATATTTATCTTGCAGCTGTCTGTCTAACGTACGTCCATGCATTTTTGTGCTCAATTTATAGATTGTAATTTTGAAAATATTAATCGGATTGGAATGTATAAACAAAATTGATCCAGCACAGTGATTTAGCTTATAAATTTGCTAAGATATGTTTAAACCATACAGATTCAGATCGGCAGATAAATTTATCTGATGTCATATATGTGTTGTTTTTATGTGTCCGAATAAATGTTTTACTTTATGGGGGAACGTATTTGAAACACATGAATAGCTAAATGGATGTATCGATTGATGAATAAATGAACAACTAATGGATCAAGAAACAACTGGAAAAGTTTTCATGCATCGACCAATATTTAGGCAAGCAAGCAAGCGAAAAACGAACATGAATAGGCCGCGGTTTGCACGCATGAATGTATTTATTGACAAGCGGATAGACAATTTGATAGACAAATAAACGGGTATTCAATAGATGAAGAGTTAGAAATGAACAAATAGTTGAAATAAAAGGCAAATGGACGGATGAATAAACGATGGAACATTATCCACCTGCAGAAGACTAATAAAATGAACGCAAGCATAGCTAAGCTGACATATAATCCCATGTTCGTGAAGAATATTTGTTTATGAGTACTACACAATGGTACTTTTTCGTTCTGGCAAACTCCTCTTAAAATTGTGACAATTTAAATAACATATTAATTATCCTTACAACACCACTGTAGAGGCGTGTTCCAATTAACTTGCTGTGCCACAGGCCCTTCTGTCAAAAAAAAAAGGTAAAGAAACTTATACATACGTGCAAAGTCAAAACAACACAGGATTATAATAAATCCATGTATTTACTTCTACATATAAACATTTTATATACAAGTACATAGAGGTACATATATGTTTCAAGTGGTGAATTCTCATCATTCGCAAGGGTTGATTTATTGGCTAGTGTTTATTGAAGCACATAGGAAATGACTTTATATGTTTCACATTTAATGTATTGGTTAAGCAATTTGTCCTCATATTTTTGTCCTTCAAAAATATACGAGACTCATTTCAATATGTAAAAGTGTGACATTCATTTTCATTCAAAAATCGCTTCTTATCTCTAATACGACAAGTTTGTTGGTTTAAAAATAATGCTCAGATACAAAACGGCAAATTAAGAGAAAGAAATGACATTTCATTATTTGAAGCTTCAATTAAACTAAATGGTTTAAGAAACAGTTTTCAACTGCGACATCTTTTGTTCAGACCTTTTATATACAATTTTTTTCTTCTTAATTAGGGAGAATGGAATAAGGCAAACTTTACGACGAGAAAAAATATCGCAACCCCTTGAGTATTTCCAAAAAAGATTTTGAAATGCTTCAGTTAAATCTACAATGTGAAATTAGTCATTGAATCAAAACATATTATTCGAGAAAAAGCTTTCGTGTCAGGATATAAGTGTATAACATTTAAGAAAGCTTTAGGCTAATATCAGACGCACAGGACTAATTTTGTATGTTAATTGCTGATAAGTCAAACGATCGATCAGTATCATTTGAATACTTGGTCAATTAAACTTTCGATCTCTCTTTATCCATTCGTCTCAGAGAGAAAAAAAAAACAGACATACTTACTAAAATTGGTTCAAAAGTTTACGTCTTTCATGCCTGTAACATACTTATA
This sequence comes from Glossina brevipalpis, assembly GCA_000671755.1. Classification (NCBI taxonomy): domain Eukaryota; kingdom Metazoa; phylum Arthropoda; class Insecta; order Diptera; family Glossinidae; genus Glossina; species Glossina brevipalpis. The sequence continues at coordinate 354,912 of KK351092.1, forward strand.
TATACATAACTAGTTCTAACAGTTGATTTAAATTTATATCAGTAAGTTCCTTTCCAATTAAATTCTTCTTTACAGCAAACAAGAATCGAGAATACAAGAAAGACCTTTTCATTGCGTCCAAAGCATAGCAAACTTAGTGAAACTATTTTCATGTATGGAATCATCTAAACACTAATACGTTACTCCATTCAACACCCCAAAAATACAACCCACTTACTCGTATATATTCTCATATACGCTCATATACAAGAATGTCTACTACCGTTGATGCTATAAAACATTGTAGCTGTGGTTATATTAACCAGTAAGGATGCACAAAGTCATATTACCAGTTATTCGCAGCCATACACAACGATACCGTCAACGAAAAGCCAATTTTTTCTCCTGTTGGTGTTAACTCAACCTTCTCATTAAGTAACTCTTCGCAGACTTCTCTCACAATACATAAAGCTAAGCGAATTTGTGCCATCAAAAAGTCGCTTTTTTATTATGGTTCTTAATGTTGTGCATAAACCTCTTTGCTCCGCAAAAAAACACTCTTCATTATATATATAAATGCAATCATTTTACCAATTCATAGACAATTCAGGTTTCGTAACTCCACCTACTACTGAGAGGGAGCTCTAAATTGCAAACACCCTTAAATCTAATATAACTAAATTAACATGCGCTGTAAAAAGTGGTGAAGTCACTATATACAACAAATGCTTCCTCTCTCGCTCTCTCTGCTATTTGCGCATTTTCTTCTTCTCAGAGTAATAAAATCTTTTTGAAAGTCATTGAAAAAATCAGCTGTTTTTTAACTTTGTGATTTTTTGGTATGTCCTTATATGATTGACTTTTACATATGCATATATATATATATGTTTGTATATATGTTTGTATGTATGCAGATGTATATGTTTATATAAATATAAATATTAATATATATATTATATTATAATATATATATTATTGTGTGTGTGTGTGTGTGTGTGTGTGTGTGTGTTTGCGTATGCATTAAACCAATGCATAAGCAAGTATACTTAAAAATAGTGTACAATTTATAAAGTGACGCATACGCACACAAAAACCCTATATATATAAAAACCCTATAAATGTTAGCTACACTTAAATAGAAAAATATAGATCAATAACTTATATTATAACTACTATAATATAGTTAGGCCGCAATTAACTATAATTATTTTTGATTTTACATTCATCAAAAAGTACAACAATTATGTTTTGTCCTTAATTTGTAGAAGATCCTAACCTTACATATGGGCGAAGTTTCGCATTATTCAACTAAATGGCATAATAATAATACTTAGGAACTTAAATAACAACTAAACAAGAAAATCGGTAAAGAAAAAATTCAATCTTTGTTCATCAGTAACCTTATCGACCTTAGCTTTATCGTAAGTAATTACATAAACGCCTCAAAGACTCACAAAAGACATAAAGAAGATGCTCCCATTAGAAGTAAATTTTAAAAAAATTTCTTGCCTACATTTAGACTATCCAGGCAAGTTCAGATTTGGTCTGTTGGTGATAAAATAAAAGTAAGAATTTTTATTTAAAAAAATTGTATATGCTTTTTTCATAATAGCTATTAGGAGATCTTTTTGGTTCAAAGAAAAATGGACAAAACTTTCCTTTGTGGCAAATATTGGCGCCAATATATGTCAAATTGGTTTTTTTCCTTTTGTTTTTCATTTCAAATTAATTTCCCCTGTAAATCATAAATTATCAACAGAGCTCTCTGTAAAAGATTGTTAAACAATTTTGTTTTTAATACACACAGGTTGTGCAGGTTGTTAAACATTGAGACTTTGCCCAGTAATATATGTTTTTAAAGAGGATTTTGCGATTTTCTACAATCACATACTGGCCTTAGAGACATTCATCGATCGGTCAGTCATCACAGAATCCAACATATGCTGACATAACAGGAGCATTAATCAATCGACCGTTTCCAAACATTTTTGTGCTAAAAATGTTGTAACAAATTAATAAGATTACTGGCACACTGCGTTTTATTATTTATAATATATATATACTGTTTTATTTTTTAAAGTTCGAGTCACACAATGTTGAAAAAATATTTCTTTATTTTTAAAATAAAATTGCATACTTAATCAAAGCTCAATCAAGGCTAATGAGAACAAAATTAAAGTATTAATCGGATGTACTCTACACTGTATAACGCAGAGAGAGTGAAATTTGGACAGAATTCAAATAAAAAAGCGCAACGATGAAATTCTAATGAAGAGTAATGCACACTTTGCAGACATGTTAGTTTGTTGGTAAGGCAGACATATATTTTATATTTTATAATTGATAAAGACATTAGATAGGAAATGAACTAAAAATAATATATTCCCCATGGCGGGCGATATATTCCGTTCTACACGACATTTTCCAGAATAAGTTAACATAATATTTTTGGGAATGACCTGGTGTGACATCGATGAGTAGTGGTTCGTCTATTTTTGCCTCGCCTTAGCTCAGGAAGAATTAACGAAAAGTGTTATTCATCTGTGCTCTGTAATATGTCCGTCCGTTAATTATACTTGCCTTTGGCTTTCCTAAGCGCAAAACCATTTCAACATTGTATTGCATTATATGATTAAAAGTTAAGATAATTTCTATTGTCGGCTTTCTATTGAAATTTGTTTGCTGTGGCTACGTTAATAATAAAATACATAATTATAATGTAAATAAAATTTACATAACATACAAATAAATATATAGAACTTAATATAAAAAAAAAAGAAAGAACTCTCTCATGTACACATACATGAAATAATTACAAACAAAACAAACGGGAATTACTTAAATTTTTTTAAGCATTTTTACTGACCCTTTAGATAGTAACCCTTACACTTGCTTCAAAATCAGTGGACAATTTTTGACTTCCACGTATTGACTATGAGTTTTCTACGAGTTGACTGCTGACGACAAAGCCACTGCCCAAAGTTGCTTTACAGTATCCGACATGTATCCGTTAAAATGATTCTGACAGACTTTGACCACGGGAATGCGTTTAGATTACGCGTTATTAGCATTTTTATGATAAGGTAACCCGACAAGGTTAAATTATCTGCCATCTATCTTCAATTACTTATGCTGAGTAAACGCTCTTTTCTTCTAAGAAAAATTTTATGGACGATTAAATGTATCAATATACTTTGAAATTTGTAATAATTCTTGCAAGTTTTTTTGTTCAAAACGCAAACCTGTGTTGGTTTTCAGATTGCATTCGCTACCTTTTATTACATTAATCAATTCAGGTTCATTTCCTGAAGGCCTTTATGCATTTAATTTTATTATTTTTCGAGAAAAGTCCGCAAAAAATTGTATTTTGATATCTAAAAAAAAATTTAGATTGCATATGAAAACATTATGACGTGAAATTTAGGTAAATAAAACTTTTTTCTGCACTAATTGTACCGGGTTGATGGGCTAACTATAACTTGTTGTGTTTAAATCCGCAGTGTTTGTCAATAACCCGCATAAAAATTACTCATAACATTCGAACGTATCGCCGAATCTGGAGCAATTTCATTTTGCTTATCATCATGCGAAAGTTTTCGTGAAATTTACTTCGCCTGTCTGCATTTCTTTTATTTCTAAAATTCCAACATTAAGGAACTGATATAAATATTTTTAGAACCCTAAAAGCAAATTTGAAAAATAAGCTGAAGGCGCTACCTGAACCTGCTTGCACATAATGCATGGAAAAGGCGTCAAGAAATAACGGAAGTATTTTTTCTTCTTTAAAAACCTTCAGTAGTTCTTCTTGTACAGCATGCAGAGTAAAAGGCATAAACAGCGATGTTTTTGAAAGTTCTTTTCCGTTGTTAATCCCTATTAAGATGAAACTTATTAAGCGACTTAAAAAAATGCATTTAAATGAAGAACACTTGAAAAAGTTCTACTATATTATTTTTATCCACGACATGCTTTCATAAACTATATATTAATTCAGAGAGTGGCTTAAAAATAGCGAATAAAGGGACATAAAAATTGAAACAAAAAATGTTTACAAAGCATTTGTAATGGATTTATAATGTTTTATATTCTAATTATGCCAGCCATACATAACATAACACACATCACACATAAATAGGGATAGATTCTATGCATAAAAATGTGCTTTTTAATGCATATAAAAGTAACAATTTAGAAATTTTTATAGCCACTACTAGAACGAGAGATGATAAAAATTTATTCATTCAGTTTGTAATAATTTGTTCAATTTTTCTATATGTAAAAATGTATGGTTGAAATTTAGAATATATACAGTAAATGGAACCATTTACAGATAAGGTCAAAGTTGCATACTTTTTATATTTCTTTATTTACTAAGTATTATTCATTGATTGCTTTTTCAGTCTTTTAACGGTTTCTTTTTTCTACGTTCATTATTTCTGAAACATCCATGATTAGTCATAAATTAAATGATTTAAAAATGGGAAAGAAATGCCATTTGGATGAAGGCGAATATTTTGCTACCTGGCAGATGCTTTTCCTTTAAAACATTGTATCTGCTTTTTAAATATAGTATGTTACGTAGTAAATCTTTCGTATTTAGCAATAATATCTGAAGAACTTAAAGATGAAATGGTGTGGCAGTATGTTATGTTGAAAGATACACGCAATAATGTAAAGGGTGAAAATTATTAAATAAACGAGACTAAAATGCGATTCAACTAATTTAAAACAGGGCAAATTAAAAAAACGGACTATATTTCTTCGCGTTATACTTTTTACACTTGTCAAGAAGCATTTTGTTAATGGAATCTCCTAATCATACTTCAAACAATTCATAAACTTTATATGCTCTTTTGCAATGGATGCAAAGATATGTAAAACGATGGAGAAAGAAAACAATAGTGAAAACAATTCTCTGACAGTACAAACACAAACACATGTTTTTTCCTCATTCTTCAGTTTAACACTTTAAAAGGAATAAATTATTTAGTTTTTTACAAAAAAAATTTTTCAAAATATTTGAAAAATTGCGTACTCTCTTATATTAAATAAATAAATTTTTACATAAAAAAAATGCTTGTAAATTCCTATATAATTCCTAACTATTTTTCACTTAAAATTCCTGGCAGTCAAATAGAAAATTTATTTTAACTTAAGGTTAGAAATTGTCTAACTAAAAATGGTATACAAAGACTTCTGCAAAACAAACGACAAATCATACAAAACACACCGGTCCAACCTTGTAGCCGAAGGCTTGATCATCATTGCCATAATCTTTGGGGAAGAAATCCATTATAGGTAAGTAATTCAAACGTTTAGTTTTGAACTCCAGCTCTGTGGTCCCACTAGCAAATGCTAACTGTAATAAAAAAAATGTTCTTATGTATTTAAATTGGTACTGCTCTTTTTATATTTTCTGTACGTACCTCACAATCGTCCTTAACAACTTCCGTCAGAACTTCTAAATCGTGATATGTTATTTCCATTTCATTATCACCCAAAAATTTTAACGATTTTTCATAATTATCACGTGACCGGTCATGCCAAGCTATTACATTTTGGCAATAAAATGTAAAAGTTTGATAAGCTTTCTCCGACATTAGACGCAAGAAGGTCAATTGTACTGTGCCCACAGCATCGTAAGTAATCTTAGAGCCTCCTTGCAATTTAGAAAACCATTTCTTTTCGCCAACATTTCGCCATGGTACAGGGGGAAGTTCAGCTGTATGTGTATCTGGATTAATGCAAGTCTCTCCTTTCGCAGTCATATTGCAAAATACGTAAATAGCATCATCCGGCATTCCACCATTAGGGTCAATCCAATACCAATCGTCTTTAAAGTGAGGATGGCCATAAAATAAGTCTTTACATGTTCGGCCAGGATTATTTTGTAATCCAGAAGGCTTACGCATTTTGTCCATTTCTTTGTTTATACCGTAAATGATTTTATATATATTCGCAATTTTAGAATTGGTGTCACTACCATGGAACTTTCTCCTTTTTTTTCTTTTACTTTTCTTCTTTTCGACTGGCTCTGAAGGCGGTAGGACTCCCATCAGGTCATTTAAATCGTCATCGTCGTCTATTGATATTGACGCGTCGACGTCTCGCTTTCGTCTAATTTCTGATTTAGTTGATGGATATTGTTGCATTTGGAACAATAATTCAGGTGGTATGAGTGGGGCTTCAGCAGGTGCTCCAGGCGGTCCAGGAGGTCCAATAGGTCCCATTTCGCCTTTATTACCAGTTTTTCCTTCAGTTCCTTTTGGTCCTGGTGGGCCATTTGGTCCGAATAATCCCGATTGTCCTTCATTTCCCTTAGGTCCTGATAGTCCCATAGGTCCGGGATCTCCTTTCAACCCCTCGTTTCCCTGCGCTCCTCTTAGGCCTCGATCACCTTTTTCTCCTTGTTCCCCCTTAAGGCCTACCATACCAAGTTCTCCCCGATGACCTTTTGGTCCTCTACGTCCACGATCACCTTTGGGTCCAGCAGGACCTGCCAAACCTGCTTGCCCCTCTTTTCCTTCAGCGCCCATTGAACCTGGTAGACCAGTTTCTCCAACGGGTCCTTCTTTACCCCTGACACCTTGAGGACCAGTTAATCCAGGTGGACCTTGTGGCCCGCTCAGTCCATCTGGCCCAGACGGTCCAACATCTCCTTTGTCGCCTTTTTCCCCGTTTGTTCCTGTAGATCCTTGAGGTCCTCGTGGCCCTTCATGTCCCTGTTTTCCCGGGGGTCCAGGTTCCCCTGCTCTACCTTCTGCACCTGGTTCACCTGATAGTCCCGCATCACCAGGTTTTCCTTCCTCTCCCTCCGGTCCATTTTCGCCTTTTGGGCCTATTAAGCCGTACTCGCCTTTAGAACCTGGGAACCCTCTTGGACCAATATCTCCTTTAGGGCCTTCAGCACCCTGTATGCCTTGTTTTCCCGGCGCTCCTTCGGGACCTGATTTGCCTTCTTCTCCCTTAGGTCCCATAGAGCCTTTCTCTCCCAGCAGACCAGTAGGGCCAACTTGACCTGGAGGTCCTTGTGGACCATCCATTCCGGGCAACCCAGGAGAACCACGTTGACCCGGCTTCCCAGGTAGACCGGCAGATCCTAAAAAACAAACGAATTATATCACTTCACAAAATCTTATTGATCTCTTACCCTTTGTCCCTCTGCGTCCTTGTTCACCTGATAGACCTGGCGGACCTAAGGGTCCCATCATTCCTTCATCACCTCGTTCACCTTTTATGCCTGCTGGCCCTGGAAGACCTTGCAATCCAAGTTTTCCTGTCAATCCGGGCATACCAGGCACACCCTCCTCGCCCTTTATACCTCGATGACCCTGCTCACCAGTCGGTCCCCTTTCTCCAGGTCCTCCAGGCAGACCAGCTTCGCCCCTAGGGCCTTGAGGACCAGCGGAACCCAATGGTCCCTTTTAAAATTGTTGATATAATTTTAGACTCGATAAACCGTTTGATATCAATCTTACCATTTCTCCTTGATTGCCTTTTAACCCTTTCTCACCCGGTAGTCCTGCTTCTCCTTTATCACCATCTTCACCAGGTGTACCAATAGGTCCTGGTGGACCTGGCAAACCTCTTTGGCCTGGAGCTCCATCTCTGCCACCGGGTCCGATTAATCCTCTTTCGCCTATTTCGCCCTTGGTCCCCGGTGGTCCAACATTGCCTGGAGGCCCCATGCCGCCTTGTACTCCCTGAAGACCTGGAGAGCCAGGCTCCCCTGTTGATCCCTTATCTCCTGACAGACCAGGAGCGCCTATTAAACCTTGTTCACCTTTAAGGCCTGGCAAACCAGGTTGACCTTGATGTCCACGTTCGCCTGGAAATCCTGGCAAACCCGTGGGACCCTGAGGACCAGTGCTGCCCATTGGTCCTGCCGGTCCTGGTGGGCCTTCCTTTCCAGCTTCCCCTGATATTCCAGCCTCTCCTGGCTGTCCGGGCAATCCTGGAACACCGGGCTCGCCGATGGGACCCATTTCGCCCGGCGATCCGCGAGGTCCAATCACTCCTGGTTCGCCTGGTGGCCCTGGGTTTCCCGATTCTCCCTGAAAAATAAAATACCGGTTACTTAAGTTCGTATTTCTTCCAAAAATTCTGAACGTACCGGTTGTCCCCTTTCTCCAGAAGAACCTTGAACTCCGGGTTTCCCATCAGCTCCTGGAGCACCTGGCATACCAATAAAACCCCTAGGACCTTCCGCGCCTTGCGGACCTCTTTCCCCTTGTGGTCCCGATGGACCAGGTTGGCCAGTTTCTCCTTTTGGCCCAGGATTACCATCACTACCTCTTTTACCTCGTGAGCCCCTGAATCCTCTGGGACCAATTTCTCCTCTTTCACCGGCGGTTCCTTGTAGTCCCCGTTCCCCTTTTACGCCAACTGGGCCAGTGGCTCCTACTGCCCCTTTATCACCTTTATCACCAGAAGGTCCTGGATAACCTTGAAAGCCTTGAAGACCATGTTTTCCTTTTTCACCAGGGGACCCTGGAGGTCCTGTTTCTCCGCGTGGACCTTCAAATCCTTTGGGACCTTCAGGTCCTTCTATTCCAGGTTGCCCCGATGCACCTGCTGGACCTCGTTCTCCTGGTGAACCCCTATCACCTTTATCGCCATCTACTCCACGCTCTCCCACATCACCTTTATCACCTAATAAGCCACGAGGCCCATCGTCTCCTTTTGCTCCGCGAGTACCAGGAAAACCAATCGGTCCTTGTACGCCTTGCATACCCTGATCACCTTTCGATCCCATCGCTCCCGGTGAACCTGGCATACCAGGGGAGCCATCTGCTCCCGGCAAACCAGGCAACCCAGATTTTCCACTTGGTCCGGGTATGCCGGGGGGACCAGATTTCCCTTGTCCTCCGGGCGGACCTAAAACGCCCGGAGGCCCTGGTTGTCCTGGCTGACCTGTCTGTCCAATAGGTCCACTATTGCCTTTTGGTCCTGGTTGACCTTCATTACCCTGTGGTCCGGGAGTTCCAACAGGTCCTGGAAAACCCCGGGGACCAGGGAAACCGCGTGGGCCCTGCACAAAAAGAGGTATTTCCAAATCACCTTTCAAGAAAGCTTTTAATTATATTACCAACTCCCCAGAAAGACCTGGTAGACCAGGGGGACCCTCTTCACCCGGTTGACCTTCTACACCTTGCTGTCCTTTTTCACCTCTTTCTCCGGCAAACCCACGATGGCCCTTTTCACCCGGTAAGCCTATAGAACCCATGGGCCCCACTTCACCCTTAGGCCCTTGTGGACCTTGAGCTCCGCGTTCTCCGTCACGACCAGAACGACCACGACGACCCTCACGGCCTTGTGGTCCAGTGGGCCCTCTCAATCCTCGCAAGCCCTGAAGCAGGTAAATATTCTTATAGTTTAGATGAATAATTTGACTTTCAAAATACCACAATTACTTACTGGTTCGCCTGAATCACCTGGTTCACCTTTTTCTCCTTGCGGACCGGGTAAACCAACTGGCCCGGAAGGACCAGTCAGACCCATTGGGCCTTCGACACCACGTAAGGCCATCTAAAACATAAATATTACATACAATTTAACTTATAACCAATTAATCTCACCATATGTTGAGATATCATTTGACGCAAAGATTCTGCTTGTGAATCAGGACCCTTCTCATTACCACCGTGAGATGTCTAGTAAAAACAACAGAAATTAACCTAAAAATTACTTTTTGTAAGACTCAATGTACAAATTACCGGCATCACAAATACATGACCCGGTGCTCCTTGAATGCCTGGCATACCAGATAAACCATCCCTACCAGAGTCACCCTTCGGACCGCGATCACCTTGTGGTCCTGGAAGACCAGTATAACCACGAGGTCCAGGATAACAAGGGGAGCTACCAATAATGTCAATATCAATAGGATCGCCAAAAAATGTTCCATTAGCAACGGATTCTTCTGTTACAGAGGTTGGTATAGCATCCTCATAATCCCAAGCCGATGTCACCAATTCTACGGAAGAAGAGGTTCTGTCACTTTCACTAATTTGTGTGTTAGTTTCAGTAGTATTCGTTTCGTCATCGCTTTCTGATAAATAATTTCTTTTCTCATCAGGAAAATATGTGTAACTGAGACCGTTTGGAGCTATGTTGAAGTCGTATGAATTCGAGTGATAATTGCTAGAATTTAATTCAGTGTTCAGTGGAGGTATTAACATGGAGGATGAATTAGCAACTTCTCCGGACAATAAGTCATTACTCGATGATGCACCAAAACTTAGAGAACTCTCAGAAGCTCCCAAACACTCGGGCACGTATTTGGTACAAACTTCATAACCAGCTTCAGGAGTATTTACAACAGCCATCATTTGTATATCACCAATAAAGAAACCGTCATCACGGCTCATCTGTACACCAGTTAATATAAGCCCGTTGGTTTCTATAGAACTTCCAATTGAGCGTTCCACTCGTCTTGTTATTTGCTTCGTACAATCCAAATTCAATGTGGCCGTTGTACCTTTAACACTAACACCGATACGATGCCAACTATGGTCATTAATGCCAATACCAAAATTTATATTATTACGTTGCCTAAAATCTGCATCAATTTGTTCGTAACTTAAAGTAATTTCAGTACCGACTGCCAATGACAAAATCTCTTCACTTTCATCCGAATAAATTGTAAAAACTGCGGCTTTTAGCTGATTAGTACGATTACTCCGTAAAGCTAAAACAATAGAAAAATCTGTAGGGAAACCATATGGAAATACTTCAGCGGTTTGTATGGTTAAGATCGCATCTTTCGTTATGCGATAGGCAGGCGGATAATTATATGTTCCGGTATCACATATGCCGGGTACGGCTGTCACACCAGGCGGTAAGTCCGGTAAACCAAATTCCTTTATTAAATCGGTTACATAAACTGAAAAAAACGGAAAAATGATACAAAGATAAAAATAGTTGCTTGCTACTAAAATCCACTGCTATTCATTCGTATGGTTACATATAATTATTATTGTTTTTACGTGTTCGTTACATATAAGGCACAGTTTTAAAAAGACGAGAAACTAAAGAAATTAATTTAAATTAGTGTCAAGTTCTAAGAAACAATTGTTTTCCATTAATAATGCGGTTATGTTTGACCAGCACAAGCGAACAAGTGCGTATGACCAAGTAAATCAATCAGTTGTCCTCGATTCATATAAAGAATCGAAATTGCGTAAAAAAGGGAAATCTTGAAATCTTGAAACAGAAACTTGGCATTTATTTAAAGAAATTGGTTCATATATTGTACATTTTTAATTTTTTCTCTCTTATTGAAAATTGTTAAATGATTTATGTTTGTTCATCATTTATGAATTTTATAGCCTTTAAGTCTCTATCTATCGTTTGGTCTATCAATAACATCTGGGTATTGTAGTTGAAACCTATTTTCCTTTTTTGCTTTCAACGCCATTTGACTTAATTTTAATAAATTTTCATATAAATATTTATCAATGAAATTATTCAACACCAAGCACCACTCGTTGAATGCTTTTAATGTTGCATTTAAATATGAGGTGCACTCTACCAGTATAGTAAAGAGAATTTAAAATAATTTTAGTATATTTCAGTTGGTAAGAAAACAAGTCAATATAGGCAAATATGTCTTAGACAACGAATACCTCAACTACATATAAAGATGTCGTCTTTGATTAGTTGGCCGAATAAAATTATAAAATAGTCACTAGGTCGTCAATACAGCAGTTTCGTTGTAAAGCTAATGCGATAAATATTAATTCTTTAAGTTTCTCCTTTAAACAATTTTCAAAATTATAGTAAACTGTGATAAAGTTCTTTAAAAGCCAATAAATTTCTCTTACAATTATATTCGCTTTCAAGTTAAAGGGAAGTTTCTAAAATTGTTGCGACAAAATTGTTTCGTTTTCTTCTCCTATACCTTTCCAGTCTTCTTAGTATTAAATCGTTGGCATTGAAATCTTAAGTCGGAAATATGTTTGCTGCTTATGAGAAGCTGATCGACTCAAAAACCATATTCAAAAGAAGATTTAGTTGTACATTATGAAAATTTTAATAGTTGATATACTTCTCAGGGTGAGTAATTGATTAGGGGAAACGTGGACGTTACTTTGCAAAAGTCAGGCCAAACCTGTTTGTAACGCAAGATATATTATGCTGAAATGCTTTCACTGCATTCCATGGAATTGTTTTAATGATAAAAAAAACTAATATTAAAAGCGTAAGTAGCTTTGAAAAATGAGAAATAGATTAGGTAGATCTTTAAAACTTTCCGTATACTTTGACAAAAATTAATATTAAAAGTGAAATTATTTGAAAAACTCATAACTTCTTCCACAAATATTTTGAAATCAAACATACAGTGAGACTTTTTAGCAAAAGATACTCTAAAATTGTTTCATACTTTTGTTGATGATGATAATGAGCCCAAATCAAAAGAGTGATAAGAACTCAGGGTTGTTACCTCTTTAAAGCATATTTTCTTCTTGATTTTGACAGAATTCTATGTGTTAATTGGCAAGTCAACCTCGTCAAACGAACTTATACATGCTCTTGTATGTTTTGATAATTAAGTTCAGTCCAAACATTCAATAGCATACGCGTAAGCTTGCTTATGCAGTTTTTTAGTGTTGCTACATTTACATCTTCTTTATACTACATGCACGAACGAAGGAAATGGAAGTGTTAGATTTGTCATATAATTTGTTGCGAACGCCTCAGAGTCGATTTGATAAAATCTAACATTACACTCCTGACAATTTTCGCTAAATTCGCTACTCTTAGGGGAGATCCACAGATTAAGTTTGATATTAGGCATGTTCTGCCTCAAATTTGTATATTATTGGTTAACCTGCGATTCAAAATTGATTTTGTCAATGGAATATTCATCCGTCATCGTCGGTGCATCAAATAAAAATTGGTAAATTCATTTTTCGAAAACAAATAAATCGCTTACAATTACGTCTAAAGATATCAGATTTGGATCTAAAATTTGCTACACATATGTAATACACTGCTGTCGGACTTGAAATTAGAAAAAAAATTTAAGCTTTTAAAATATTTTCTAGAAATGATGGGTAATCAGGTTTCGTCTAAAGGCATTCAAAACTTGGTTAGTTATTTTATGATCAATTCATATAAGAAACCATTGAAACGATTTGTTAATGACTCTGTTGACACAATTATAGACAGTTTTATGAACACAATAAATACTTATAAAATAGATTTGCTTGTACAATAAAAACATTCTGTTATATGGTACAATATTTTCGTATTTTTGAAAAAACAAAAGTTTATTTAATTGATATCAAATCATTAATTAAGATTCTCATGCTTACCTTCATTACTTTCGTCAGCCGTAGAAAATTTTAGAAATATTAATACACAAAATCCATAAAATGGTAACATTTTGAAAGGACACCAGTAGAATTTTATTTTAAAGAGATTCAAGAATAGTTGCCATTTAGTTGACATTTCGCTAATAGTACGAAATGTTTTTTTTACACTTTTTACAATTTACACATACTTTTAGAAACTGAAATGAAAACAAATCAAAAAAGCTTATCGTAGTTCGCATGAGGCTACTATTTGAGACCCAACGTCTTGCACTAATGCAGCAAGTTATTTACAAAGCTATATACCTGCTGCACAAAGCTTTTTGCTTACTTCCGGATTATTGATAAGCGCGCATTTTTAAATTCGAAATGTGGCCAAAATACATATTATAAGCTTCAACCTTCTACCTCTTGCCCGTATGGACATCGTTAAATTAACTCAATATCTTAGAAATTTGTTAACTCTTATGACCATCTCTTTGATATTACAAACTGAAGCATAAAACTAATATACTCTAATCGTATAAAGAAAAAAAACCTAAAAAAAACGAAGCTTATTGAGGAAGAAAATCCCACTTCCTTTTTGTTAAAACTATAAGATATTAATATTACTTCCTTTTCAGATTTTAATTATTTAGATTTTCGTTATAGATCAAAAACGTTTCGAACACAAAAACTTTTATATAAATTTTTTATACAAATTTTTTAAAGATACAGATAACCCAATGAACCCTTCTTCTTTTTTCGTAAAGAAATCAAAATCAAAAAGAGTCTTGTTTATCACCAAAGTTTATAAAATGAAGAAAGTAATACACATGATTTTCCAAAATTTTATTTAACAAATATATTTTTGGATATAAAATATATTTAAAAGTTTTAATTAGCTTTCATAAGAATAAAAACATATTAAATTAATTTTGAAGCAAATATGTTTTTCACTACCTCAACCCCAAGCTTTGTTAAATATGCAAATATCATATGTATATACACATATATAGATGTTCGCGTGCAGCGTAATTTCTTTTCAAATTTAATCTATAGAATCTCTGTCTTAAATTTTGCTTTTTCAAGTACTTCAAAAAGAAACATAAAATGAATAAGCGAATGAACAAATATCATCGAATCGATTGAGAATCTTATATCGGTCAAGAAAGTGTATGCTTAATGCTATCTCTAATATATTTCCTGACAAGTTAAGACCACTTTATCCTTCAACAGAGGAGTTAAGAAAATTGTTTTTTTTTCCTTCTCATGAGAATTCAAATATAAATTCTTTCTATATTAATTCAACTATTTTCCTTTTATTCACGTTATTATTTTCTGTTATATTTTTTTTTAATTGTCGGCATCCCAGGCTTTTCTTTTTGCATTTACTGGATAATACTATTAATAAATTTACCCTTCAGTTATTTTTCTTATTTAAACTATAAAAAATTTTCACTTGTTTATTAGTATCTCCCGTTTTTAGAACCGTCACTTTAGTATACCGAACTCTAACTGATTTTTAATATTTGATTCTACGATCACTAATGCCGCAACCGTACTTGATAAACACAACATAAAACTATTTTCTTCTCTTCTAATTCATTAAGGTTCTAATAAAGAGCAGAAAATTAAAAAGAAAAATTTCAATATATTCTAAGAGAAAAGAAGTGATCGACAGTGCGAAAGAAATTAAAAATAATGAAACCTCATATAAAGCCTATAAAAACACACCATCTATCGCCAATTTTTGACAAACCTTAGCATACACATCAAAAGATGTATAACCTATGAATCCCATGAATGTCCATATGAAAAATTCGTTATATTTTTCTTATCTAAAAACTAATTTTCTTCTTTCATAAGCTGTATCTAGCGCAAGTATTGCTGTTAAATTTTCGATCATCTTATTTTATAATTTAACTTTTATTTAGTAGCAGAAAATATTCCATGCGTTATATATATAAAAAGCATATTATTTTATATAAGCATCTTTTTAATTTTCATAAAGGTTTCTTCTTTTCTCAATTTTGAATTTTATATTGTATACAGCTTATTAAATAGTACGATCTCTTAGTTATCTTTCTCTTATTATTATACTTATATTAGTTTGGGGAAAAGGTAAT
Source organism: Glossina brevipalpis (assembly GCA_000671755.1). NCBI lineage: Eukaryota > Metazoa > Arthropoda > Insecta > Diptera > Glossinidae > Glossina > Glossina brevipalpis. Next base: position 370,315 of record KK351092.1, read on the forward strand.
CCATTATTTTCCAATTCGAAATGTTAAATAAAGTCCTGAAGTTCATATAAGATTGGATGGATTTCTTTTTCCCCAATCTAATATTAGTTTGGGGAAAAGGTAATCCATTATTTTCCAATTCGAAATGTTAAATAAAGTCCTGAAGTTCTTATAAGATTGGATGGATTACCTTTTCCCCAAACTAATATTATAGCCTGTACTTAATAAGAATCCAATTGTAAAATATAAATATGAATATAACTTTTAATAAAAAAAGTAAGCAAATTTTCTTTTATCATGGATAATAATTAAATTAAAACAATTACAAACTTTTTGAATGAACAAAATTTGCTATAGAACTTGGCCCGACAGTTCCCTGGATTAAGTAAGAAGAAGTTTATTTAACTCGCTAACCTAAACCCCAAAATGATAACAAAAAAATTGCATAATTTCAATCCTAAAACTATTTTAAGTCTTCAATCATTTGAATAAACAACATTATCACAGAAAAATTTTCTTACCCAAAACCCCCGAAGCTGTTATTATCGGGCTGTGCTAGTTGTTTGATGAAAGCACAAGCTCGTAAGCGCTGCATCGTCACAATTGAGCACAAAAACATACACGCTAAAATGAAATGAGCTCTTAAGTTTATAATCAATATCGTGAAACAAATTCACAATATTTAAGGCCTAATTATACAAGATGGAAAACGTATAATTATAAGGAAGTGCACAGCACATCACTTACACATTATCATATTACCTGGTAGCGAATCAAAGTCTAAATTGAATAGTTTCAAAAACTTGTAGGTCCTTAAAATGATTTACAAGAGACCCCAATATTGTCGAAAATTAAGAAAACCAAGTCTTCGTTTCCCAGCAGTTATGTTATTTTTTTTTTTTGCAATATAAAATTTTTCCAGGGGTTTCGCAGCACACGAGATATTCCTCATATCACGGCTTTCCAATAAACCAAAAATATGGAATCATAAAAGGTACGAATCACTAAAAATAGAAAGATTTATTTTTTTATCTATGGAAATTTTTCTCCATAATTACATCATTTTTTTTTTAATTTCAAATGTTACTTTTGGTTTTTGCATTTTTTGACAGAAAATTCTAGTACAATGTATACACAAGTAAATTTTTTATAAGAGCAAGTATGTTCGTTACTTAGACCTAAATAAGTTTTTTGATACCGATTCCTTAATCACTTTAGATGATACATACTCGGCTGAATCCACTTTGTCTCTTACATTGATGTAATGGATCTTTATTTTATCAGCTGCACGAATATTGTTCAGAAATATATTAAAACTGTTTCAGAACCCATTTTGATTTGTTGTCGAGCTTGCCAAATTTTTTACAAAGCGCATCCACATCTATCACAATTTTGCTCTAAACGTATTTAAGATTTGCACCGTCTTTTACTACTCGAAACACTCCAAAAACGTACCTGCTGCTTATATCTAGTGCTTTCTTTTTCTCATCTCTCTGCCGTATTAACACTTCACTCCAACTACTTGCCGAAATTATACTTGTTTTAAAGTAAAAACAAATTTTTCTACTAACCATCGAAAAATTTATAAATACTTGACAAATTATTTTTCCAAATTTTTTCATTCCAGTCTAAATTTCTAAGCCTTTAAGCTGCGTCTAAATTTTTAGTTAAAAAAAAAAAAAAATAAATTTTTATATTTTCCTTAAAAAGTTTTAATAAGTGAGTTTTTTGGATGATTTTTGCATAGCTATGAATTGAAAGAGTTTTTCTTCTATTTGCAGAAAAATTTAAATTAATAAGTCTCAAAATGTGTGACCCTTGCTGCGCACCATGCTGCTCACCTTGCGGACCCTGTGGACCTTGCGGACCTTGTCCTCCTTGTGGTCCTTGCAGTCCCTGCGATCCATGCTGTGCACCTTTTGAGGTAAGTTAAACCAAATTATGGAAATATAAGAATATTTCCATGAAAAAAAAATTTAGTCTGTAAGCATCAAATTTAAAGAAAACTGCTGGCAATAGCAAAATCTTTTACGTTTTTTGATCTTTTCCACCCAAAATCCTGCCATCTTATCATCCAAACGCAAAATCAAATCACTACAATTTTGATGCAATTTGAATGTGAATGGGAGTATAGTGTTCTCCAAAATGTTACACGGGCGCTCAATTGGATGCCGTACCTCAATGTGCGCCACGAATTGCACCCCCACATCCGAAATGTATAACAGTCCAACAACCGCCCAGACTAATATGCAAGAAGCGTGTAGTGTTTACGGAAAAAGTTGTTCCCGAGCCAATGGTAGTTAATCGTTGCCGCCAAATAACAATACCGAAAGTTGTAGATACAACGAGAGTTATAAAAGTACCAAAACTGACGTGGGTTTCACAAATGGTTCGAGAACCCAGAGTTATCTACTACCCATCTATGATACCGGACCCGTATGTGGTTTGCTACCCAAAACGTATATGCGAACCGAGAGAAGTTTGTCAATCTATATTGTGTCAACCGAAGCCTCAAACTGTCGATATACCACCTCCAAGAGAGTATTGCTGCTACCCTACAGGGCCGATCAACTACAAACCGAGTGCTGCTTGTCCACCTTGCCCGATGGGTCCTTCTTCGCCTTGTGGACCGTGTGGACCCCTGCCATGCTTTTCGACAAGCCAATATCCGTTATGTGAACCTTGTGGCCCTTGTGGTCCATGCGGGCCCTGTGGACCTTGTGGACCTTGTGGGCCTTGCGGACCTTGTGGGCCTTGCGGACCCTGTGGGCCTTGCGGACCTTGTGGGCCTTGCGGTCCTTGTGGTCCTTGTGGACCTTGTGGTCCTTCTGGACCTTGTGGTCCTTGTGGACCCTGTTTAGCACCAAATTGTGGGCCTTGCGGTATGACCATGCCTTCAGGACCTTACGTACCAACTCCTTGTGGACCGTGCGGACCGTGTGGACCTTGTGGTATGTGTGAACCTTGCGGACCATGTGGCCCTTGTGGGCCTTGTGGCCCTTGTGGCCCATGTGGACCCTGTAGTCCATGCTTTCCGGGCTGCCCTTACGAGGCTCCCGAATGCGGACCATGTTACCCTTGCTCTCCAACCCCTTGGAATACGCAATGTGGGCCTTGTTTACCTTGCGGTCCTCAAGTGCCTTGTGCTCCATGTGGCCCATATCCACGCAGTTGTTGTGGACCGTCTGCTTGAAAATAGCGTTATTGCTCTTGCTAAAATTCTGAACGATTGTTTCAAGCCTTTTGCTGGCATAGGTATTATCAAGGTGAGTTTCAAGTGCGAATTTACCTTGATTAGCGCCCCATATCAAGGTGGATTCCATCTTGAGACTATCCACCTTGGATTACCGGAGCGCCAGTCAGGGGCTGACGTCAATCGTTGGATACCGTTTATTCATCGAAAACTAATTAACAGTTTTCTCCTGTTTTTGCAGCCTAAAGCCTGTCGTAGTCGCGAATTGCGTTGTGGCATTATGTATACGACATGCGAATGTATTAAACGTAATGGTCTACAGGATAAATGCCCACGTTCGCTGTGCCAAGGTCGTTCAGCTTGTATGTGTTTCCCAACACCTAATTGTTGCCCTAGTTCGTTTCCCCTACGCTACGCCAATATGACTATGGGTGTGATTAAGAAGAAAAATAAAGATCGTCGTACAGGAGGAGGCGGCAATTGCTGTAGTTGCACTTGCGATCCATGCAGCCCATCAAGCGATCCTGCTTACTGTGGATTATCCAACCCGCAATGCGGAGCCCCATCGCCAATACCATGTTCACCAACACCAAGGTGCTGTCCACCTTTACCTGAAGGTGGCATACCAGATCCCCGAATATGGAATAGCTGCAACACGCCTCAGATATATCCCTGTAAGTGGTAGTTTTCATTGAATTTTTTGCTATTAAGTAAAAAGTTACAGTAAGAGTTTTAAATTAACAAAGTAACGTGTTTATAGATAAAAATTTCCCCTACGTTAACTTCGGCCTAATGGCCATCTAAGTCTCGTTTCTTCAAATATTATATTGACCAATATATTCCTCCTAAGTCCCAACAATTATCCTTTAACAGACAATGTAGGTTATCATTTGTAAAAGTTAATTTTGCACCTCTGCTTATTACACGATCCGTATGATTGCATAATTCTAATCAGTATCGCTTGTGACTTACCCGTCGTTTATTGTGCACTGTACTAGCCTGCTTTCATGAAATTCTAGCCTCATTTATGGGAATGGTCGTATTTCCCATGGGAAGTAAACTAAATGGTCTGCAAGAGAACATTTGCTGCAGTGCTAACGAGGAGGAAGATTATAGACGCGCTTTGATACCGTTTTCAAAAGAAGAACTAAAGCGGCCGACGTTTTCAGCAGGAAATCTCTGCAACAATTATCCGCAGTTAGTAGATCCACGTTTGCATTCCAGTACAGATTGTTTTCAACAAGCGAGTTGCCTCAATGGCTTCCAAACAATGCGATGCCCTCAACAGTCGGATGATAACCTTAACGATCAAGGAAGATGTAACGGCTTGCAGAAACACCTTTGGGAATATAATAAAGACGAGGAGACTAAGGAGTACGAACGTGCTTTGATACCGTTCAAAGATGTAGGAAAAATAAAAAGACGTCCAATCTTCAATGCGTGCTACAGCTCGCTTCTGCAAGATTCTTGCTGTGAGACAGGTTATGGCAATAGGCAAATATGTACAAATAAAAATGATATGCAAAATTGCGATCTTCAGCGAATTGATTCTTCGCCAAACAATCCTTTTCGTGCAAGCAGTTTCATGCCGCAAATTTCAACCCCGTGTTGCAACAATGAAGACAAAGCTCAAATACTTTCAGCGTTGGATCCGTGCAATGGCTGCCCTCACCCGCAAGGTGCATGTTACGATCCCCGTTGCGCGCCTTATGCGAACCGATACGGCGTTCAAACGATGCCTTACTCAAATTCTTTGCACCAAAATGTGAGCTTTACACGAGACAACATGGAATGCACGACATTAGAGTGCAATTTCAAACTCGGAGATGTCAAAACGAACCCTGCTATAGTACCAACTGCTGTTACAATTATGCAGTCGAAAGGCAAATTAGACGAACTTGTTTCAGACTCTAACATATATCAGGGACCGGCCTCAGAGTCTAACATGTATCACGAACGGGTTTCAGAATCTAACATGTATCAAGAACGGCTTTCAGAATCCAACATATATCAGGGACCGGCCTCAGAGTCTAACATGTATCACGAACGGGTTTCAGAATCTAACACGTATCAAGAACGGCTTTCAGATTCCAACATGTATCAGGAGCGGATTTCAGAATCTAACATGTATCAGGAACGGATTTCAGAATCTAACATGTATGAGGAACGGGTTTCAGAATCTAACATGTATGAGGAACGGGTTTCAGAATCTAATATGTATCAGGAACGAGCCTCAGAGTCTAATATATATCAAGAGCAGGCAGTTGCCTCTGACATGCATCAGGAGCAGGTAGTAGCCTCTGGCATACATCAGGAGCAGATATTAGCCTCTGGCATACATCAGGAGCAGATATTAGCCTCTGGCATACATCAGGAGCAGATATTAGCCTCTGGCATACATCAGGAGCAGATAGTAGCCTCTGGCGTACATCAGGAGCAGATAGTAGCCTCTAGCATGTACCAGGAGCAAGTGGTAACCTCTAATACGCACCAGGAAACTCTATCAAACTCTAATATGCACCAGGAACAGGTGTCAGCCTCTAAGATGCACCAGGAAAAGTTCTTAGAGTCTAGTGTAAACAGCGAAGTATTCTCAGAAGGGGATATGTCTCGTAACAAAGATTTAGATTCAAGCATGTATCCACCTAATCCATGTATGTGTCCAGAAGGATTCCTATGTATAAGCTGTGACCCTGAAATCCCCATATCAGAAGACTGTTATTGCCACGTAAATCTTATGTTGCCAAAAGATTTACAAAGAATTGCAGAGAGGGCCCGTTGCTTTATGTCAAATATCCCACAAACTACAGATACCCCTTTATGTTTGCAACCTTGCAGCGTTTCCCCAATTGAAACCACGAAATCGCTGGAACCTATAAACTACGTAAATATTGCATATAAATACTCTCTATGGCCGCAAATCGACTTATTGAAAGTTCATTCCCTCTTTGCAGACCATCGACCATGGCAAAGATGAGGAGGAGTAGTTTTAAAATCATCGAATGAATGAGTTTTAGAGTCATACGGATCTCGTTTGATTGGGTGCAAAATTAATCCCTTCTACGTATTAGTTTTCTAACATTACTCTTATTATTTTAAAACAAAAGCTTACGAAATTTTGTCTTAATTTAATTCAAAGGCCCTCCTTGCCCCTGTCCGTCACGTTATTTGAAGCTCAATGACGGCCCATGCATATGGCCTTGCCCCTGTGAAGCTCACTGTTACTCTACGCCGCATGGGACGTGTTAAATACAACAGTGCCCAAAACTAATACATACCCACGACCACTGTCCGCGATTCTACAATAAGCAGCAAAATTCGTTGGACAGTGTCTGGCTTTAATAAAAACGCCTCTAAAATTTTATAGAGAATCGACTAAAGCTTTTTAAAGGAATTTATATACCAGAACTTTATTTTATAACCTACAAATATATAAAGAAATATAAAAGAAGAGAAAGAAGAGATTCTTTGAATAATAAATTTTGCAACGTAGTTTCTCGCCTTTCGTCCCACTTCATTAGCACTTCTACTTGTTTCTGTAAGTAGTTATGGCCGCACTTCTATTAAATCGAATATTTTATGGTTTTTCTTTCGCCAGGTGGCTTTTAATAGTGGGGCTAACATTTTCTACTGCCGCTGGTTGTGTCGGCGGGCTAACGGAAACGAAACTAATTATTGATGATCAAATCCCTGAAAACTGCAGTATTGAAGGCTACTTATGTGAAGCAACAATCACACAAAAAAAAATGTAAAATTTGTCAACAAAAAAAAATTTCAAACCAAAATCCTAAATCTAAAAAGAAAAAATTGTGAAAATCCTTTTTTTTGGTTTTTCGTTTTTTTTTTTTTTTTTTAATAAAGACTTGGTAGTACACTATCCGACCTATTAAAAGCCCACAATGAGTTACTGCTTTTATTTGTAATGGAGGCAAAAAGTGCAGTTTGCAGAGACATTGTCGATCGTGATAAAGATAAAGATGTTTAAGCCAAAATTTACGTATCCTCTCGTGGTACTAAGTCGATAGACTTGATCTGCCGTTCTTAAATTATTGTAAAATATTCCTAGGTACGCTACTAGCTGAGCAAGCATGTATAAAAAATAAATGTGAAAATGTGATCAAATGCGAAAGCTACGATTACCACCACAGAACTTAGCAGAAATCTTGTTTTCGAATATTTCACCATCTATTGTTGTAACTATCATTGGTTGGCGAATATATGTCTAAAGTATGTTCGAATACTTAAGAAGGCTGCGATTGTCCGTATGCCTACTCTTAGCTTGTCAGTTTGCGTAATTTTAATATTTTATCTCTATCCTCTCGTAATAAACTTACAAGGGAGTTACGACAAGTGCGTTAACAAGTGTAAGTTTTGAATGCGATGGTTTTAAACCTGTCTTCCAGTGCATACGCACATCCCCGATAAAAAAATATGTAGCACATTTCGTAAAGTAAAGATTTCCTTTCAAAGTTGATTTTAGTCTGGCCTTACATAAGTTGAAAGTTAGCGAAAATGAAATAAAGGCTAGAATACCATTGTTTTGAATATGCATGTTAGTTACTGACTAGAGGATGATGCTTCATAAGTTTTCGGATGTGTTATATCTGGGCATGTAATAATAAGACATATAGATATATATAACTAAATTTAAAACTTTATTATTGATGATGGCATACTTCCCTGCACGTGAAACGGTTTAACAGGCCAAAATATCACTGCTTTCTATCCTGAATTAAATTTATTTAAATTTTGTATGTGTATGTCAGTCTTTTAAAACTTAATTCTAAAAGGTGTACTTCGATAGGGTTATGGATTTCCTATTTTCATTTTTGCATCTGTCATCAAAGAATGATAGAAATATTTGAAAAATAAGACATTTGAGGCTAATTGCTAAGCTTGGATCAAGTGAATTCACGCTTCTGGCCTCCTTTCATAAAAGGGCATCCATAAAGAGCACTCTTTTACATGCAAACAAGGTATAGCATTTAGTATTTTATCACAAAAGTAAATGAATTGTATTAGCTCACATAACGCATAGGGTTTACTGGTAGGCGTTGCTAGACTACAATATTTTGATTCGTTTTATATGCCAAAATGTCAATTTGCTCCGATTTTTTCAAGAGACATTAAAAATTGCAAGTTTTCTTCATATAAAGACTTTTTTTTTCAAACGCACCATTGTATGGGGAGTTGTAAAACTATTTTCAATAGCGTTCGTTCTTGGACCAAAATAGATTGGCACATCAAATTTCGTCAAAATTTCTTAAAACTTGTAACCTGTACAGACAAACTTAAATCGATTCAGTAAATGATTCTGAACCAAACCAGTATAATAAAATAAATAGGAATAATCGTGAGTCCCTCGGGGTGTTAAATATATTTATAATAAACTTAATATATCCTGTACCGCAAGTTAGAGTATCAATATATTTATTAAGGCCATCGAATTTTTAGTGCAAAAACAGTTCTAATTGGCGAACTAATGCACTCAGAAATAAAATAAATTGTTCATAAAGGAAGTGCGGACATCCAAGATTCGCGCCAAGTCGAATGTAATTTTTCTCTTTTAAAGCTTGCTATGTTACTATTATTTTTTTGGTCACCTTTACTTGCTTTTTACTCTATTTTTGTGACTTCGATCTTAAATTATTTGCAATTTTCAAAACAATATATTTATTATGTAATATGTCCCCTTCGGATAAATTTTCCACTTCTCTCTATAAAGCATAGTTTTAAAGTTTCTTTATAAATTTATTTAATTTTCTTTTGATTTCATCAAACATATGAATGTTTTCGCCAACTTTACCAATGGCAACGTGGAACTAAACTTTACTGTCGACGACAAATACATAGAGGAAGTATCAGCATATGCTATATCTATTTCATCATAATTGAAACTCTGCTGCTTCTGTTAAATTAAAATATTCAAATTCGTGTTTTTGGAAGTCTCGTCTTATTTTCATTTGTTAGTCACTTTCCGGATTATATCGTTTGTTCGTAGCGGAATTCATTCATCAATAGATACAGTACCAAAGCTTGTGATAGGTGACTAAACCTCTTTGATATGCTTTATCTATTTACACATCTAGCACAATAAGCGCAATTGAAATATTTTTTGCCATTTCGAGTACGTTTTTCAAAGTCATATTTTTACATACCGAAATTGAGATATCTGAATGCCCGCAACACCCCATGATGTAAGGCATAGCATTCGTTGAATTAGTTTGCATCGTTCCATTACATATCTCTTCTTCTATAATAAGCCTATAAGCGTTGGTATAGTATAAGTTAAACTTGATCTGTATTAAAATAACTTGAGATGCGTTACATTAAAACCCTGAATCGAGTTGCAAAGGCCTTGGAGCAATACATTTCTATTACATATAGTCTTCAAATGCCATGCGCAAGAATGAACCAAAATTTACAACTGTTTCAATATTATCCATGTTCCGTTCTATAAGTTGCAATATCACAATTTCGGAGTTTTTGTCATCTTGCGCCTGCGCCTACTAAACAAAAATTCAATTTTCGTTTCGGTTAAATCAAGCCTTTTTAATCTCATACACAGAAAAAGTGTCAGACCTTTTGTATCTTTCATTCTTTTTTCTAATAATTTTTTTTTCTACTCCTCTATTATGAATAACTTTTTGGAATCTTTTAATCTATTTCAGATGAATACGTGGTTTTTGATAATGCGCCCAGCGAGTACGTTACTGACAGTGCGCCTATATATATCATTAATGCCCCAATTTTATGTTTTGTATCTCAAAACTGACAAAGGATTTCTGAAGTTTTTTTGATTGCTTGTCTGTCTGTCTCTTTATCGTTAATATTTGTGACTAGTAAAATTCTGTAAAAAAATGTTATTTGTTTTTATATCTTTTGTTAACGCAAAAATATTTTTGTGTTAAAAAAAATATATATACTTTTATGTCTTAATCCTGCTCTCTTCATTTTATTATTTGTAGATATTTTCATTGTTATTATAAAGATGATGATCGCCACAATTATAGCATAGATTGCAAACTCTTTTTTTTTGGACAAATAAATTAAGTGAACCTCGGCTATCTTTTAGAGGGTTAAACCCGACCTAACCGGATGTCGAAATATGCTTTTTTGATCATTTATTGCTAATTTTCAGATGGTAAACTAAAAAGTTTTTGCGAAATTTCTATTGATGCAGCTCCATGGTATGGGCTGTTTTATGAGCTGTAACGCTCTTTGACGTTCCTATGCGCTCGATTCTTTAAAATTAAAAACTAACGAATCTTTTTTTTACGATAACATTTTGCTTTTGTTTCTTGGCAGAGAAAATTTTGCGTATCTAAATGCCTTCAATCTCATGCAGTTGCGTTTAGAAGGATCGAATTTTTTAAATCCATAAGTATATATTTAACGATTCAATTTAAATATAGAAAGGAAAACCAATAGAATTCTGTTGAACATTTTTTCCGTAACATGTTTGTTCGTTTAGACAGATAGGTTAACAAGTGTTGGAAATAATAAAATAATAAAAATTGCAAAATGTTTTCTTAACTATACGATCAAATTTTGTAGTTATAGCGATAAACATTTAGACAACATTTTAATTCAATGTTTAATCAAAACCATAAGAGAAAATGTTCAAGAAACGTCCATTTTTTGAACTTCATTTGTGATAACCAAACGATATATATTTGCCAAGTAGCCTTCTTTCTCAATTTCTACGAAGACGCACGCTCATATGAATACCTAAGGGATATGAGAAATGTAATTCAAACATACCAACAACATTCAAATATACTTGTCAATGCCGAATAGGAAGTCTGGCATCTCTGCCATGCTAATAAAAAGAAGAATATGTAATTCCCAATAGACAGCTAGCAATCTATTCACTCTTAACATATTAACAACAGTACTTGGAAATTGCATGCCGATATTCAGAGTTTTGATGCAAGAAAAATTTGTCCAGTAAGCAGAGAATTATAATAGCTATTATTCTAAAATTATAAAACAAATTTAGAAGTAGGTTATTATATCAATTAAAACAAATGGAACAAATGGATTTGGAATTAAAGAAGGTAAAAAAATGTAAAACACATGAAGAATCACTAAAATCGCACATATGGTACATATGGACGTATGTTTCGATTTCAGGCTTTTACCGAGATGCAGGTGAACAAAATAGAAACGACTAAAAAGATGAATATGATCGATATGAAATGTGACATGGTAAAGACCGGTAAACAGAAATATAAATTAACAGAAAAGGGCACCAGCGATTTAACAGATAATACCAGGTGAATGGCTATTTTTGACAAAAGATTATTAATTCAATAGTATTTTTTGCATTTTAGAGTATATATATCGGTGGGGCGAATGTTTGTTTTAACTAGCGTTCAGGACATGCGTTCGGAACTCAAGGCACGTCAAGACAAATGTGACAAGGCTTTAGAATTGTTAAATCAGAAGAAGGAATTCTTGCTGAAGTCATTAAAAGAACAAGAAGATGTATTACGTGAATTAGTGCAACAACGTAAAGAAGCTGATATCTCCAAATAAATATTTGTTAATGTTTAGTAATGCTATTACATTCAAACTTTAGCCTATAAAAAAAAAAAATTTTCTGTTCACTTTTGAGTCATCTCGTAACATAGTCATCTAAATCGAAATTAGCATAACACGCGAATTCGTTGCCCAAATTACGCTCATGTTGTGGTTGATATTTGCATCTTTTTACAGGTAAACTAACGCATAACCAGGGTTCAACTAAAACGCCTGAACAAAAAATGACTTTCGCAGAAGGTTTTAAGAGGACCTCGATAATTTTGCACATTTTGGTTATGCATTCTTCGGACAGAAAAGGAGGATCAGCTACAATCAAATCATATTGTTGATTAAATTGCCTTAAATTATTAGCATTACACCCTTCATTAAAATCATAAAAGACAAAATCATCACCAAAGGCAGCAAAACGTTTATCATACTCAAAGATACGAACTGGAAATGAAAGAAAAAGATTAATAAAACATAAAAAAAACAAAAACAGAAAATTTTAAATACCAGTGTCATGAATGTCTTTGATAGTTTTATACAAAGACGGGCAAGACAATAAAGCTATGTGAAAACCATGAGTAGAAGAGACATCTGCTGCATGAAGTATTTGTTGAACAATTTTCCCGAAAACTCCTTTAGTTTCGCTGCTATACCAAAATTGGCTCAATTGCTGGTGATTGAAGGAAATACGTATTCGAATCTGCTCAAAGAAATTTCGTACTTACCCAATCTTCTTCAAAATGTAAATCCTTGTAGTTTTTGTTTCGTATTTTTTCTAGCTCTTCACGTTCTCTATCAACCTTTTCCTTAAGAAATTCATTCAATATCGCCAAAGTATCTGCTGATAAAGATAAGTTCTCGTCTTCCATGCTGGGTTTTCTAATCCTATCTTTGTTAAATGATACTAAATTCCTAGAGTGCCCCAACTTCCACATAAAATAAAAGAAAGTTAACAAACCCATTTTACAACTCTGAACTGAGACGGACCAAATTTCCAATCGACATGGACTGCAATTATAGTTTTTTATATAAAAATTTTGCGAGACGTCTGCATCACCTCTTTAAGCCTTTTTCAGCAAATTAAAATTAGAGACGGAAATATCCTAGACTGCTATTGTAATTATTGGATCAAAGGATTTTTATATTTTTGCAGTGTTTTGTAAAAATTTGTAGGAATAAAATACACTCTTTTTTTAGTCTAGTCTAGTTAATAAAGTTAATTATTTTATTGATATTACGTATGATACATTTCTCATATTTCAATATGCATGCTCTTGCGGTTTAACAGTTATCTTTTACGGATAGACAAAATGAAATTTTAAAATATTTCATTTTCGTATTAGTCTTTTTTTTTTAACGTGTTGCTGTTATCTTAACTGACGTAACTCGTTTCCTTTCAACTGTCAGATGATTTTTTACATCTAAAATTTTTCCCCTAATAATTGACAGCTTCGTGAAATATTGTATTTGTTCGTAAGAAGTACTAGAAAGTAAAAAAAAATTTTTAACAATTTGCCAAATATTTATCGCATAACAAAAGTAAGTAATCATTACTCGGAAATTTATGGGTGAAAATTAATATCGGTAAAACAAATACAAATCCCGATTGCTTACAATTATAGGTTTGTGTGAATATTTATTGAAAATGAGAAAGCACTTTTTGCAGAGAGATTCTGGTTCATTTTTTTAGTTTGTTACAATTTGTGTGGAAGACATGTTTCTGTGCAGGGTTTTTCTGCGAGCATCTCATTTTTTTTGTGGAATGTTGGAAAAGAAATGTTTTACATATATATAGAACTTAATCTGAATTAGTTGATTAACCTCAACTACTTCCGTCACGCTATGAAACGTTTTTCTAATCTGCAATCTATAAAGCCATATGGGAACATTAAAATCGAATTTCTAAAGCCTAGAAATATGTTAAGGTCCACCTTCAGGATGCACAACTTCGTGTTAATGTTTTAAATTTTATTTAGCATGGCTATCTTAGCTATTGATGAGAAAATATTGGGCTGATAAAAATCAGTGCATGAAGAAAGCTATTCAAATTTGGCTTATGCATACTGCAGTCTTTGAACAAACGATATCTAGTCTTTGTAGGAATCAATGAGAAATTTAGATCTCTTTCCATTTACACATTGTTAACCTGAAATTTGAGAGTAAATTCACTTTGATAAGAATTAGTGAAGATCTGGCATCAGTTGTTCAGTAAAACCAATGATTATACATCAAGGGGCATATAAAAACTATTTCGGTCAGAAATAATTAACAATAAACATGTTACAGCAAAAAACAACAACATTATTAATAGTGCAAATTCTAACGCGCGTGACACACTTTACTTTTATTTAGGTAAATAACGGGTAAGAGAAGAACTTTGTTCGTTTTAAAGCAAAATTTGCGTTATCCACTCATTTGCCTCTTTCCGCATTTCCCTGTTTTGCGTGGTAAACGATATTTCACTTTGAAACGAATCAAAGTTAAAACAGGTTTTCTTACAGTTGCCTAGATCAAAGTCTGCTTTCGCAATCTTTATTAACATTAACGCACTTTCTGTTTCATTCTCTTTTTGCAGACCTTTGTATAAATTTAAGTATTTTTAGATGAGTAATCTGTACTGTTTAAATAATCTTGTGATTACTGGATACGATTTGTAATTCACGATTTGCAAATTCAGTCAATACGTACAAATTTCGAATTCACTTCTTAGACGAATGGAAAAGTTTTTTAAAGCTTGTCCGGCTTAGAATGGAAAACACAATTGAGTGTCTTTTTTCAATTTCAGTAGAAATTAAATATGATATCAGTTTACTTTTATTTTTGTCCTAAACCTTAGCACTAAAGGAATTATTAAAAATGTCGAACCAACCGATTTCTAAACTGAAATTAATCTATTGCGGAATAAATGTGGTTTTAGTGCTTTCTGAAGAGAAATAGCGAATGTTATATGATACAAATCAAATATAATCATTTTTGTCTTACTTTTTGAAATTTTAGATCTTTCATCATTCCAATAAAAATGAGCGGCGAAGTCGGTGGTAATCATGAAAACAATGCTGATAGTTCGGCACCATTCAACTCGCCCGAATCTGCGCCACCACCTCCTCCTCCACATCCGGAACAAACTCAAACATACAAAACTGTTTCCCGCAAAATGTTTGATCATTTCAAAGCTCATAAGGTAGATTCGGCTATGTGGGCCTTGCGCATATTGGCTATATTATTTGCATTGTTTTATATGTTTCCTATATTCGGGTGAGTTCTCCTTCGACTCTTATTTATAGTGATTCTAAAATATTGTCATATTTACTACACAGTAATCAACAGAGCGCTTTTAATAAAGTTTTATTAGCTAATGCTGCTGTGTCGGCTTTGCGGTTACATCAACGTTTGCCGTCTTTTACGTTATCGCGCGAATTTCTGGCACGTTTATTTGTGGAAGATTCTTGTCATTACTTAATGTTTTCGTTAATATTCTTTAATGTACAGCCGACCGTTTTAATAGTAGTACCTATAGTATTATTCGCTGTATTGCAAGTTTCTAGTTATTCTTTGAAATTGTTGGACGTAAGTGGCTGCTGCTTAATTAATTTTTAAAACTTGTAAAATGAATCGTAAATTTAATTTCTTTTTTCTTTAGGTAATTGGACAGAACTCCTGGTGTGGTGTCAGGTTTATGATATCCGTTGTGGAGATACAAGCAGCTAACATTTTGAAGGTTATAGCATTTTCCGAAATATTTATTATGCCGTTGGCCGTTATTTTAACGTTTACGTAAGGTTTAGGGTATTACGACTTCGTCAAAATATTGTTTTTAAAATTTTTTTTTTCAGAGGACGCGCTGGGCTTATGACACCAATTGTCTATTATCATTTCTTGGTTATGCGTTATAGTTCAAGACGCAATCCTTATACGCGTAATGCTTTTGCTGAATTGCGTATGACCACCGAAGCTTTGGCTAACCGTTCACCACCGATGGTGGGGAAAGTTTTGCGTAGCGGAGTGAGTTTTGTAAGCCGTTTAGCTCCCCAAAATCGGCCCGTACCGACTTAATAAATATCTTTGCTTTAACGTTCAAAAATCAGCTTTGAGCGCTCATATCCTTTTTCTATACACTTACATATTTCCTGTGTACACAAGCGTTTCTTTATATAGTGTAAAGTCATGACTTATATTTTATTATATTGTCCAATTTTAGCTATGTTCACATTCTGCTATTTCTCTTTTGTTAGCTTTAGCATTGGTTCATTGTTATTATATATAATTTGGGAATCTCTTGGTCTCCCTTTGTTCTACCTTTGCTCTTTCAAAGGAAACATTTGTGAATGATTTAATTTAAAAATTAACGAACATCGTTTTTTCATTATTATTAATAATTTTAACAAAATCCGTTAACTTAGTTATGAACAAATTTAAGTTTGCTTAATTCAATAAAGACACTATCCTACTTCTCGAGCTTTAAATAAAATATATTTTAAATATTTACACATCGACTGTCAGGCATAGTTTGCAGATCGGCATTCATTCCAAATACGCTCCAATTCTAAAGGTTCATTGAATCCATGTGAAGCCACTATAAAACGATAACTATCCGGCCCGTTATAGGCTGGTCTCCGAAAATAAAACTGTCCACAGTGTGTTAGTGGAATATTTGCCTTTAAGGCCACCAGACCCAAATATATATCGTCAAAACGAAAATGTTTAGTGTATTGACTAGTATAATATAAATTTACAAGGGTATCACGCGACAATACAAAGGCACCAGCTGTCACGTAAGGTGGCCATCTATCGTAAGGATATTCCTTTAAGCTAACATACCATTTGCTGAATTTTTGACGTAGTGGACGTGAGCGAAAAACAAAACCGGCAAACAAGCGTTCGTTTTGAGCTTTGTACTCCCACCTGCTGTTTAAAGTCATGGCATTTTCAGGATAAAGAGCCGGATATGCAACAAAACGTAGTATATTTTTCATCGACACATAATAATCATCATCAACGAAGAGATAGTAATGACCGCGGTGACAATAATCCACTACCCAACGCATACCTATCATTGTTTTAATGGTATTATTGAAGTAACTGTCTATAAAATCGGCCTGTATTATATCACGATACTGGTGGGCTTCAGAGGCTATACCATCCATTACCTGTTGATCTCTGCTGGCTCCCAAGACAAAAGCACGCCTTATATTGACGTCGGAAAAACGTTGCTCATAGCCCCAAGTGCGACGTATCGCGTTCCGTTTCTGAGTATTTGACAAAGCTGACTTAACGAGTATTGTCAGCTGCGGTCTGCTCGACTCCACGACATCGCATTTACGTAGGTGGAGGAACGTATAATTATAGTAATTAATTGGTTGTGGCACTTGGAGTACCTCATCCTTTCCTTTCATGTTTTGCCTGCGAGCTCGTACATAACTAATAATATAATATATTAAAAATTTTTACACATTAAAAAAGTTTTTTATAAAACTCAATTTTATGGGAAATTTTGATGTATTTTTAAAATTTTACGTTACTATAAAAAATGTATCTTTTAAATTAAGAAATTGAAGGTAAATTAAAAAAAAGAAAAATCGCATAAAATTTTAAAACACAAAACTACGTTTTAGCGTCCACTTTGCGCCAGCCGCCCCACTCTAAAATACCAAATTATTTGACTGATAAACGATGTCAAGGACAATTTTATGATTTAATTTTTCAATTAGAAAGCGATTCGATTTTTGATCACAAGACACTTTTGTTTCAATAAGGTATTGATGTATATTAGATTCAATAGGAAAGTCAAAAGGATATAAAATCTGCTTTCTTCCATTGCTTACATTTTACAGCTGTTGCATGATGTAAACAAAAATGCACGCACACATGAAAAATAATTGAGCGATTAACTTTTTTTAAAATGTTTTGATTACAAGATTTGAAAAATGTTGTTGTTTTCGGATTATTGTTTGCTCATAATGTATTTAACAACTCACCTAACAATATCACCTTCGATTGGATAGTGAAATAATTTTTCATAATCCAATTCAAAGAAATAATCAAACACTCCCAATATATCCAAAAATAAAAGTCCAGCTATTACAGCTATATATTTGTAAATACGATTACTTTTTTTAAACATATTTAGCCTAGTAAACTAATTCCTAATTTAATTTAAAGATCTCTTGTTCTTCTTTGCTTCTTTTTTTTTTTTATTTCTTGTAAACAGATGTGTAAAAATCAGCTGTTTTTTTGTTATTAGTCAGTTCACATAAAACAGGGTGTCAAAAAACATATTAATATAACTTTCTAAAATTTAAATCAATTGCAAGAAAACTGAGCAAAGTCTGTATAGATTTCGAATTTATAGACTTGAGATAGCGATTTCACAGAAAATTCGTAATGAGCGCTGGACTAGATGCTGATTTGATATGAAAAAATCTATTTCGAAACCATTTTTGATAAAATAAATGAAGCAATAAAGAATTAAATGCAAATACGTTTTCAATTTATTAACATTTAACCGATTTAATACCTAAAAGCAAATATTTGATTTTATAATCTTACGAACGGTAAAAAATTTTTAATTACTTGTGATACTCCTGCTCTAGCTTGATGAGCTTTCTTTTGATCACCTCAGTTACCCGTGGCCGAAGAGTAACGTAAGCCATAGGTGATGATATTGGTTTTAATCGCCAGTTCCAAATTAAAGTCCTTACCGCGATCAGTAAATATCTGCGTATACATTCATACTTCCTTCATGAGATTTTTGAACAGTCCACGGAATAAGAAGGCCAACAGTAGACCAGTTAAATCCAACCGCTTGTTACCGTAATGATGTCGATCATCTAACTCGCGACGTCCGAGAGAAGCTAAGAGTAAACGATGTACCATAAAACCCAAGAAATAGGCCTTTTTAGTTTCTGACACTCCTACATGTGGCAACATTTCTTTTTGTAAGATTCCGTTCGTATATTTAATACGTTTGTCCTTCGTTACACCTGGACTCTTGGACTCTTGCTTTTGTACAACGAAGGCTTCATCCAAAGCACGAAATAATGGCAATTTTTTGCTGGAGATGTATGGAATACGTTGACCTATGGCAGATTTTTAATATTTTGTGAACCACGAGCCATCATATTTAGCAACAAAGTTGAGGTGGGCTTTGAACTATGTTCGAGACACGATCATATTTCTGTTTTATATGCATATTTACCATCTTTCATGCTAAATACGTATACTGTGTTCGTAGCCATTTTTTTTTTTTGAGCAATATCGTATATATATATACAGAGCGAACAAAATATTTATTTTATTTATTTTTTACGTAACGGTTCGCTATGCAGTTCTCTTCTAAATTGTCTTTTTCTCTTTACCACATATTTTATTCCTGCAAGATAGTGATTTGCTTTCCACTTCTCCTGCATAAAATTTTAAATTAGTTTACTAATAAAAATCTTTGACGATGACAAATAAATTTGTAATCATTTACTAATTTACTGAAGCGATTTCAACGAAAAACATTAGTTTAGAATACTTAGCGGATATTGGTGTAAAAGTTGGTACTAATATTTGGAATCTGAAAGGTAAGAGAAAAAATGATCTGTCAACTGCCAACTGAAGCGTATACAATTAACAAAATCTTTTGAAATTACTGACTGCCTAGAAATCGAATATATAGGATTCTTAATGACTTCGGATTCTGATTCGATTCGTTGAAATGAGTACGTTTGAATAAATTAAAAGAGAATTGATACAAAAATTCTTAAGTCCTTAGATCACGGCGATGGAAGTCAAAAATTTATTTAAGGAAAATGTTGTTTATATTTACCTTTTTGTTCGATATAAAAGAAAGTAACAAAATCGCGTAAATTTGTTGCAAAAATCAAGAACATTGAAGGCTTGTTTTGCATCAAACGATGGTTCAATGTTGAGTAGCACCTAGCGATTTTAAAATCCTTTTAGCAAAAAATCACAAACTGGTTATAATTACACTGTCACGTAAAGTACTGTCTGCGCACAAGGTACGTAAGCTTCGATGAATTTGCGATGTACGTACGTGAATCTCGTACAAGTTACGGATTTCGCTAAATACTTTCTTAACACTTAACTTAAAGGTTTGACTTTTTCGCTGACAAACAAAGAAGTTGAATTCTTTTGAAAGAAGTTAAGGTTTTATTATTTTCTGTTAAAGAATGAATTCAATGCTTTGTTAAAATCTATCCTTTGAACTTAATAGCATTATGAGGTGGACTTCTCAATGAATGAGTCAAAATTTAAATGGTGTTCATAAGTTAGTATTAGTATTTTAATTGTGGAATCCTTAACAATATGCATTCTAACGGATATAATAATTAAAATTTCGTTAATATATATACATAAATTTTCTTAAATACGACTGAAAACGAAAGTATATATATATATATATATATGTATACATTTATATATATGTATATATTTATATATAAGCGAAGGAAGCTTACGTAGTTTAGTCAGCAATTAAAAAAAAATTCGATACCATAAGAGAAACAATAGCCCAGAAAATAAATGATAATAATAGCGAAAGTTCAGTAACCTTTCGACTACTCCTGCATACATACACCGGTATATATATACACACACACACACATGTATATATATTTGAATGCATGTACGTACATCGCAGATGTATGTATATAAGTAAATGAGTACGTAAAAAGTAATACGATGATTTCATTCACTTACCAAACAATAATACGTCTTTCTGTTGTTAAAATGAAAAACTTGAAAGAAAGAAGAAAAGGACAGAATTAAGGCAATTATATGTGCATATATATATATATATATATATATATATATATACATATATATGTAAAGAAAAAGCTGTTTAATAAAATAAACAACATCAGCTTCGTCAACATTATTATGGTTAACGCAATGTAATAATAATTATCCGTCCATCTATACCCAAAGTAATATCCAAAAGCAGATAATAAATCTTATATTGTGCATGTATCAAGATTTCTCTTTTAATTATAATTTGAATTGTTTAAGTAAAAATCCAATTAACAATATGTTAGGTGTTAAAGAAACATTGTTTTAAGGACGAAATTATTTTTGCATCAGAATGCTTCAGTTATATATAGTTTGTCATTGAGTTTGTAATATTACGAATGAGAATTTTTTCAGTTCTCAAGAAGTTAAGATAAAAGCATGAAATTTTGCATTATTATATCTTCGGTTTAAGCGTCTCAATCAAAGTATAAAATTTTCGTTTGTCTTCAAGATCTAAATACACTAAATGGAAAATTTGTATATATTTATACTAATAGCTAATAATGGGTGTAACTACCATCGATTTGAAATGAAGGAAAAATACTTGCCAAAAACAAACGATTCGGTCTGAAATTTTCTGTTAAATGTCCTTGATTAAAAAGAATTGAAATATGACTCAAGCGGTTGGTATTTAAGTTCTTCCCATAGCATTTTAGCTTCTTAGTCTTGGCATGAAGGTAAAAGAAGTACTTCGTTACGTTTTATCGGCAAAATTCAATAAATTGTTTTTGTTTTTTATATGAACTTTTTTAAATCAAATATCTAACCATCTTGATCGAACTTTGCAATATTCTTGGGCGAAATACTGTAACACTTTGGTTTAAAAGATAGGAAAATTTTGTTTAAGAGCCATTTTAATTTTGAACAAACAATTAAGAAAAAAGTTTATTAAATTTCTGGCAGATATATTTACAGCCGCAAGTTCTTTGATAGAAAGTTGAAGTTTAATCCAGACATACTTCTTTAATCACAAAATAATTTTAAAGAAGTTTTGATCCATTTAAATTAAATTTTTAATAAGTAAAAATTTATAAGTTGCGAATCCGTAATAGATATTGATGCAAAATTTGATAAAAATATTTCGCGACGTTATTAAAAAAGACACTGTAGCCGCCATCGCTGAATTGTTACGCCCGTGATTAATAATTTATTTGAATTTGAAGCGAATATAACTTACTTCTTCTTCTTCTCTGTTTTATCCGATACTGACGTATTTCGTTTCGAAAATTTCTTCTAATTGTAACAATTTTTTTCTCATTAATTGCATATTTCATTACGCACTTCCTCTTATTGCCTTTACCAATGGGAAGTGTAAAAAAGAATGCGAGGAAGTACCAAAAAAGGGGACCAGTTTAAAAAATGATACAGAAGATGAAATAGTAAAGTGCTATAATTATATCAAAACCTTACTAAAAATATATTTTTTAACAAATTTTTTGTAATACTTTTTTAACGGTTTAAAGTAAACATTTCACTTTACAAGCGAATTAAGTAGAAAAATCTTCAATCTGAGTAATTCATTCAAGTAACTTGTAAGTTAGGTACAATCAAAACGGAAAAAAAACTCGGTTCCAAGGTCAGTTTTGCAAATTCCGTTTATGATTAATCTTATTAGTATGGCTTTAGATATTTATAGTAGCAAACGACCATAGCGAAAAGAGATTATTCCAAAAATTGTGCTGCACAATGATATGTAAGTCTCTCTCTCTTGTTATAATGTATATTAATCGTTGACATGGGTTTAGTCAATATATATTAACAGTAAAATAAGAAAACAAATAAAACAAAAAAAAAAAATTAATTTTTTTCTCAGTGCGCTCATTGCGACCTTTAATCTAAACCTCAACTCTCTCTCTTTCTAAAAAACTTATATTTAATTATAAGTTTAGATGAGTTTCTATAACACTTTCTTACAATATGATTTTTATTCTAACTTCATTTAAAAGATATGCATACATAACTAAAAAAAAATAAGAAAAAACAAATCATTGTATACATATTTATGAATGACCTATTTTTGGCTCCCTCTCTATGCTACACATTATATGTACACTTATGTATGCGTATGTTATAGAAAAGACCGAAAATAATAAAGTATAATAAAAGTAAAAAAGAAACGAAAACAAGTTCAAAGACCTCTTAACAACCACTCTTTAAAAACGGCGAGCAGCAACGAATTAAGTGATTACCGCAAACAATTTTCAGACGGTACAAGCAAACTACACTCTAAGAAATCGTTTTTGAAGTAAATAAAAAGAAAAAAAAAATTTATTATATAAATTTGCAAAAAAAAAAAAAAAAAAAAAAAGAAGAACGCAAAAATTGCAAATATATTTAAATAACTTTTTCTTTTTAATATATTTTCCTAAATTTACGAATTTTTACTGAGAATTTTATTTCAATGTGTTAGTAAAATTTCTTTTAAATACTTATAAATAAAGAGATAATGTAGAAATGGATTTGTGTTTTATGGTTTACATAACTATATGCGCAGTTATGCTATGTGTATATATATGTATATATATATACATATATAATAATATAAATATTTTTACTGTTTTTTCTTATAGCGGGGTTTTGTATATATTTATTTATTATTTACAGTTACGTTTTTTGTATGCGTATTTTGTTGTTTGGGATTTTATTTATTTATTTTGCTTTTAAGCCCAGTGAAAAATTTGAAAATTGAGACTAAGTTATTTTCGACCTATATTATTAATTAAAAGTGCTCCCTTCTCAGATTTGTATTACTCGTATGTCTGTTGTACGATATTGATAATTTTATGGCTAAAGTTTGGTTACTTGGAATTTTTTGACTAAAAAAAAGAAAGTTTGCAATTGTTAAGTGATCACTAAGAACAAAAAGGGCTTTATTCTCAATGCTAATGGTTTGTCTAAGTTGTTGCATGATTTTTTGAGCTTTCGTACAGAGTATCCTTTTCATGAACCAGCAACACTTTTCATCAATTTAAAAACACTAATCGTTTTGTTGCTAAAAAATTCGATATATTTGTACAAAACCAAGCGGAATCAACAACACTAAAACGAGGTTCATCACGCAAGATTTGACACAGATGTCTATGCCGGTGCTATCAATTTAGAAAAGAACATATTCTTTATATCCGCACAATTTAACTTGCGTATAGATCTGACTTTCTGAACACAGTCTTATATATAATAAAATATCATAAATAGATGATGTAAAGTCTGTCGACTGCGTGCTATATCTAGCGACAATAGAAAATCGGACCCGTTAATTGAGCGTAAGATTTAAAATTCTTAAAAGATTTCTTTCGACGACCACAGCTTTAAAGAAATAAACAAAAGCGGATCACACACAGTTACTAAAATTTTACATTTTTTGACCTTGTTTCCAACATGTACTCTATATCGATTAGCGTTTATTTTGCGAAAGGAAAGCGTGTTCAAAAAAAAAAAAGAAAGGAGTTTCACATACTTTCCTAATGTTAAAACACATAGAGCACTTTTGACAAAAACGCAATGTTAATAAAAAATTAATTTTCAGCAAACAGAATATTTTTAAGAAAGCTGGCGTGGCTTAATCATTTTTTCATTATCATTTTTTACCTTAACTAAAATCTTTCCATCACTTTGTATACATCGTAGGGAAAAAACAAAAACAAAGCCCGTTTTGGTCAAAATACTTAGGTAAGTATTTTTTATGTTTCTTCAATAAATACTTGAAATTTGTACCCTATCGCTCGAAAATGATATGCCTTTGGCTGACGACGCTCCTTGTTCATTTGTTGTATTTAATTGATTTAATCCTATATCCTCACTATAGTGTGGATGGTGTTACTTAACACATACGTCACTCAAACTACTTGAGCTATGTTAGCTAAGTTTTCGTATGACTAAATGCAAAGATTCCCGTAGAGATCACAAGAAGCTGGTTTGTCGTCTGTTAAAATCGAAAGAATTCTTCATGTTTGCATTCTACTCTTGACATTTGAAAAGTTTGAATATATTCACAACATGTACAAAGATATCGGTTCCGTTTCACTTTTTAAAATTTTATTTTTTCGCTTTCACTTTCTTTTCCTAGTTGAATATTATACCCTCTTCAGTCACTATTACTATCGTTTCACTCGAATGTATTCTTTAAAAAAAACGGCTAAACAATTCGATATCCTTAGAAAACAACAATTTCTATTAAACTTTCCAAATAAAAAAAAAAAAAAGAACAAAAACCCTCAAACAACCACTTTATATTTAGTGACGTAATAGTCCAAAGGCTATGAGTAAATATTTATGTGTGAGTTCGCATTAATGTTTAGTCTCGTTTCTAAGGTAGGTGTGTATGGAAGTGTAAACATAACAACTACAATTGCTCAGAGATTGATTGATGGCATATTTTTCTGAATTACAAACCTAGTAATGAGGTTTGAAAATATACTTAGCATAACATTGCGTTTGCAACCTACAAAAGCATGCATGAGAAGAGATCTCGTTAAGTAAGATAATCAAAATATTTCGGCAGAAACGAAGTATGCATCGATGTTCAACATTCTACATTAATTCAGTTTATGTTTATTATCCTATTCATAGTGCTTTGCTATCCAAAAAAATTCTGATCGCTTTTTATCATTATATCAGTTTTTAAGTTTCCGTATGCTTCTTTTATTCATTTTATTCAGCATCAACCTTTTCATGGCAACTTGATCTCAAACGCTTATCTACCCATAATCAGGCTGCTTGAAAATAAATTAGCAACCATAGTAAAAGCTTCAAGAGGCTTAATTAAGCCTTCAAAAAAGATTACAATCCTTGCTTTCATTTTTTTAGCTCTCTTAGGTTTTTCAAACTACAAAACTATATAACAAATGCAATGAAAGATTTAATATACTTATTGAGAAGTACAAACAACATTCCATGGGGGGTCAATGACCTACTCTAACGGTATCCTAAGATTTTCAATAAATTATTGTTGATTTCTTTGTTATTGCTAGGGAAACAAACTGTATACACACTGTATGGTCTGTCTATACTCACACTCACACATACAAATTTGTATGTATACATATGTGCATTCATATATGTTTATGAGTACAAAAACTTTGTAATTTATGTAACATAATGATATGAATAAATTTTGTTGATGTGTATGAGAATTCTATAAGTTATTATAATATTTAATAAACGTTTTATATAACGGAAAATAAAGGAAACAAAAAAAATATTCGTTAAAATGCTTATTTATTAAAATTCACCTGAAAGAACTTAACGTTAATGGTGAACTTCTTCTTTTTGTTACCCTACATTTTTTCTCATTTGGTAAAACTACTGATTTTTCGCTCTTTGGATCCTGTAAAGTTCGTACGAATCCTTACAAAATTCTTCCTTTTCGGAAATTGTCTTATAGAAAAAATTATTCACATTTTAATAATAAAATAATAATGGCAATAAATAAAATACAAAATTGTTATCATGACACGTGTGCGCAGTGAATGAATGGTTTTGTGGAAAAACAAAAACTTATCACCTGTAAATAAATTATATTTTGCACTTAAAGCGTGTAACATGACGAATAAAATATCTGCAGTTCATGTGCACAATTTGTTTTTTTTTTTAATTTTATTTATTTACTTTTTTTTCTTTATATATATGATTGAATTGCTTGACATTTTACGTTGCTTCAATTGGCTTTAACTTCAAACAAATAAAAATAATGAAATAATTCAAATTTATTTCTCTAAGCAGTTACTTAACAAATAAAAAAATTTGTTTAATTGAAGAGGATGTTTAAAGATCGCAGAAAAGTTTTTTAGAAAAGCTTTGAAATTTTTTGTTCTCTATTGTTATAATTAATTCCGCCACACGTTACACGACTTGTTACCTATTAATGAGAATTAAAAAAAAAAAATGATTTTCATCTCACAATTAGTAAGACAGCTGTGTTCCTTTGAGGGCGAATTTGCATTTGCTAAGAACAGCGTGTAGATAACACCGGCTAAAAGCAACCATCATACGATCTAATCTTTGTGTGCTTCGTGTTCTCTAAATTACTGGCCAAATCTAAAATTGCCATAATTTCGCTTGACTTATATCATTTTTAATAAAATCATAGCAGACTTGATTTTAATATTAAGCGTTTAGCTTTACGTTTCTTATATGTAAAGATAACAAATGCTCTTCTTAAAATCCTTGGATATATAAAAATTCGAAATTTTCCTAGCGGAAAGATTAACGCAATCCAATAAATAAATTAATACAAAATGATGCTAAGACAGAAAGAAGAAAGCAACGGGCGGCAATTTGCCAGGGGAACTGATGGAAGGACAGATGTATCTAAATCGATGTAGAATAATGCAGACAATTTTAAGAATTTCAGCAATTTAGAGCAATTCGTCAGGGGAACTAATGGAAAGACAGACATAATTAAATCGACGCAGAATAACGAAAACAATTTTAAGAATTCCAGAATTCCAGAATTCAGCCACAGATAATCATTGAGCCCATGAATTGTGGGAAAGATCGATCTAACCTAACTGAATCGACGCATAATTTCATTTTATTTAATGAATTCCTTCTATTTTTATTTTTATAATTCGAGGAATTTCAACATTAGACAACAATTAGGCAGGTGAAATAATGGAAGAAAAGACATAATTAAAAATTGATGAAAAATTTTACTTTTATAAAGAATTTTTTTTTCTAATATTTCTATATCTAATCATACAATTTCGGCAGAAGAGTTCAACTAATTGAATACAATAATGGACATAGACATGATTAAATCGATTCAAAATTCCGTGCTTTTCGATGTTTCGCTTAAAATCTTTGAGACACGTACTAATGTGCGTAACGAATGGAATGACGGATTTATTATATCCGTCTACACATTAAGTGCGGTGTGTATAAAGATCGTTAAGCACGATCAAAGTTTAACTTAGTAATATAATATAATATAATTCATTATTTAGATTTGTTCATCGATTTTACAACTACAAGTAATTGGTTCCTACAATGTTGTAATACATTGTATAAAAGCTAATTCTTATAAAACAAATAAAAGCTAAATGTATTAATAGCAAAAAACAGTAAAAAAATCTTTAAACTTTTATTTAACATTATTATAATTTTTTTAACATTAATTTATAAATGTGTAAACCTACCCCCGTCAATGTACTTTAAAATAAAATTATTGATGAAATTAAACATTTGCATTTCATATTTACATTTACATTTACATTCGCATTTACAAGTGAATTGATACCTGGATTTCATATATTTTCTAGAGAAAATAAAATTTGTTGTTAAAGTTTTAAGGTTCTGTACTAAAGAATTCATTACTTTAATTCATGAATTTACATATGAAATACAATTTTACGCATTTCGTTCAAAATTTATAAGCTTTTTAAACAACTTTTGGTTCATTTCGTTGTAATTAACTATTTGCGTTTTACAATCAAGGTATTTATCTTCTTATGTTTGTAAATTCACCTACAAAAGAAGTTTTGTTTATCGGAATTTTTACTATTTTTAGAATAAAAAAAAGTGCTAATTGCGTTTTTTTATTATTAAATTAATTAACACCCATTTCCATATTTTTTTATTTTATTATTCATTATAAGAAGTTTTTCAAATTTTGCTTTAATTAGAAGATTTTCGATAAATAGTTTTCCCAAAAATTCCTAACGTTTAGAAGTAATTAACTAAAATTTCACATAAATTATTCTTCACTTAAGTAATCAAAAATATTGATAATATCGCTGGTCGGAATTGAAAACATTTAGCATCGCTTTAGAGTCTTGCTCAAACTAGGCAAATCTGTCAAGGTATTTTGAAGAAAGTCAATGAATTCGATTTTTAATAAATAGGAAATCCAGGGAATTTACGAAGTATTTCAGATATTCTTAAAATTATTTCTTACCCAATTAACCAATAGAGTCTTCTGGAATTTCAAAATTTAAAAAAAGTTACAAAATTCGTAATTCTTGTAGAAAAATAAAAAGAAGCGAATTATTTAATATTTTGAAAAACTTCTAATCTATTGAAACCGTCAAAGGAATTCCGTTGATATGCTTAAGTCGTTAAAATTCTTATTCAGATACATTTTTATGTAGCAGACGAGTCTAAGAATCAATTTAGATTTAGATCGATAAGAGAAGACTTGGTTGAAGAAATCGTAATATTCAACTTAAATGGACAAACATAAGGGAAGATGTCCAAAAGCGAACAGATTCAATAGTGTAGGTAGCCGATTAGTTCTGCTACGGTCACTTACTATGAATATATAACGTGTTTAGAATATCTTATGATACTTTGCCTGATCGTCATGATAAAGTTCCAAGATTTCATAGCTTTCACAGTTCTTCAGCGTTCAGATAATCTCTCCACGCAAGCAAATTATACGCCTCCATTAAAAACGCTGTAATCTCAGCTCGATTGCTATTTGCTTGGCTTCCAAATTTAAATAGAAATTCTGTTATTTCGAGAAGCGGAACGATGGATAGGTAAATGAAAGAATGTACTTTGTTTGACATTCTAGTGTATTTTTACAAAATTTACATTTAATCTTCTTTTATGAATTTTTTATTGTAGAAACTTTTATTAATTAACACAAATATATAACATTCTTGGTAGTAACTTTTTGAATATAGTTCCTTTAGTTTACGCAGCTCAGTTGTATTTCTGCCTACACTTACCTAACCATTAAAGTTGCTTTTCTTGCAAAGTCCTCCGCAACAACAAATTTCCCTTTACAAAAAGTAATCGTTAATCATCCTTTAAGTAACTAATACATTCGGTTAAAGATATACTTCTTAATTTCGAGCTAGAAACGTGAGCTAAAGCTTTATCGTAACGTTATATAAGACTTAGCGATCTGGAAGTTACGAGTGAGTTGACCAAATGAACATACCTTTTAAAGAAAAATAGTTAAACACTAACAAACATAATATATAATAATCGCTAAGTCGTTCACTGTTGCAAATAGTGCTACTAATGTATGTAGGCAGTTCGAAGTATATTATTAGCACTTCCATAACAATAACAACAAATCGCACTTAGAGATTAACGAAAATCATTTCGATTTCTTTTCGAATTTTGTGTTTCTATTCATTAACAACAAGACGCTGTGCCAATGTCAGTGTCATCATTATTATTACAATATTATTATTTCACTAACATTGTATGCACAAATATGCAAGTGTTTACTTAAAGTGTTTTATTTTTTCGTGCACTTGTATGCCTTTGTAAAGCGATAATCATAACGGCAGCACAACAACTGTGTGTTTTAATGTGAGGCGAGGCAAATGTGTCCTTGGCCTGAGCTAATTATTGCATTTGCACTATTTACGACTCGTCGAGAGTTCATTGCTCTCGAAAACCGTTCAGAAAATACTAAATTTTAACGGCTGCGGTTGATTGCTTTTTTTTCAATATTTTACTGTTTGTGTTGAGTACGTGTTTGACGTTTATATGGCATGTATTAAAAAAAATCTTTTCTAACAAAATAAAAATTTTTTACATTTACTTATGAAAATACATTTTAAATTTATATTTTCACAGTAGTCCTTAAAGTTTTGGCAAATGTCTAATAGAAAACTGCTCGTTGAATCACAAAGATGCCTGGAAGTTAAAAAAAGTTTGGAAATTTAATTAATCTTGAGAAATGTATGTCTCTATCAAATTTAATCAGCCAGATAAGTCGACCTTAGCGTTAAATGAAATGAGATTATTTGCGTTATAATTCCAGCAAATACTTAACCAATTAAATGTTTAGATTACGGCAGAGGTAGAAGAAATCTTAGCAAACGTAGATGACCACTTATCCTTCGCCTGAGTAAGGCGACCAATATGTATTGTAATATTTTGGCTTTTTAATCTAATTCTTGACCGCAAGAAATTTTTAGAATACCTTTTTAATAATTTTCTAACTGTGACGTCGCAGTTTGGAATGTTGATAAAACCTTTCTTTATTATTAACTGTACTTTTTTCTTAAAAGTTATCGAAATGTGGTAAAAAGGAATACATGTGATATTAGTAGACCTTTTAGATGTTATAACGGAATCAGTTATCTTGAATTTGGTTAATTATGATTTACAGGTAAATCTCCGTGTATGGATGTTCAACTTGCAGACGAGGATTTAATTCAAGGAAGAAGTATTGACCTTCAGTATCGTACAAATATTCCACCGTACCGGCATTAACATACCCAACCATTTTAGCTAAATGTACGACAGCCTTTTCCATGTTCTCAAAAACCTCGCGTTTAGCGACTATAGGCGGCGATTCTTCAATAATGTTTTGATGACGTCTTTGATGTCTGATAGCATTGCCATACTGATCAGTTGTACTTCCAAATGACGGGCACCACGTGCTAATTTCATGACGAATATATGTGAACCGGGCACTTCGGCTTGAACTTGCCGAAAGAGAGCGGGAAATACTTCAGTCGTATCTACGCGACGTATACCTTTGCCACCGCCTCCTTCTGAAGCTTTAATCATAACAGGAAATCCTAAAAATCAATAATTGAAAATTATGCAAAATCTTTGCAATATTGTTTAAAATATTTTACCAATCTTATGTGCTGCTGCCAGACCTTGTTCGGCATTACTTACACAACCGCGGGCAAACAAGTCACTGGATATTTTAATTTTTTTGCCACTGTAGTGCACTTTAAATTCCGAACCAGACCATCCGCCGAAACTTAGTATAGTCTATAGCGCAAGTGGTGCCGGATGTAGTAAATTCGTCTTGAGAACTAAATCGAATTCTATAATAATTATAATAATTTGTCCAGACGACCTTATAAAATATGCATATTCTTGATCAATATGAAATTCGGGACCATGTCAGTCTGTTCATGAATTATTATCAAATATGTAGTGAAGTATTGTTCCGACTTGAACTGGCAAGTTTTTTTAAAGTAATTTTGAGGACGAATAACAGCGGACTGAGTTGCTAAAATCCATTGAAAATGAATTTAAAGGGCACTATCAGGATAAAAGGTTCCCAACTGTACAATTTTAATGGCGGAAGTAACTATACCCCTTTCAAAACGCTAGACTTTAATAGTGGAATAAATCAATATCGATAATGGTAATAAAATATAGAGGTACGTATACTCAATTCCTGGCGTTGCCCGCCGGTCGTGCGAACCGAATGAAAGCTCTCCTCTCTTTCGCCAGATAAAGAGTTAGCATAGGGACTTTCCTCTCTGTTTCACGGTTAACAAGTTAGGCCTGACGACTGGCATTCTTCGCATAGTAGGAGGCTGGCTTGGGAATTGTGCTTCTATTTAGAGGATTTCTTTTCCCGATAGGTCTCTGCTACTTAGGTCATAATAAGAGTGAATACTCTAGATGTTATCCATGACTACTTGAGATAGTAATTGAACTGGGTGCACTATGACACAGGTAAGTAGTGTTGATTTTGCAAGCATACAATAATCCATAAAATTAGGTGAGGGAAGTGTCGCTTATGAGACCCTAAAGACAAAAAATAGAAAACCATGGGGGTCAGGTTTCCCCAATGAGGAAGCTCTTTGCACTATCTTAATTGCGTCAACAGCAAACTTAGAAAAGGCCTCGTTGGCTGACCGCTGTTGCGGCTCTTCGTGATCTGACCAAATGGTAACTCTGGACTATACCCAGTGAATGTTTGTTTCGGAACCTCGGGAATTGCGGATAGTCTTAGGTGCTTAGGTGCACCGTGAGCTTAAGCTTCACAACAGATGCTCACGTTAAACCAATGATAGCAATCTGTGCAATTTTGATAAAAATCAAAGTTATGTTTATTGAAAACAAAGCGTTTGCATTTTTGCTGCTCATTGTCATAGATTAGTAGAATATAAAAAGAAAAACTCCGCATTTCGAACAGAATTCGTCTTCATTCGTATCGATGTGCTAGATAATAGAAAAAAAAGCACAAATAACCCTCTTTACGCAACATCTTAAAGAACTTGTTCTTTAAATTGCGGATTTTTTAGCTTTACTATCTAAATATCATCAAAAAGAAGTTTTTTCAAATTAACCCGAAATCTTCGATGCTATTGTATCTATTAAGAGAAACTATAAATTAATGAATAGAAATGGAAATTCATAAGATTTTCCTTTTTTTTTCATATTTATTATCTTTTTTTGGTATCCTTTTTAAAAAAAAAGTCTAACGTAAGATGATTGCAATGTTGCTAATAAAATACTTTTGTTTTCCTTAGTCTATGAATAATTGAAGTCTGTCCACGTTTCCATCGTGACCAAATACCATTTGCGATTACTTTGACTAAGTAAACATAAGCAGCGATTGGCGGATTAGTATTTTAAAAATATTTTAAATATTTCACAAAGCCATCTCCATTCACAGGTTTAGTCTTTTCTTGATACATACTTCTGATTCTAGTTTGTTACATAATGTTGCGAATAACCAAAATAATTTTTTGCTGGCGTGACTAATAGGCGTAGGCATAGGCAAATGCATAGGTGTATGCCGCCACAATAAAATAAATTTGAAATATATCATCTACTTAGCAGTATCCCTGCTTCCAGGCGTAACATTGTAAGTCAATTGAACATAGAAAAGTTTGAAATAAGCTATTTAGTCGTGGTTATAAATCCCTCCACTAAAAATCATAGACCCGTCAATTGTGAATAGTAGTGGATTGCGTATATCTCACAAGTAAAATCGCGAACTTAGTATACTCAGTCCGTTGGTAGGTAGTATAAAATAATAATAATACTACTTATAATGATAATTATAAGGCAACCAGAATGTTTCACAAAAAAAAAAAAACGTGAATTTTACGCCAAATTCCAATTTGGAAATATTTCTTTTACTACTCACCTCCCAAGTTCAAGATATTGGCTGAGTTTTGTTGGCGTCACTTCGTAACTTTTCATTTATAAGAAAGTACAATGAAAATAGCAGCAGCTCGGTTATTTTAGAATACAATCTCTAGCAGAAATTAAAAAAAAAAATATAGATGAAAAAATTATTTATTTGAAACTAAGTAAAAAGCGTAGAAGTATGGGAGAGACCAACTTAATGAATTTGTCGCAAACTAATTTATACTTAAATTGCATGGAAAAATTTTTAATGTTTTATAAGCATGTGTTTATAAAACAAACACCATCAGAAATAAACAAAAAAAAAGAATGCAAAGTAACAACAACACCTATATATACGTATGCATATATTGTATATTGCAGTACAATATCTATCGACTGGTAATTTATTTCTATTGTAAATTATTTGTGTTGCTGGTGAAAAACAAATACGTATAAAAACTAAATTATTACTTTGCGGTTAATAATTATTCCGGCACAATTGTCGTTGTCGTCGCTGGTATAACTATAATAAACAGTAAATTGTTAAATGCTGTGAACAGTCGTAAATTAAACCAAAAAAAAAAAAAATGTATTTCAAAAGTAAATTTCCTAGTAAATTAAAAACCTAAAAGCATTTAAAATTCTTTTTCGAGGATG
This sequence comes from Glossina brevipalpis, assembly GCA_000671755.1. NCBI lineage: Eukaryota > Metazoa > Arthropoda > Insecta > Diptera > Glossinidae > Glossina > Glossina brevipalpis. The sequence goes on from KK351092.1 coordinate 404,267, forward strand.
TTTTTTTAAGATCAATAACAATTGATTAAAAATTCCAATTCTTATTTGGCAAATTTTCTTTTTAAAAAATTTCTTTAAAAAATTTCACCGAGAAAGAAATTTGAACCTGTGCTGAGAGAAAGCTGTGAAATTTTCAAAAATTAAATTGTAGGGTCTCGTTTCTTAGTCAATTTTTCATCTAACTTAATATAGCTTACACGATTACTTCAAAAATTGTTCTACACAGCTGCCGACCCTGATGAAATTTAATAAAAATTTATCTTTTTTCTTTTTTTTTTCGTTTTGTATAGACTTCTACGAGAAAAGAGATAGAACAAATATGACAAAAAGTTTGGTGAAACAAGATTGAAAACGTTTCCCTTAAAAGGCAGCGCATTAGTAGACAAATGTTAAAAAGGTCCAAGAGCGGGCATTTTTGTGGTAGACCAAAACTATAACTTACAATCTATTAGAAAAATTCATCTAAAATCAGTAATCGGCGCTGTGACCTGAAAAATATATTGTATTTAGTCAAGCTCTTAGCTCTCCGGCTGAAGGATTCTTTCAAATCCTACGACTTTTTCTTTCACTCTTCTTACGCGATTTGCTAATAGATCTTTTATATATATATGCATATTGTGCTTGCCATTATCCTTCATAGTGCGACTACTGGGTACCTAATTTTTCCTATACCTGTCGCGACATCAGCATTTTGATATGGCTCCTTGATACGTAGTGGAAAGAAAGGTTCTAGCCTATCATCGCCCTTCCTATTCCTTCACTTCATTGTGATTGCTCAAAGAAATTCTGACGAAAGTTTGGATACTATTGTTTTTAAACCGGTATGATTGTGGGAGTGAATGCAAATATGTTCTCTTTTGCATAGTTTTCTTAAGCATTCGGAGGTATATGCTGATATCGCATAGTCATTTCAATCTGCATATGTCGTCTCCACTTTCGGAAAATTTCTAGTTAAGACTCATCGATCCATTATTTTTGTATTTTTTTTAGGAATTTTAAAGATACACTAACTCAATCAGAACGATTGCTGAGAACAAATGGAATAGTGTCTATTTTATAACACTGTAGTCCAGTTTTTTAACAATGGGCTCGTCTATACAGTCCATTAGTACTTCCAAGCGACCCTTGCGATTATCCGGTTTTCGTTTGCCTGTAGTCAGCAATTTAAGTGTATTAAAGTAGGCTGTAACTATAGGAAGGCGCCCAAAATATCCAAGGGATAGTTCCTGTTAGTAGTACATTAAATTTAAAAGCGAGCTTTGCAGTATAAAGTCAACTTTGTCCACAATGAAAACTAAATTTTAAGTAACTATCTATTGCAGATGTCTTCTTTAATGCTGAATTATATTGCAGCACTTTTTGGTAAAGTTCTCTTGTTTGGCTTTGGAGCAACTCAAAATACACTAGACGCACCTAATCTCTCCAAAGGGGATGCAATGGACGTTTGTCTTTAACGGTGATGTTAATGATTCTACGGTCTAATCAACATTGTGGTTATTCGCATTTTGAATGTAGTAATGCGTTTATTGGTCTTCGGTACGCTGCAGCAGCTCTATGGTTTGCATTAAACGAAAAATGTAAAAGTTTAGTGAGAAATTCTACGTATTCAAAGCCCATAAAAACGCTAGCGCTATAGCCTATACTGTTGCCCAAAAATTAAAAGGTAGTACTTTCATATGGGTATTCCAAAGTTTGGCATATGTTCACATACAATATAAAGCCATATCGCAGAAAAACCGGTAGAGTAAACTGTCACACATGGTGAAGAAGAAAGAAGAACAAAAACGAAGAATTACCACAAACGTCTTCGGAGAGTGTGATATACAGTCATGTCACTGCAGTCTCGCTTAAATCGACTTTCGATCCGCACACATGTTCTTACTGTTACTATTAGACATAAGAAGCATGGTTTTTGAACTGTAGACTTAGTCGATCTCTTTACGAACATTACCAGATTTTATAGCACAGCAACAACAAATAAATCGAAATAAAGTTTTTACGATTTTTCTTCCATAATAAAAATTTAATGTTAATGTCTTTAAAAATTAATGCGATGTTACGGTTCGTAATGCCCACATTCGTTGGTGTTCGCTGTGTGTATATATATAAATATGCATATGCACTAAAAATATAAAATGAATGTAAAATAATTAATCGGAAAGTGTCTAAAAATAGTCATGCATATAAGCGAACGCATATAAGCACGGAAACCGTTAATTACAATGCAAATAAAATCTCTATATATTGGCTAATCTAAAAAATATTGGATCTAATAATAGAATTACGTCAGCGTAGATGACTTAATTTCATATAATGAAATAAATACGTGAAGTATGATTTATGGAATATTAACATACGCGCGCAAGGCACCACAATCTTACACTTATAATACAAGGTGACCAGCACTTTTTTGATATAAAATGAGGAGGCATAGGAACTAAGAACTTTTTCTGCCTAACGAATAATACTCAGTCATCATTTCCCAGTATTTCTAATTCTAATACTTCGGAATTTCGATGAGCTTTTTCTATCGTTTTTTTTTTCTTATTTATAAGTATATCTGACTTTATTACACTGATAAGGTAATACAGGATTCTAAATGAAAGTACATCTGGTCGGCTTAATTATAAAGAATTTCTAACACCTACACAAACAGATATAATGAGCTTTAGGTACAACATTGAAGACAATATATATCGTATCTATTAAAAAAACCAAAAAAAAAAGACCCACAATAAATATATATTGAGCGTATATTCATATAAAATTTGTTCCGAACTAACAGCCAAGCATAACATAAAAACAAAATTTATTGTTGCATGTGTATAAGCTATAATAAATGCACCAACATTTCTTAACACGAGAGGCCATGCAACAATTTTCAACACTTCATCGTATATAAGCAAACAAGCCACGAAAGTCAAAGCACAAATAAAACTTGCATGAGGCAATGTGACGGTTTTCAACATTAAATGTATGACACGTGTAGCCATTGAATACGGTCAACGAACTTCAGAATACAAGTAAACGATATGCTTTACTTATATGCGATACACAAGCCAGCCGCAGAAGCAATTCAACAGAAAAATGTTACGTACATATGACTGCATACGCATACATATAGATACACTTGTGTGCAAGTTTGCTTAATGCAAAGAACACTTGAAAAACCACTTAGTTATAATAAGGAAAAAGAGAAAGAGTCTGAGAGAGAAGATGTGTGTATGCGTGTACTCTTTTTTTAACACTTCTATACCAAGCAAAAGTTAATGCACTCACTAAGTGAATGCATAAGTATTTTTCGACAGCAAACAGTGAGACGTACATACATATCTGTTCTTATATCTATACTTTATAAACCGAGTGTAAACTACAGTTGATATTCACATAATATGGTTTCAAATCAGACAAATTCGTATAACACGATGGAAAAATTCTTAACGTTTTCGTATAAAACCCTAAAAGAGGATCGCATTGAATACGGTAAAACAATGAGACAGATATTGTGATTTTATTACGTTCTAGCCGAAACCAATGAGTCCGTAAAGGAAAACCAACAAAATATTTACGTATGCATTGATAGATTTTTATATATTTCTTGTGAAAAAAAAAATACTATTCAGCAACCATAAAATTTGTTATCATGTACTATCTTAAGCCTGATTATTAAGGAAAATTATTTTAAATATAACAAGAGTAAGTTAATCGCTTTAGGCTGTGAACGGCTCATACATTTATATATAGTATAGTCTCAGTGATTCGTACAACACAGATTCATGTAATACGGAACGTATCTACCGTGTTAATAGATAGTCCACTGTGTAGTAATCAGTTGGTACTCTTTGAACTTAATCGGGCAATAACAATATTTAAAAGCATTTCGTTCCATTAAAAAACGCAAATAATGAAATAATTAATTTTATCCATCTGAACTAAACTGTTATGAGAAAAGTATTTTAAACAATTGCTTATGCAAATTAAAATTTCTTACACAATGTTTAAAAAATTATATTTATTCAGTTTGCAGTAACTGAAGGAAATTTATCATACTATATTTTCAATCTTTTTTCCATAAATGATCCATTTTGGATATCTGTTTTCTAGGTTATTATTCTCTACTTCTTACCAGTAAGCATAAGCAAAAAACTTTACAGTGCACAGATTGAGAGCAGAGAGACGATACATAGAATAGAAGTAATCGCTTATATTTTCGATAATGTGTAGATTTAAATTTTCAGTAACAACATCAGTTTTTATTTTTGACTCAACTTTTGTCAGGCGTCTTTTTCCAAAGTGACCCAGTTTCATCTGCGTTAAATGCAATTTTTACTAGCACTTTGCAATGATACTTAGCGGCCGTTTCATCATTTTCGCATTAGGAAATTTGTGTCGTCGTAAAATCCAAATAAAACAAGTAAGAAAGCTATATTCGGCTGTGCCGAATCTTTTATACCCACCACCCTTATCGTAAAAAAGAAGGAAAAAGTAAATTGTAATAGGTGGGCATGGCAGTGAAAGAACTTCCAATGTTTCTGCCAAATTTGAAGCCGATATCTTTATTTTCGCGACTAGGAGAATGTTTATCACAAATATTATGCAGACGGACAGACGGACATGCTTAAATCGATTCTAATTTAATGCTGATCAAGAATATATATACTTTGTGGGGTCTTCGATGTTTGCTTTTGGTAACAAACAAAATGAAATATACTCTTCACCTTCGATGATGGGTATAAAAAGTTAGGGACACCAATAGTGTTTGGATTGATTTGATGTTAAGCCGAAGTTATGCAAGGCGAACATAATCTCTACATATAAATTTTTATACACCGAATAAAAAGAAGGGGCACAAAACAAGTCGTATAAATAAGATAAGCCGCATAAAACGAATATCGGAAAACAAAGCGTATAAAAAATCCGAACAAAAACAGAAGCTAGAATTTTTGCTTTTTTTGATCGACAGTAGAAGAGGAATGTTTGGACAAGTTCGTCATCGCTTCACTTCCGTTTTGAGTCAGAAAGCTTTTCAGTTTATTCAGCTATCTTCTCTGGTGTTTATAAGAAAGCTTGATTAAAATTTTGCCTCAAAAATGAAATTTCGTACAGCGAAATATGGCTGACGACACTAAGCTAATGAATAGCATAAGCCCACTTAGCATGAAAAGATCTTAGAAATGTGGCGAGATCTAGACTTATTAAGACGTGTATGCCTTCTCTGGAAATATAAACAAAAAATTTAAGAAATTACATTTCTAGAGAGTAGAGTTGTCTCTATAAAAATCGCTAAAACACAGACATTTCATAAAAATCTAGTGCAACGATTCTTTATAATGTTTTGAACATGAAACGGATGTATAGAAACTGTTATATTACTCAATCGCTCTTAGCAAGTTATGGAAATGTGTTAAGAGTAAGAGATTCTAAGACATTGCGATCCAATGGCTTTTTCTTATTCAATATCAATCAATAGATCACTTATAGACCATGGTTTCATGTCAATAGATAAATCACAAACAAAATTTAAGCCTAAAAAAAAAGTTATTTGAATATTATTTTGCAAATTGGAATTCGCGAAATTCTAGAAAAATCTAAGATGAGCTACTTTGAATGATGCGATATATTACTAAAAAGTAAATTTATGCTTTTGAAAATTAAAAGTTCTTGTTGCTTTTTAATCAAGTTATGTATGAATTTAGAAGCTTGAGATAATAACATAACAGAGTAGTGCAGATATCAAGAAAAATCTAACATTAGATACAAAATAATCGAAGTTTAACAACATCTGCATGAAAATGTAGACATACGTCCCGAAAGTTCGCATTTAAAATCAGTATCACTAACTATTATCATATATAACTAGCTAATCAACAGCGGATGATAAGACGTTTTGAAATCTTCTGGATCTACCGCAACACTTTTCAGGGGATACGAACTGTGCAGTAATTTAATAATATTTCATATAAGAGAACTGTACAACACACAACGGATAATATCGATATTAAACGTATGCATACACTTGTGTGCATAAATGTATGATTCTCGGTATTTTAGCAAAGAAAGCTGATAAAACAAACACGTGTTTTCGCATATATGTATATGCATATGACGTACTTTTGTATAATTTCGATTTCGTAAAACTTTTTTTCTGTTTTCTAGTTACTATCTTTATTTATATATGTTTGTGTATATATTTATGTATACATGTATACATGTATTTTAGTAAATTTACAGTGCATTATCAATGCATGCAATAATACAATTAAGTGTGGGCATTGACTGGCATTGACATTGAAATTGAGAAGAAGAGAACGAAAGCGGCATATATATGTGTGTATGCGCTTTTTGAATGTTATTGCATCTAATAGCAATTGATTTTAAATTATCATTGTAAACATTTGTGTAAAAATTATATTAAAAACTTATCTGATAATATATTCTAGAGAGAGAGACTGTTTTCAAAAACTGAAAAATAATTTAACAAATTTTTAAATTCAAGTACAAGTAATTATTGTTTAATATTCTCTTAACGATATACATAATGCATGTTAAAGGCTTAGCTTTTTAACTTCGCGTGTTTCAATTTTATTGCCCTTAATTTGCTGCATTTGTATTATACTACTCGTTTTAGTATAACAAACGTATTCCGTCTTTAATTAAATAATTCTTCGTTTTTTTCTTTCTATATAAATATGATGTAATCATATTTTAAGTTTACTACTATTTAACTTTAGTCTCTCAGTATTCTTTTTAGCTCTCCCACCCGATCTATATCCCTTTTGGTAATTCTTGTAAGTACACACTTACTCGCTTTCGATCAGTTGTGGGTAAACAAACCGAGTGTTGCGCATATTTTTCTTTGGAAATGTTTTTGTTTTTTATTTAATCTTAATTGACTTCCTTGTTTGCAAAATAAATATTGTACACACATTCATACGTATATACATATTTATACATATATTTATAATAAACGCAAACGAACGAAAAACGAACTTAAAAATGATGAAACAAAATTTGCAAAATGATAATGATAATGACACTTTCAAATGCATTATTCTACTAATTAGACAAATTTTCAAATAATTAAGATTTTAAAATCGAATACAAATTGAATATATACGTACGTTTAATATGTTAAGAAGGTTGACAAAAATGTAACGATGATTTTTTGATTAAAAAAAAATGTAGAATTTTTTCCAATTTTTTTTGCCTTTTTTGTTGGGTTAAACGCTGCTGACAATATCCATAGATTGATTTCTCGAACCCAATCATACAATCTCAACACAAGTACTTTGGTACGACAGGCAATTGGAGTTGGAAATTTAAATGTACTCCTGCTACGCCTATAGAAATCTTTAAAACCATTAAACCGGCTGTATATTACAAATCATCGCAACTAAAAGTAAAACGAAATATTCCTCACAATCCAAATAAAAACGCGCTTTTAGAGTTCGCTGTACCGCTAGCCCCTTCAATTTTCTTACAAATACCTTCGAACTCGAACTTCAAAATAAAATCAGGTCCGATCTATTTTCAAGTGTTTTTTTTTTTCAAAAAAAATTCATACAGTTTTTTTACCCAATTTTTGAAAGAAACAGCCTTCTATTCGGCATACACCCATAGCCTTTGCCTTAGAAAGTAGGTCGAAAAAAACTAATCAATACTCTGTAAAATCGGTGTGAATAGCTCTCATAAACTAAACTATGATTGTTTGTGTTTAGGATTGCCGTAGTAAATCCACTTTTCGTTGCCACTAACAATACGCCACTTTTTCAGTCAAATTGCATCGGAGCCATTTTCCCTACTTTTGAACCTTTCCCATTGTATGTAAACGTCTATAAATAGTTGATGTATTAACTACTAAGCTGTTCGAAGGTTCTTTGAGAGTTTGAGCTGGGGTTTAGTTCAATAAGTGTTGCAATTCACAATCTACGAACTTTTTTGGCTCCGAAGGCTGTCCTTTGCCAGTGACATCAAAATCCCCACCTTTAGACCGTTGAAAATCGACAATTACAATATGGCAGAGCAGCGTCACCATTAGCTACTAATAGTGTTTGATAGGTTTGGCTAGCAAAATTTTTATATCAAACAACACAAGCAATGAATATAGAAAATGCAATTTTGATTGCTCCATGACTAGCACCTGTATACGCTGAATATAATTCAATAATACAAAAAAAATACAAAAAATTTTATTATAAGTAGGGAAAGATCAATTGTCTTTCCCATCGCTTTATTATTTTGAACCGTAGAAGCTGGTGGCCAAAATTAACTTAGGTAACTAATATTAATATTTTTATAATTATTGTAATTATTATTATTGTTGTCACTAACTAATTTAAAAATAAATAGAAATTAAATAAATATATTATACATAATATGTGTTCTGTCTAGTTTAAAAAAAAAAGCTATAAATTTTAATTCTCTACCGATTAGAACATCGAAACTGAAAATAAACATCATTGTGGGGAAATTCATAGAATACAAAAACGTAGAATCTCTCACATTCAAGTAATGCACTATCCAATATACACAAAGCCAACCATATGTTTTTTATCCTTTCACCGAAGTAAACTCTTTTCATATGCAAGAACTTTATTGTGACTAAGAAGGCTATGTTTGTTGTTGCTATTGTGTTATTGCGAAAACTGTTGCATAGCCTGTTGTATGAAAATGTTGAAAACTCGAGCTTGGCCTCCACGTGGCCTTGCGTTTACTTTACTCTTATACATGCACACATAAAACATCATGGCCATTGTAGTCACTCATGCTTCATGGCTGACTGCCAATCGGGCTGTTGTTGTTGCTCTTCCTCTTTTCGTTTAGCATGCATGCACAGTAACTACGAACAGCGCTGTTCGTGTTAGCTGACGTTGATGTATGTGTGAGGCAATGCGTGTTTGAAAGGAAGGATTAATGTGCTTGGCATAAGCATATTTGTATGGATGTATGTGTCAAATTCATACGATACTAGTATTCTCTTCCTTTCTGCTATACCGGCTTTTACTTTTTCTATATAGTATTCATTATTGTTGCTCTGCTTTTTATTGTATATCAGAGTGAATGGCTTTTAAAGTACACATAGTGCTATTATTTTTGTGGCTGTTATCTTCTGTTACTTTCATTTCACTTTCGTAGAGGGTTGTTTGTGCTGCTACTGCTAACGCTGCCGATTTTTTAACTGCAGGATTCTCTGCATCCGTTGTTGCTACTCTTCTTCAATGCCAATAATATGTAATTATGTTCACCTCTCCCGGGTGAATTTATTTGCTAAAAATTTTGAAATCCATAAATGTATATTTTCGGGAGATAACATTTTGAACTTTTTTTTTTGAATCCATATGTAAAACTGAAGACTAATATCAAAAGATGAGCTTAAGAGAGAGTGAGAGAGTATTTATTCTTTTAAATATTTATATTGTTAATAAAAATTAACTAAATTAGCTCATGTTAAATATCGAGAAAATCCTTCAGTCGCCTTGTCATAAAGCGAAACGGAAATAATTAATACCAGCATGTAAGGCATCAATTTTGTTACAAATATATCTTTTTCAAAATGTTAGACAATCGAACCGTTAATTGGTTTTTGTTAGTTGTTAACCCATTAACTTTTATGTAGAGGCAAATAGCCACGTGAAAAATGTTGCTCCTTTTCTTCTGAATATAATGCATCAGTTTTGGAGATAATGATGTATTCAGCTTTGCTGCAGATTATATAACGTGTTTTATTCGTAACGAAAACGTGCTTGTGCACGAACCAGGTCCAGGTTTTAATGGATTTTAATTGGAAGATATATAGAGTTATCCATTTCGTGTTCCGGATTTCGTGACCTTGCTTTAGTAACATATATGAAACAGAACTTTCATTCATGGCATCATGCGTTTAGTGTAATGTTTACCATTTTAGAACATAGGTACTTTAGCAGCCGCTGAACGTATTACAAGACGAAAATTTTATAATCAAAAATTCCCTGTATGATTTGACAGTTGGTCTGGAGGTGTGAAAGACTGTTATTCTCTTGAAAATGACAATGTTCTAACACAAATCTTCAATTTTGACCGCTATAACCATATGAATATACAGATGATGAAGATACGCGGTTTTACAAACTACGCAACGAGCACTGTTTTGTCGTTGCTGCTTGAGAAATTTCGGGTTTTGGTAATATGAATTGACTTCCAAGATCGTGCTATTTTACGCAAAGGATAAAGTTTATCCCAACACTTCTCGAAATTTCGATGCTTCGAAAGCGAACCTCCGTCAAGTTATGGCTGAACAATTGCCCAGTATGCTCATATAAGTCATCAAAAATGCCTTCAACAAGATTCGGTCTTGTAAAACATTCCTTGGAGAATACTTGAATCATGTTATATTTCGCAAATAGTGGCAAGATCCAAACAATATGCTGAAAACAAAACTTAATTCAAATGTTGATCAAAAATGTGGTTTGTCTACATCTGTTTTCGGAAACACAAAATGGATAATTCTTTATATATTAAGCAATAGAATAGAATTTTAATTCCGTACAATGTTGTTGTTCTCTTCTCGCTTGAAAATCGAGATCTGAAATATTTAATCATATGAAACATAGAATCAAAGAATAGGTCGATTTCGACAAATATGCCTTGCGCCCGGTATAAATAACGCCAATCAAATGAAAGTATGTGCTGGAAATGGTTTCCGAAATTTTTCGATCCAGGACCGTTTGATCTGGCCGATGTCTACCGGGCTTCAACCAAAAATTGGCAATAGCACAAATTAGTCAAAGCTTTTAATGATCTACTTTTCCGAAACATTTATGAAAGCTTCTTAGTGTTCAAGAAATTCGCTCTAATTTTATTATAAAGAGATGCATATATATACTTCATGAATTTCTTATTATTTATTATAAATGAAATCACACAAAAGTTATTATAATCTTACTCTGATAGTGAGCGTGATAATCTAAGACATTATTTCATTACTTAGTCGTTTTCATTATGAAATTTTAGAGTAATTGAATTGATAAAGTAATTAAACATATATGAAATATTATTATTATTAAGGAAATAATTTTTCTAAATTTAAAAACGTCTCTATTATACAAATGAAAAATGAAAAAACGATCATTAGTGAAGTAATCATCTAAATCGAAAATACAAATGAATTAATTTTTGAAAAACGTTTCAAAAAAACCTGTGTGCAAAGATAGATAACAAATAAACAAAGAAAAGGTCAGGTACAGTGAATCAAAAGAGACAGAGAGAGAAAGATGAAAATGAATAACGAACGTTTAATATCATAATAAAATTTATATTGAGTAAGTAAACCCAAAAATGTATTCAAAACAATAATGTTGAGGATGGTGATGACACGCGTACCAAAAAAACAAAAAAAGCGAAAAATTTTTATGTAAAATGCGTAAAGAATGACTTTCGAAAAAGAAAAAATTACCAAAGGCAAAAAGTAAAAATTTATATTAAGTTTAAAGCGAATCATTTAATACCCATCTCTTATTTATCTTGATTATATTTTGTATTTTATCGCGTTGCCTCGAAACTAAAAAAAAAATACATTTTCTTCAAAACTTAGACATTAGACGATGTAAACACTGCACTTTGTCATTTATATATTCATATGTTCATGTATTTATATGTTCATCATCTATTCACATATGCTTGCCTTTATGTATTTATGAACTCATCTATTAATGATATATGCTTCATATAATTATTAATTCATGTATCTAAATATCCATACATTCATGTATTAATGTATTCATAAGTTGATATGCTTTGATATTTTCATGAATTTCATGTAATCCAACATTTATAACCTTAGGTATATATGTATATATTCATACATATAGATACAGCTTAACTTATGTATGCATATTCATAAGTTCACATGTACAGTCGTATGTTCATATATTCTTAAAGTTATATGCTTAAAATGAGAGATTCTAAAATTTTATTATTAATTGATTTCGGATTTTTGCTTATTGTGAGCGAATTTATGGACCGGTTTGGCAAATTTTTTTTACTTCATCCGATGAGAATAACATTCGAAAAAGATAAATTTAAAAAAAAGTCTTGAGGCCATAATCAGTCATACACTGGGACCGACATGGCATGCATGCTTATCACGTATATGCACAATGTATTGGACCTCCTATGCAAGCAATTAACAAATTTTATATGTTCCCTGTGTTAAGTATAAAACTAAACAAAAAGAAACAAAAAGGTCGTTGATAAAGTCGAAAAAAAAGGAAGAAGAAAAGAATAAATCAAAAAGTATATATAAATAAATTTGTGTTTTATTTTTTGGCAAAATTGCTCGAAGAATTGATTAAAATTAAAAAGACAAAAATTTTGTATACTAATGTAAAAAGTAACCAAAATTTCACTAACACAAGCTTAATTTATTAAAAAGTCGAAAAAGAGAGAAGAAAATTTTGAATAAATAAAATTTCGTTCTTGGCTGAGCAGAGGGATTCTATACTTTAGTCATATAGTGACGCTTTCGCGTATGTATGCACACAGGGACAGCAACTAACACAAAGATATATTAATGAATCTATACTAACAGAGCTGTGAGCATGTTGTTAACTGTTACTGAGACGGAACTGAACGCAGTGCCGTAGCTAAAGCTTTTAAAGGTTTTGAATGCTTTGGTTATGGATTTTTATAAACGAATCTCTCATTTCAATAACGAACACCTCTTGGTCGACCCTCTAACGCCTATCCTACAGTGAAACATCGTAGACAGTACTCTAACTGATAAATGTATTGTTGATGACGCTAAAATACACAAATACATTCACGTTTACATGAGCGACGTTATTGCATACTTCTACTAAGCTATAGCGACGCTTTTTTATTTTATTTTACTTTTTTTTGTTGTTTTTATTTCTTCAGCCAGAACCAGCGATCGACCAGCAAACAGAATTTTGTGCGGTACTCGTTTGTTAGCACTGATGGACAGCGTATTTCGGTATTAACTCGCAACGCGCTAACAACGTTTTAGAACTAATGCATAATTTGTAAAAAAAAAAAAAAGAAAACAGTAATAATAATAACAAAACTATATTCAGCAATAATTGAATAATTTTTCTTAGGAAAAATTACAAAAAATAAAAAAAGATTTCAATTACAAAAAACAAAAGCAGATCTCAAAGTGAATTGTTTTTCCTACACTTTTTATGGAAAATGCCTTAAAGTTTTTGTAAATTTATAAAATACTGACATTTAGTGCTTTAAAGATAAATTTAAAAAAAAAACTATCTTGAAAATTAAGTTCATCTCAAATTTTTCCAAAAGTTATTGTTAACTAAAAAAAGTGCAATTTATAGAAAAGAAAAAAAAAACAAAAAACTAATAATATTAGAAGAAGGTTAAGTTAAAATTAACTACAGTTCTAAAAAGCTGCAGAAAAAATTTATTAAAATCATTTTATTTTTGTATACAAAGAGCAAAAAAAAAATAGAAAATAAAAAATAAAAAATCTAAAAATTTAAAGATTTTTTATATACAAATAATTTTGGAAGAAATAAATAATAATTTCGTTTTCTCCAAATTTCTACAAAAAAAAAAAAAAAAAATATAGAAAAATTTTGAAAATTTTTAAATTAACAAACTTTTGCATCACTTGATCGCAAAATAACTTTTCATGCCAATAGGATTAAAAATTTATAATAATTCCTAAAAAACAAAAAAATTTCCAATAAATATATTATTAATTTGAAAAATAACAAACATATAAATTTTTATAGCTTGTAAAAATTTCATGTGAAAAAGAAAAAGACTGACATGAATCTAAAAATAATTAATAATATTTACTTATTAAAAAAAAAAAAATAACTAAAAAAAAATCACTTATTTGCAAACAATAAAAAAAGAAAACTCTTTTAACTTTTTGCAAAAGCTTTAACCTATAAATTATATAAACAAAAAAAAAATTAATAAACAAAAAATCCTAAGAACTATTTTAAAATTTTAAGAATAATTTTTCCGACAAATAAATTAACTTAAATTTACAACAACAAAAACCTAGGTCAATATTGTTTATAGTGACACATGAATACCCGAGTAGGCAAAAGAGAAATAAATATAATAAAACTTTTTATATATAATATAGTCTAATAGCGGCTATAATAACAAATTAAATATAAATTCAAATGAATTCTGCGAAAGCACATATAAGAATCAAACACAAGCAACTACAAAAACAACAACAGCAACAGCAGCAACAACAATAACGATAACAACAAAAGTAACATAGAAATAATAAGCTAACGGCGACGTTCTTATTATTTTTCTACTTCTTTTTCTCCCCCCTCTGATGAAACGAGAACCAAAACTACAGTGAATAACATAAACAGAAACCGAAAGACAATATAAATGCTTAGAATAGCGATTCATATGAAAGCAGAAAAAGCTTAACTAGCCGTCAAACCACCCACTCATGTTATTTTGCTTCAATTTAAATTCTGCGAGCAGCAACTGTAACACTGATCTCTCAGAACAAAGAATTATTTATTTCACGTATAAATTAAACATTCAAATTCCTGTGTGTAAATATAAAATTGATTCTTTCAATTTTCAACTTAATCAGTGGATTAGATCGAGAAAATATTAAAAAAAAAAAAAGATCTGTCAATATAACTGCATACGGTTGAACTTAATTACTAGTAAAAGCAATTTCAATTTTTATGGTAAGTAAAAAATAACACCAAAATCAATCTATGTTAGTGTAAACCTTCCTAAGATTAAATATCTTATCCTTGAAAACCAGAAACCCATATTTATGTTAAAGTGAATCTGAACTACCCTTTGCAATTTAGATACGTGAGGAGTGAGTTTCACGAGTTTTACCAAGCCATGTCCTTCTATTACTTACCGGTTAACCGGTTTAGATATCGAAACTTAGAAAGGAAAACTTTGTAAAGTTATACTTAAAGCTGCTTAAAAGCTTAATAAACTTTAAACCACAGCAGGAATTGACGTAATACCTGGGGTCAACTACAAAAATTCAAGATCGATAAGTCATTAGTTGATTTACTGGCACATGCGCTCTTGGAAAGATATGAAATTTAAATATATTTATCGATCAAAAGATTCAATCTGAGCTAAGTCTAACTTTCTTTCTTCTTTTTTCTGAAAGTATAAAGGTGTGAAACAGTTAGTTATGTTGAATTTCTAGACGATTCTGCAAATCGCAATTTATTAAGGAAAATATTATGATCTTTTCTATTTTCAAGGACAAAAAAAAATTTAGTCTGGTTTCAAACTTAGGTCTTAATTTTTATGGCTTTGAAAGCACAAAGACGTAGTTTATTAAGGGTTTTTAAAGTACATTTACTTACTGCAAAATGACTAATTGAATATCCTCCGATAATGATTATAATAAAGTATTGAAAATTAAATTTTTTTTTTTAAAAAAGTAAAAAAAAATGTTTAAAATATTTATGAAAAATCTACATCTAGATTTGATTTATTACAAATAAAAATTATTAGAATTCATAGAAATTGTCGTTCATAGAAAATATCGTTTACCGGGTATTTAATTACACGATTTTGTTTTTATTAAATTAAAAAAAAATTATGATTAATATCCCCTTTATTAACTTAAGAGACATGACAGACATTTTAAATCTCTGTTGAAGAGCGAAATGTGATAACTATTTTTGTTCTTGAACCCACTACTGAATATCAATATCAAAGAAATAAGCCTCAGACACTTATATTGCTCGAAGGCTGAGTGAATGAGAGGTTCTGAATAAATTTTGACATATGAACGATCTCCTTTTCTATTCATTTTTGAAATTAGCAAAAACAAATATATTCGTCTAAAAAATTGAAATTTTATGCTTATTTCTTTACGCTATTTAGTTTCAAAAAATTTTGTATGAAATTCAAAAAAATTTAATTTCAATTTGCTACCGTTTCGATCTAAAATTTCATGCACATTAGGGAAACTAAAGTTTACAGAACAAATTGTTAGTGATAAGCTGAATTAATTTATTTACATAAAAATTTTGCTTATAGTAGACGTTATTCAAAAAAACTGCCTTCAAAAAATTTATTTTAATTGAATTAAGCGTTTGAGAGTTCAAGTTTTAAAACTACACCTTTTCGTAAAAATCAAAATGAGTATAAATAAACATATTCTACAAAATTAATTGTAAGTGGTGAAAATAAAATAAAGGAACAAAGAGAATATTTCAGTTAACATCTTATTTTAGTTTTTGAAATACATTCAAGGCTCGATTTCTATCGCAAAACGAGATTCGAATAGGACAACGGAAATCGAAAGAATTTTATAAAAATATTTTTTTTTTGATTTGAATTATGATATTGTTACATAAAATTTATGCAAAATTTGATATTGGAATTTTTATAAAATATATATTATATTATATTTAAGAGGTGTGTTGAAAAAAAAAGTTGGCTTTTTAAATTATGTGGGTTCCTTACATTCGGTTTTTGAATTTTTTTTTTGTTTTGTTATGTTCGTACACATGTTCCCAACATATGTTGACATTTTTTTTTTTGCATTTTTAGCTTGTTTTTGACAGAAACAAAGGTGAGACGTGTTTTGGTGTGCTTGGCGCCTTTTTACTTTAGAAAAAATGAATCTAAAAATTTATATTATATTTTGTGTGAAAAAGCGCTCCAACTTACTTAGATTGTTGACCATGGCATTTAGCGAATATACTTTGGGCAAAAACAGCGTATGACAACGCTGAATCAGTGAAGAAAATTGTTACGGAGAGTCGTCGAATCATTATTAGAGTACTTGTTGAGGATATCGGCATATCGGTTGGCTCATGATGTCGCAATTTTTTCGAATGTTTTGGGCGCGAAAAGTACGGTAGTGTAGTTTGTTCCGAAATTGCTAAATTCCGTTATTGACTGCTCATGATCTTTTGACCAAAAAGAACAGCATAATCATGTCGCATCCAGACTTGGCCTCCTGCGACTTTTTCCTGTTCAGAATGAAAGGATCTATGAAAAGGCGAAATTTTGCCACGATTAAGGAAATAAACACCGCATCGGTCGAAGAACTCAAGGCCTTACCAAAAGGCTCATATCAGAAGTGATTCAAGGATTGGAAAAAGCGCAGCCACAAGCCTATTATGTCTAAGGTAGATTACTTTGAAGGAGACAAAGTAGACATTGATGACTAAATAAATATTTTTCATGAAAAATAAAAAGTCACCTATTTTTTGGAAACACCTCGTACATGTATAGATAAACAGTGAACATAACGGTCAAAAGATTTATATAAGTAAACTTTATTTGCCGTGGAGCGAATCACGAGTTGCTCCGAACTATTTACCAACTGTGGAAATCTGTTTTCAAGACACTTGTAATGCGAATTTTGAATTGCTGCTTTCTCAGATTGAAAATTTTACATATTAAAACGTTCGACTTCTCTTCAGAAAACCGTTTCAACAATTTTACTATGTTAGATATGTTATTGAGAAAATCATAATTATCTTCCAAACTTCGTAAAATATATGTGACCAGTTTCAACTTTCTATCTTAAAATTTGTGGGTTTTATGGAGTCTTCCATGGACATTTCCAGATCTTCCAATGACAATATTAACATAATCTCAAATTTCGATTGCGCAATGAAAACATAAATTAAATGACGCCGTTTTTCAATCCTCGTGTAATAATTCAAGGAATTTCTAGTTGCAAAAACTTCTACTAATTTCGTTGATTACTTTTTATTTTTGTATATTAAATACAAGAAAGTATTCATTACAATTTAATTTCCCATAAAAATTATATATTTGTAGAAATGAAAATAAGAGTAAAAATCAACACCAAAAAAAAAAAATAAAAATATGTACAAAAAATAATCATAAAAAGAATTGAACAATTAAAATTGTTAAATTTTAATACCTTGGTCAATAATTCCCGGGACAAAAACATAGATATCGTTTCTAACAAAAAACTCAAAAATTTCATCTCCTTTCGATCATTTGTTTACGAGGTATAGTGGCGTTAGTAATGCTACTTTCCTAATTTTTAAAGCAATAAAAAAAATTCGAATTTCAGATGTTGGTTAAACAAGAGATACCTCTCAAATTCAGGGTTGGTGAAAGCACAGTGAATACTGTACCTTTTGACTTCCCTAGGATGTTAACTATCTCGTGCCATTATTTTGGATTATCGACAATAATTTGTTGCCTTTATCGTCATGAGTGTGTGGGAGAACCCGTTTAGAATCAACAAGGCACCGGCAAATTGTGCTTTCCTGCGGGGAAAAGTTGTCTCATAACATTTTCTATACCAAAGAAAAACTTTAAAATTAATATTTAAAATTCGGTACTGTTTCAATTTTGCAGACAAACCCGCGATAAAGTAAAAGCTTGATTTTTAGTCAAAATATAAGCCCCAGATTGTGATATCCACTCTGGTTGCTGACATCTCTTCTCTTAAGTGTTTGTAACCCAAGGAGAGAAATATATTATCGCTTCTTATAAAATATATAATAAACAGTCATGATATGAAGATAGGATATAAGTTACTTATAAAAGCATTAAATATATTCTGATATTTATTATACATTGATTAGGTTTAAAAACAGGCCCCAGAATTTTTTTTTGTTATTTTATAAACTTTAAAACGAGAACAAGTCTGTGCTTATATTCTGGTATGTATGTATGTATATACTAAAAAACTGTACATTTTATTGTATATACGCATTTATGTATACATATACATATGTAAATAATATCAACCTCAAGCCGGTTAATTTCAAAACTATATAAATTTTCTTTTTCTCTTGAAATTTTTGGTAATCAAAACCGTACATGTGTTTGTGTATGTATAACAATATAAAATCTAATGCGGTAGGTTTTTTTTTAAGTTTCCTCGCCATATGTAATTTGTTTTATATGCATACATACAAACTTGTATCTTTTTATACACACATACTCACACACACACATATATATAACATAAAAAGCAAGAACGTATATAAATCATGCCCAAAACAATTTTGCGTAAGGTTAAGGTGTGTACACAGATTATATTTTGTATTTTGGTGGTTTTTGAAATGCGTGCGCAGTTCCATAATACAATTTCAAAGAAGAAGATATACACATTCTCTACAGATACATCGCCTGTGATAAAAAAAAAAATTATCAAAGTATACGTGCATAATTAAGAAAAAAATTTCCTGCAACATTTTTCTTACGGTTTTTATTTAAACAGGTGCAGATTATGCCATATCAAGCAACAGAGATATTTATTAATAACTAAAATGAAATGAAACGTAGGCGATCTCTGTTAATAATTCGCTCTACAAATATAGAGATTGGCAGTTAACTTATGCTTTGATATGGCCCGGTTGACAAAGGCAAAAGTAATTCGAAATGATTTTCGCCGTACACTTTCCCCCTCTAGATATTTTCCCCCTTACATCACTTATATATTATTATAGGGATTGTGTTACTTTAACTTTTTGGGTTAAGAAATGTTCTAAATTTCAAACATTTACAACAATCCTATCCGCCTCTCCCCTTCCCTCCCCTTCCCCCACTTCTCCTCCCTTCCCCCCTTGCCACCCGTTTTTGTTGTTTGTTTTTTCTCTTCTCCACTTATTCTCCGCAAGCCACGAACGAGGTGCATGAATAAAAACGATGCGATTTGCTCCTTTTATGTTCGAATCCACTGCTCACTTTTAAATCAATACTGAGCAGTATCTACTCTTGTCACTTAATTTACAATCAAGGAAGGATGGACAGACTAATGCATATATGAAGTGTTTAGTATAACTCTTAGCATAATTTAAGCATAAAACTAATTCCTTAGATAATTACACAGCGCCGGGGTCGTTCATCCGCAACCATCTCTCATCTCTCTCTCAAGGAAAAGTATCTAACGGCTGTTGTTCCACCATGAAATGATTCATTATCATTTTAATATTTTTTATTGCTTAGTTAGCGTTAAGAGTATCTTTAACTTAACGATTTGTTCGCTTATTGATAAGACATCAAGTAATTAACAGAATTTAAATTCCCCTTTTATTGTAAGGTGACAATCAATTCTTCGTCTCATAAAACTTTATAGCATAATACTTTTTTACCTTACTATGAGACTCGAGCAAAATGGTTTCACTTGCTTATAAAAGATTAACAACATTTTTAAAATTGTATTTAGAAAAATTTTAAATTCCTCGACTTCCAAGAAGAAAAAAAGTAAAAATCTATAAATAAATGCTTATTTAACGCAATTTTATAGTTCTAGGTTCGATAACGTATACAACAATGTTTTGATAAATGTTTAAAAATTCAATAAATTTTTATAAAGTTGCGGTCAATTTTAAACCAGAAATCATGATAAGTTAAACGGAAATATATGAAGTAAATGAAGCAACATTTGTTTAAATATAAAAGAAAAAGAAAAAAACCTAACATTTCACAAGCTGTGTTGAGGTAGTTTAGCGTTCCTTATCGCTCTTGTTTAGGCATTTTGAAAAAATATTTTCAAATGTTTCAAAGTCTAATAAATAAATAGATTTTTGTTTCCAGCACCTTGGAACAAAAAAAAATTTATTATTTTTGCGATTTTTATTGTGTACATACCGCTTAGTCTTGGAAGAGAGTCCAAGAGTTAAAAAATATTTAATTTTCTCTTGTCAAAGGTTTTATAATTCTTCATCTACAGTCAATACAAAATATTACGAATTAGACTTCGTCACCATATGAAGAGTCCTTATATGGCGTACAGTCAAAAACATAGAACTATTTGATTCAATTTTGTTAGATTTAATTTTTATGCTAAATTATTTATGTGGAATAAGTTTCTTTATTTTCTATGAAATAATTTTCATTTTAAAATATTAAAAGTTAGACCTTTTCGTCTTAAACGGGATTACCTTTGATAGGAACGGTTATATAAGTGGGGATTTAAAAAATTCGAACAACTGATCCAATTCAAATCTATTTAATACTATTCTCTCTATTCACTATTACAAGGCCGTTCTTGACGAGAATTCTGAATTGGTCAGTATGATAAAAGTCGTTAAGTCGTTCTGGAATTTCTAACTTAATACACCCTATTTGCTCCAAACCTAATACAGTATATCAAACAGCTTTGTAATAGCGCAGACGTACGTAATCTTTAATTTGGTGCATTTATATACTTTGTTTACGCGTCATATGGAATAAAAAACTGTAAAAACTGAAAATTTTTAGAGCAAATATCATTTAATCTTTATAATGTCAATAAACCTCCTAAGAGGGTGGGATTGAGGGACTTTTAAAAATATGTTGTGCAAGTAACGGGTTAAAATGTTACATAAATATTTCGGACGTTTGTACGTTTATCATAAAATACTGAAAATTATACTTTATTTCTTCACAACGTCTAATTTATTGTAAGAGGTTTATAAGGGAGAGACTGTGCAAAATAAAGCACCAACCTTATCGCATTCATTTTATATGTCTAAGTATTTCTTACACCGAATTTTGTCAAGAAATACTAAAAATTACATATTTTTTTCTTATAACAACGTTTTGAAATGGGACGTTCTATATGGAATCTACTTTCAATAGAACTCGTCATCTCAAAACATGCCTATGTACCAATTCCATCAAAATATCTCACAAGAGACCTTTAGCTTGAGTGCAAAAATATAAAATTGAAGCTCACATGAGAAGGACATCATATACTTAAATCGTTTCAGACTATGATAACAAACAATGGGTCAGCCTCAAGTCCTGCATGATGTTGCATAAATGCGCACAAACTTAACATGCCTTATACCAAAAGTGGTGTAGAATAGAAAAAGCAAACTAATTGCGGTTACAATAAACTTGGGCATTAGCAAAATGTCATTTTTGAATTATATCCACTCTACAGTCTTCCCACGATTCCTATGAAAATCAAGGCAACAAAATCTAATACATAAGTATTTTGTGATGAATATAAATGAAGATTTAAAAGATATTGGGCAGGAAAATTAAATTCTCTTAACAGGGATTACGTCAGCTCAAGTCTCGAGTTCGGTCTAATATAAGAGTCTCCTTAAGAACTATGCTTACATGGAAACGAACTATATTGTTTGATATTTTATCATGAAAATGAAAGAAAACTTATGTTAATCAATGTGGTATAGAGTATTTGCCTGACTACAAGACTTCCGCTTGTTTTACCGATAAACTGCATCGAGACTTAACGAACGAAAAGAGTGCAAATCAAAATTTTCGTCAAAAACTTTTTAAAATTCATGTTTTCATTGGATTTTTCTTTAATTTCTTTTTTAACATTTCGTGATCAATGAAAGGTTCTCTCTAAAATGACCATAGCTTTCTTACTTGTTACACACTTAAATGTGTTTGGCGGGAGAAAAAATAAGTCACTAATGAGAGATAAAGCGTTTACTGTACTTCAGAATTTTATTGTAGAGCGACCTCATAACACTTACGAAATTTGATAATGATCTTGTTATACTCATATGTGCGCATGTGCAGCAGCTCTTGAAAGCTGGATATAAATAAATAATTATTTTACCATTTTTGTATAGTCTCCTCTTTCGTGTTTTATACATTTGAAGAAAAAAAAAATATTAACAAATTTGTTTGTGCACAAAATGTTTACGTGTTAGTGCATAACATTTGGATGAATTAATGGACGTTTGCATGCTTTGTACAAAATGTATTTCATTTTGCAAGTTCAAGGATAACTGCTCAGTCTCCGTCCGGGTTTGTTATATGCATAATATTATTTATTTTTGCTTGTCGATAAATTTGCTCAGTGTAAGCGTATGCGTGCGACCATGACTTTGACTCACATACTAAATGAAATAAAATTGCATTTGATACATCGCACGTACAAGTGCACGAACACTCGCGCAGACGGCACTTTTGCTGTATTTGCCGTTGTCTACTTATTTAACAAATATTTTACAGGCGTTTTTCATTTGTTCTTAATAATAATTTTGTCTGCAGGTGAACACAAATTTATTTTTTATACTCGCATGCTGTTAGACTTTTTTTTTGGTTTAAAAGATATGAAGGTCATAAAAGACCTACAACAAATTATTTTTAGAAACAAAAACTACTAAAAAATCATTAATTCTTTGATAAAACACAAAGCATCAACAACAAAAAAAAACAAGGCAAAAAAAATATAACAAATAAGTGATTTTCGAAAATAAAAGTCAGCGGAAGGCAAGACGTCATCACAACAGAACATTCATTAAGTTGGTCAGTATTTTCAAAAATTTGAATAATTTATAAAAGTTATTTAAATAAAAAATAAATAAATCTGTAAAATATATTTTTTTGGAAAATTTAGCATTTTTAGCTTTGGAATAATAAAAATTTCTTTACCAAAAATTAAATTTAATAAAAAAAAAATAAAAAATTGCTTATTAAAAGCAGAAAGATAGATGCACGGTTAGACATACGTATATAATTCATATTATTAATACTCGGACATTAATAAAAAATTATTTATATATTATATATTATAAGATCGATTGGAAAGCCTTAAGCGAAGTTTTTTTTATCTAAGAAATTTTTTAATCTAAGAAAATTGTTTGATTTTTCTCTAAGTGTCATTCAAGGCCGTTTTCGGTCTTCCCTTCGGGAGGGAAGAAAAGGAAATCTTGGCAATTAATTGCTTTAAACAAGACTTAAAACGGAGAGCTCAACAATTTTTAGGTACACCTTTTTTTTATTGGCTTCACAAATGCTTTAAATTTTCGAGAATGTTGGGAAAAAGTACGTAGCAGGAAAGAAATTTTTCTTTATGTGTTGGAACTTTTCGTAAGCGCTTTGAAAACGCTACCTCTGTCAAATGAAACCATGCTCGGTAATTACAGCCTTGGCTTACAACTTCACTAATATACCAACAGATGTCTTAAAACAAGGTAAGAAAACATTGGTCTATTTCTAGTAGTTGTTGGCAAGACGCAGATTTTTTAGCTTGCCTTCAAGAGAGTAAAAAGAATCAATGAAGTTCCATGAAATAGAACGGCAGACATTTAATTAAATCACATCTCGTATTCTAGTTAAGGGCAAATAAGCCTGAGCATCTATGTGTTACCAACATACTACAAAACTAATATATCACCTGAGTAAAAAACAACTGAGCCAACTGATGAAGATATCGTAAAATGTTGTTGACAGAAAAACAAAAAATAAATTTTCTCCGCTTCAAACCAATTCCAATGTCTAAAATTTGTTCCAATGCAAAATTACTTGTTCTTTTAAGTCGACTTCATTATTACTCTTTCAGTTTCTTGGTCCATTTGTTTAAATATTATGTTATATATATATATACATATATATATAAACCTTTCCTTTTCTTTACGCTATAAATATAAAATTTCAGTACCACGTTGTTTTTGTTATCACTGTATGAAAAAAAAAAATGACACAAGCTTGTGTGTTGGCGTTGTGTTGGTATATTTTTGACTGTTCGTTGACCCTCATATATACGATTAAATGAGGTCTTCGTCTGTCTGCATTATTATTATCTCTTATTTCGTTATTTTCAGTTTCAAGCAGAGACAGAGTCATGAGCACAAAAAAATTACTGCTTTTTAATTTTATTTTAAACAAATTTTCTAGTACGTAAGGGGGCAGGTGCAGTTCGTTTGCAAAATTTAACGATAAGCGAAATATAATACAAACTTGAAGTAAAAAACTTTGAACTCTTACTCAGTGCATCTCTCTGAACTAACATAAAAATTAATACATCTGTTTCAAATGTGGCAAACACATTAGAACTTCTGACACGCAGATTAGTATTAAAAAAGGACCATATCTATTAAAAGACACGTATACAGTGCAATGTATAGTAAGAAAATGTTTATTTTCAAAATCATTGCTCATAAACTACATCAGATAAGACATATATTCTATTGAAAATCGTAACGAAATCGAGAAAATCCCCTACGTCCAACCACAATCATAGAGCGCCTAAATTTCCCTTTTTTCCCCGAGATTTTTCAAGGGAAAAATCGATATAAAGATTTGTGTACTGTTTGGTACTTGCTTTACTTTGCTTTACATTTGTAACTTGTTACTTGCACATAACATAATTTGTTTTTGCGCATTCTGCATCAATTTAGAAACATTCATCCAACTGTTCTCTCTCGTTTGTGCGTTCAGATACATAAAGACCTTCAATGCTGCAGAACACAGAAAAAGTTTGAATTGGATGCAAGAGATCTACAAACTTAAAACCTGTAACAGGTATCACTCAAAAACAAAAATTCTCATAGCTATCCAAAATTCTGTTCAAGATATCCTTTATGGATAATTTTCACGGATAAGTTGGGACTTTTTGTTATTTGTTTACGATACTAATTGCACAAAAATCGCTCTTAAATGGATAGTATTTTATGCTATCATTTTCCTTCCTTCCCTTCCTATACGTTTTAGAACACAGTGGAAATTTTGTAGAAGACAAAGCTGCAACAAAATCGAAATACTTTTTTTAAATCATTGCTTTTCATCATTTCAGAATTCTAAAAGTTTACAAAGAGTTAGTTGTTCCTCTCCTTTTTAGTTATATAAAGTTCAACTCTGCCGCGCAACTTCTTACAAGAAAGAAGTATATATGTTGTTAATAAACACAATTGGTCACCTAATTTTAAGAGATGCTTTCAAACATATGCTTTTCAAAATTCTCATTTAGAAGGCCGAAAATGAAAAAAATACGAAATAAATGTAACTTCTAATTATAAAAAAATTAATCCAAATTTTTAAAATGTAAAAACTTGGAAATTATGAAGAAAAAAATAATCTGATTCCTATCCGATCAGCCATTAGTCTCTGAAAAAGAGGGATTCGTTTCTCATATGTATTCCTTTCAGTCATTTTTTAAAGCAGACTGTATCAAATGCGTCAAAGATTTCCAGAAAACCTAAATCTGTGATTATCTACGTCAATCCGTTTCATGGAAGACTTAGACTAATCTTATAGACATTTTTTTTTTTACACTAATATTTTGCAAACTCAATATGGATTTCAGTTTTAGCTGCTGGAAAAAATTTTAAATAAGTTTTCTGATAATTATTCAATCACTAGAAACTCTCAGAAAAAGAAATTCTATGAATTAAAAAAAAAGAATTAAACAAAGTACATTTAAAAATATTTATCCAAAAGGGGAAAATTCACACACACATACAAAATATTTATATTCATTTAGGTATATGCATATGTACATATGGTTGTAAGCAAAGAATGACGATAAAATTGTTCATGTATACAGTCAAAATGAAAAAACCAACTGCACAAGCTGTTTATACAATAGCAGTTTGCAGTAGCAGCGATAAAACAGAACGCAGCCATAAACACAGAATCTCCCAGTTCAGCACAGTACAGTATAACTAGAATATTTATAAAACACATACATACGCACATGCACATTCAATTCAATTCAATGCTTTTTTCTTCTCGTTCTCTCCTTTGCTCAATAAACAGCTTTGAACTTGAACTACACGTGGAGGCAATGCAAGAGTTTTCAACAAGAATCGCATGTATCTGTAATTTGCTAAACTTAGCACTGCGTTGCTACGTTGAAGTGCATTTGAAGGCAGTGCATGAGTTTTCGACTTAAGGCAGGCCATAAAATAAAGGAAAGCAAAAAATAAAAGCAAAAATGACAGCAATGTATAATAATAATCAGCCAAGTATGAATAATGACGTGTATTGAGGTTTGCTTATGCTATAGGGTTGACTATAGAAAATAGATATTTATACATTTATACGCTCTGTATATATATATAAAATATGATATATATATGTTATGACAAAATGTAAAATCTAAAAAGGATAATGATTAAGTTTCTTGGATTGTTTAACATTAGCGTTATAGAAAATAGTGAAGAGTGAGAGTAAATTTCTAATAAATGAAAGTAAAAGTACGATGATGAGAGTATTTTCAATTAAGCAGCACAATAACTGTGTCTACGTGTGCCTGCGCAAACGTTATGATTTTCAATTTGAAAAGTTTTAAGCAGCGAATATTTTTTCCCTTTTCCAATATTCATTAGGACATTTGTAGAAGCAAAACAAAAATTGTAAGGACTCGTTTTATATTTGGTAGGAAAAACCAGCATAAGCAAAAATTTAAGTCTGATATTAAGACAATATTTTACTAATTTCAATGATAATGATGAACTTCCTAAAATATTGTATTGGAACTGTCTGAAAAATTAGGAACGCTACGACTTGCTATAATAACAATTTATATTTGAAAAATACGATTGCTAATCTGGGCGTAATATGTAAAATTTGTAACTGATAATCTAAAGTAAGTACTGATTCAAAAATTATTATTTATTCGTTCGTTTATTAATTTAAAATTGATTACAAAAGAACAATAACCAGAAGAAACTTTAAATTGAATCGAACTCAAACTTAAGACTACAATAAAACAAGAATAGTACTATTAATGATATTTATAATGCCATAACACAAAAAATTTCCAATTCAAGGTACTAGTGCGTATTTAATTGTTTAAGTAATTACATACGCCAGCATGACATAAACAGTTCATTACATAGTACAATTTGCAAAATGTATTTATATACATTATAATAACAGCTTATTTTTAATTGTACCAATAGAATCAGTAAATTGATCAAAGCGATAACAATTCATGTTGTAAGGCCTACATGCCAAGCTCAATGGACTCAACCGTAGATAATTAGTGCAGCAATGAGATAATCTTAACGGCATGAAGTGTCGTAAAGGGCGATTCGGAATATTGAGATCGATCAAGTTTAATAGGTAAGCAGAGGAAGCCCAACCACGAATCAACTTAACCATAAAATCCATCACGACCATTTCCCGCCTCCTAATCTATGACAATAGCCGTATCAGATCAAGTCTGTGTTTTCACATGATGGAAGAATTCTAGAGAGATGCCATGGCAGATCGCTTAAAGCAAAAAGAACAGACTCTATTCGATCTATACGACATTGCTAATACGATGCCCAAACAATGATAGAATATTCCAAAATCGAACGAATGAGCGCGGTATAAAAACTTTTGCAAACATATGGATCATTAAATTCATTGCCCCTCTCTTAATAGAACCCAGTACGGATTTGGCCTTGTTAACGGAAAATTCAGGATGGAAGACTCAACATGAAGGCTAAACTTAAGTCTGGAATCAATTTAAAACAAAATACATTCTCTAGCAAATAATTATTAGCAAAATAATAAGCAGCCAGTAGCTAACCCCAAGAGAATGACATTTTCTTATATTTACTTAAATTACCTGACATACAGTTGATAAAACACATAAGAACTTTAGGTAAGCGGACACGCGAAAGAGGATCATTAATATAAAAAATAAATAACATAGAGCTCAAATAACTCTCCTAAGGAACACCCGATGAAACCGAGATGCCCCTCGAGTAAGTTCAATTAAATAAGACTTTTTGCGTGCAACCAGTAAGTTAATCGAAAATTCACAGAAACAAAATCTCATGGAATCCCATTTGACGAAGCTTAAAAAGTCAGCAGCACATGGTTCACTCTAACTGTTATATCTGAATTTTCGTCATAATAACAGAACATTTTGGCACCTGTAGCCTATAATAACTTTTAGTTTTTACATATCAATCCAAGAGTTTTATTTCATATAAATGTTTTTAATGTTTTTTATTGGCTCATCCGTACATTTTATTTGAAAAAGAGAACAAAAGTAATATATTAGTTTAAAGTAAAAAATATCAAAGAGTTACGATTCCGGACACATCATTTTTTCGTTTGTTGGCATTTACACTTTATATGACCTATACCAATGTACGTACGTAAGAATAATTAAATGCAATTATTTAATAAGCTGAATTAAAAAAAAATTAAATAAATAACAGCTATAGGTAGAGCCATCAATTACAAAAACATTGAAACTTGTAATATTCAAGGAAAGATTCACTTTTTTTTTTTTATATAGTGTGCGTGTGTCCTTTTATTTCCTTCTCTTACACTTTGGGTCTACATTTTGCAATGCAAATATTAAGATATTTCGAAAAAAAAATGATTTTCGATTTGGGTTGCATTTCGTAATACCCTAACCTAAATTTTTATATACTACAGCATTGATTTTTGTTTTTTTTTTTTATATTACATTACTATTCAGTCATATTTAAAAAAATTTCTTTTTCAAAATCATGAATTATTAACAAATATATTTGTTTTTAATTTTCATTTTTTTTTCTTTATATCTTACACTTAATCTTTAGTATTTAACCAGCAAGCATAGCTTCACAAATAGTCTCAGTAGGACATGACCAAATCAAGGTAGGGGTTTACATGCTTTTCGACTTTCATTTTATTGATTACAAACGCAACAATAAAATGCTTGCCCGTTCAGCTTTATCGCTCAGTGTCAAATGTAAGAAACAAAAAAGATAAAATAATTTTTGTAAAATAGTTTTAAAAAATAAACGATTTGGCGGAATTTTGTTACTTTGCGCTAAAACTATAAAAAAGAATATCCCGATGCTAAGAAAGTTTTTGAAAAATTTATGGGCGCGTTCATTTCTCTACTTACAAAAAAGCAATAATTTCGAGTTCTTACTTTATGGGTTTTTATTACGCAGTCTTCTTACAAAAAAATCGTCTTCGATATATTTCATATATAAAATAATTTTTATTTAATAGATAGAAAATAAAAATTTTAAATTAGTTCATTGTTACATATACCTAACATACAGAAGTATTCCCCGGATTCCTCCCTAAAGTATACATAGCCCTCTAAACTATTCACCGATCCCTATGTTATTCTAACTATCATAATAATAAAAACATTTGGCGGGGCTATATAGTGGCTGCCAACAAACATTGCAAAAAAAAAGAAAAAATAACTTCCAGCTTCAGGTTAAGCTTAATCATACTAAGCTTCTTACTAAAGCGGCCAAAATGATTTATTGCAAAAATGTGTAGCGTAAATGAAAAAAATTCAAAATTTTTAGGCTTTCACTCGATTCCAAGATTAGTCCCAAAAGGAATATATGTGTCTTTCGCGTACTTGCTTCAACTTATTTTTCTTATGCAACAATTTTAATATTCAACGCATAAAAATTCAAGTATGAATATGTCTTTAATTGATTAATGCATTTAATACTTAAGAAAAATATTGACGATATATAAACATTTTTTGATATTTTATATAAGAATATGAAGGAGAAACGTATAAATGAAACCAGAAATTAGTACAAAAGTTCATTAACATGCACTATAAAGAGACGAACTGATAAAATTAATACTTATACAAAACACGATATATACAAAACCTACCAAAAATTTATATAAAAATGCAAACGTTTGTCGACTAAAAAATAAAATAAAATATAAAAAACTCGAAGGTGAAGCAATATGTATTGAATTTTATATATTTAAAGTTAATAAACTTTAAAAGGTCGTGCCGAAGCAATAGAAGAACCGATAATCACAATAAGAATGTCTTATATATTTAGAATTATGATTAATGCGTTGAATTAGCACATTATAATGAATTTAATATCTGCTTTATAAACACCTTCGAAAGATTAAGTTCTCTCATTTCGTTATAAAGTTTGTCGCAAACCGGAAGTAACAGATAAAGGGAAACTTTTTTTTTCTTAATTGAACCTTAACTTAGCTATGAAATGTACTACGGTATTTGCTGATATGTCTCATTCGGTCGACAACGGACTGACGAACTAGCAGACCGCTTTAAATATCATAATCTTTCCGACTAAATTTTGTAAACATCTTCCTACATAAACTTTCGCTTAAGGCGTTCATTTCATTCTTTCCGAATACAAAAACTCCAAATACATTGAAAATATGCAGAAAATGTCATAGAAAGCCTTATTGGAATTTGAAAAAGTGGTATTTCATCCTATAAATGTTTTTTTAATGTGTCGGTACGATATTCAACGATATTCGCATCTTGCTCCATAAATTTCACATATCCACAAGCGAAAAAACGATTCCAGCAAATATATTTGTTGAAGCTTCGGTTTTTGTACATAGACGCGTTAATTTACAATGATTTTGAACTAATTGATAAAAAGAAAACACATTATAATTGTGTTGAAAGTTTTTTTCATACAAAATAAAATCAAACACACAGAACTTTTGCAAACATTAATAACTAATCAAAAAAAGTTAAGTTTAATTTATCGTTTCAGTTGGGAGTTGTCTTCATATAAAGCAATGTTTTCGCTATTGTTTGTCATCTAACTAAAGTAAACGATCGCATTTAAAAAAGCTTTTGAAACTGACTAACATGTTGTTTTTTTCTCAATTTTGCTTAGCCATACGGTTTTTAAAAACATTTTGCTTAGAAAACTTTCAAAAAAAAAAATCCAACCATAATCTAACTCTAATGTACATTTATTTGATTTTACAAGTGCAACCAAAAAACTTAGATTTGTATCGCTTTGGAAAAATGTAATATTAAATATTATTTCATCGAAATTAGAATGAACTCGATTGCTTTGTGCGTTACAACTTCACTGCCTTCGTAGCATTGTCTTTAATTTTAATTTCATTTTATTTATTTATTTTATTATATCATTAATTATCCTTCATTTAATATTTAAATTATTAAATTAAATATTAACTCCGTGGTGGCTTTTTTTTTTCTTATTCTTAAATGCGTATCTCTTCATTTCACTCATAAATTGATAAGAAATTTTCTTTTCAACTTTCTTCTTAAGCGAGAGATTTTTCCTAATAAGAAAATAAATTTGATGTTGAGTGAAAATAAAAATTTGGGGTTGGGTGTGAGTTTAGAATCTAATCATGTGGTGGTTAGATGAAGACTTTCCCTACACTCACCCACCAGTATTGAAAATACCACCGCTTACTGCAGTTGTTAGCAAAAGGGAACGGGCGATATACGTACACGGCATATAAGCCGTTTACAACGCGCGCAAGCGCGTAAAGAACAGCAAATTTTGTTATACAGAAAAAGAAAATTTTGTTTCAAGTGGATGTGAATGAAAATGAAAATAAAACTTAACATAAAAATGAAACAAACGACAAAGTGCAATGAAGTTTAAGTGTTAACATATTTATACTTTCAGAGGAAAAAAAAGAATACATATATATATATATATATATTATATATATTATATATATATATATGTATTTTTTCTATGTTTACTATATCGAACTATTTAATAAATTTTCTACAAATCGTTTTTGTATTTATATGATTTTTGCGCCTATCACTGAAGCACGCAGGCATACAAAAATTTGTCATTTAGCTTATCAAGAAATACGCCTTAGAAATTTGAAAAAGTATATACATTTTTAATTAGCAGCACAGCATTCCATTTAATTTTTTCCATTGCTCCCTCGCTTATTGTTAGAGACAGACTATCACAAAACCAATTGAGTAACTGAGAATCAAGATTAATCCAGCTATAAACTTCCTCTCATTAATTAAAAAGTTAAAACTCGTAAAGGAGCAAAAAATGTTAATCATATTTATGATCTATAGACAATGCTGGTCTAAAATTCCTTAAAACTTCATATCACAAGTTATTGTAAAACAAGACTAATTTACTTATTAGCACATCCTCGCACGACTAGTTCGGGAAGCGTTGCATTCCTTATACCTTTGCCTGAGGTAGTGGATGTTCAAGACTAGCAAAATATAATCTAAACATTAAAAACAAAAAATTTTTTTAAAAATTTTTTAAAGTTTTTAAAAAAATTTTTTTTAAATCAAATGAAATTTATTTTATTTTAGAAAACTTATTTAAATAAAAATTTTTAATAAAAAAAAAGAAGAACTCTCTTATATAAAATAGAAACAACTAAACTAAACTAAAAGACTGATTTATCTTAAACGTTGATTCACACATTAGTAACAAAAATTATCTTATGAATATTTCCAAATAATATTAATAACAAAACAAGATAAATAATAGTTGAATACAACATTTTATGAAATTATAAAATGTCAAAATCGTGGACATTGGAACAGATATGGTTAAAAGATGTTTTAAAGAAATCGGGCACCGATTTAGTAGAATTACAACAAATCAAAAAAAGGACAACAAAAAATGTACAAATTTTTCATAAAAGCAATGGTGACGGTGAGTAAATACCGAATAATTTCTTAGTAATTCCATAAAGATTCAGCATCGTTTTATTAAAAGAAAAAAAAAGAAACAAGAGAAAATTCTTTAAATAAACATAAACTGAAAAAAGTTTCTGCTTTAAAAAAATCTTCAAATTTCAGTTTTCACTTTCTGCCATTTTTCTCCGAAAAAAAGGAAAAAAATTTTATGTTTATAAAGAAAAACCAATAAAAACAAAATGCCGGCCATTAAAAAACAGCTTTTTGCCCCCAACCTCTTTATCGTCAATGGTATAGTAACTGCCACCACACGCATTTATCGAGTCGGTGAGGGCATTAGAAAATACACACCTTAACTTTGTTCAAGTTTTGCTATCGACATATTTCATATCATATAAGAAGAAAGCTTCCCAAAGCAATGGTGGAACCGTAATCTACCCCTATGTTATCATAAAAAAGAAACTCAACCCCCATAGAATATTTTCTTATCCTGGAAAAACCAAATTTTCTTTAATTAATGGCATTTTCGTTTTTGAGAAAAACAACCAACCCTAACAGCGACGTATGTGAAGAAGTTATACGCATTTCCTTTACAAAAAATTTATTATTTCGCTGCTAATGCGATTGTTTAGTTACAGTAAACAACAAAAAAGGTTTTATTATTCTTACAAATCGAAAATGAAAAAATCGAAAACTTTTTTCGCAATAACTGTAGTTGAAGGGTATTTGGATAGGATTTGACGAAGATTTCTATAAAATATTTGATTAATACTTGTCGTAGGTTGTAGGTTATTAACAAGGAGATTTTGAATTTTAATTCCGTCGGATGATTTTTAAATTTTTAGTCACTGATTACTAACGGGCTACGTTCATTTAAGACTGATAAGCTGCGTAGACTAAGGGAATATATTTACTAGGTTCCAAAAATTACGGCTGTTAGTCTAATCGTTCAAATGCGTCTCAAAGACTCATTTATTTTTAATTCTAGCTTTTATTACTTCCATTGACCCAAAACTCTTTCATTGAAATAGTAAATTACAGCTTTGGAAACAGGATGTTCCGAGCAATAATAAGTGAAAACTTATTACATCACATTGGTCGAATTTAGGGCTAAATTCTAACGTAGATTATATTTACGATCTCAGGAGAACTATTTGCAGAAAGTTATTTATAAAGCTGAAAAAGAGCTAATTTACAAAAACTAATGTTATAGCATTTCACATCATTTTGCAAATACCACATTTCATCATCGTTAATCATACAACTCGATTTCCTGATGTGTTTTTGTTAGTACTTTTATTTGCAGGATTTTCTGAGAATTTTTGTTAATCCTTTTGTCATTCGCCACCTGCACTAGAGTCCTTTAAATTAACACAACAGCTTACTTTTACCAGTAACCCAACACTTTGGAACATTTCGCTGTCAAAAGAATGAAGCAGTTTTCATTTCTCAAGTGTGCACTCTTCACAACAACATCAAACGCAAAGCACTCTAATTAATAAAAACATTAAGTTTACACTATTGTTATATTGGGCAATCTCCACAGTAATCTAAGAGAGCGACTGTATTAAACATATTAAAGAAATGCGCTAAAGGACCTACACAAGCGTGTTACAGATCAAAAATGTTGACGTATATTAAAATTAGTAATCCCAAGTACTATTTACTTTAAATATGAAAGCAAAAGGTGATCAGAAAACAATTGTAGTTTGCGTTAGCAAATACATTTTCTTCCATTTCCTATACATTCCTTTTAGCTTCTTTTAATGCCACAGACAAGAAGAAGATATCTACAACATAACAAATATTTATACTTTAAAAAAGACATGCAGCAACTTCTAAAAGGAATGCGCTTGAAACGCTTCTACACCCCCTACTTCGATATCAAGTATAACGTATAAAAATATATTTTGTTTCAAGATTTTAACAGTTATTTAGATATTAGTATCATGATGAATGATGATGATATATGAATATGAATATGAATATTTTATGGAGTCTACTACGGAATCGGAAAATTTGAATACGAATAGTATCGAACACTTCACGCTAAAATAGGAGAACTTGAACTTGCAAGCAAGCCACATGAGAGTGGGGAATAAAGAGATCAGTTCTAATAAAAAAAACGACAAAATGACGGGCAAAAAAGCTATAAATATGTAGACAATCGCTAAGAAAGGCATCAAACCTTACGTAATGAACTACTTTCAATAGGCACTCTTCAAATTAATAAATTTACAAATATTTCAATAAAAAAAATTGCAAGTCTTTTTTAAACTTTCTTTTTTTTTTCTTCATTTTATTTACAGTTTCCTCAAAAAAGACCATGGTTTACTATCAATCGACCCCATTGATTATTAAATCTGAGCACCCTAGTCAAGCGCAATTATGTGCGAATTTTAGACATCCCAACGATCAGTTGCAGCAATTACAGCCTCTATCACAGCATCAGCACCAGCAACTGCAGCAACAGCCGCAGCAAATTGCACCCGCGCATAACTATACCATAAATGATGGAAATCTAAACATGCAACGATCCCAGCAAGCCATACAATTACCATCATCCCCATCACTTAGCACAAGTATTAGTAACGTAAATGCAGCAACTACGGTAACTACGAATGATCCCTATCATCAACAACATTATTTCAATATAAAAACTGAACTCTTACCACCCGATATAACGGTGTATACGACTAGTCAACCAGTTCAACAACAATACCAACTGCCCCACAAAGCCAATGCCAACAGTTCAACTCCGCCTCTCCCAGCCAATACAACTACAGTTCGGAAAATTTCGAGCAATAAACCCCAATTTAAATGTGAACAGTGTGGCATGGTGTTCGGTAGTAAGTCGGCACATACTTCACATACAAAATCTCATACCAAAAGCA
This sequence comes from Glossina brevipalpis, assembly GCA_000671755.1. NCBI lineage: Eukaryota > Metazoa > Arthropoda > Insecta > Diptera > Glossinidae > Glossina > Glossina brevipalpis. The sequence goes on from KK351092.1 coordinate 440,210, forward strand.
GTGAATTGAGTATAATCAGCGGAAACAATACCATTAGCAGTTCTTGTACAATCGTAGAGCTAAATGAAGCGGGAATTCCAGTGGGAATACCAAAACAACCTCAGATCAAACCAAATCCCAACGCTGCCGTTACGGGTGGTGACCCATATCAGTGCAATGTTTGTCAGAAAACGTTCGCAGTGCCCGCTAGACTGGTAAGCTAAAAGTTGTTCTCTCATTTTAAAAGCTCCTTCACTCATTTTTCGTTTTAATAGATACGTCATTATCGCACACATACCGGTGAAAGACCATTTGAATGCGAGTTCTGTCATAAATTGTTTAGCGTCAAAGAGAATTTACAAGTTCATCGTCGCATTCATACCAAAGAACGTCCTTACAAATGTGACGTATGTGGCCGTGCATTTGAACATTCGGGTAAATTACATCGTCATATGCGTATTCATACTGGTGAACGACCGCACAAGTGTTCGGTGTGTGAAAAAACTTTCATACAATCTGGCCAATTGGTTATACATATGCGCACCCACACTGGGGAAAAACCGTATAAATGTCCTGTCGAGGGTTGCGGAAAGGGTTTCACCTGTTCCAAGCAATTGAAGGTGCATTCACGTACCCATACTGGCGAAAAACCATATCACTGCGATATCTGTTTCCGTGATTTTGGTTACAATCACGTATTGAAATTACATCGGGTTCAACATTATGGATCAAAATGCTATAAATGCACAATATGCGATGAGACATTCAAGAGCAAAAAGGAAATGGAGGCTCACATTAAGGGTCATGCCCATGAGATGCCAGATGATGAAGAAGAAAATGTAGTCAATAGTACCGGTTCGATAGCGAAAGTCGCGACAACGTCATCTTCATCTTCCACTTCATCAGGAATAGAAAGCAATTCAGCACCCAATTCTCCACAGTCACCATCTTCCAGTGGTTTATCTACGAAAATAAGAAATGCCAAAAAGAATTTAACGAAAAACAGCAGTCTTTCAGGTTCACTAAGTCCTCCTTCTCCAGGCTCACCAAATAATTCAATTTCTCTGAGTCCGACGTATGCTTCTACCTCCAGACATTCTGCTGGTTCCCCTACGTTTTCGGCTGCATCACCTGCTATGTCTATAACTATAGAAAACGAGCAATACAGCCGCGATAACGGAATGATCACTCATGTATACGGGCGCCAAGTGGCATCCCATAATACTACTACTACTCTGATCGAATTAAAATCACCAAATGTTTATCACAGTCCAGTAATTGACGAAATGCCTACTGATTTAAGTATAACACCACAAACTGTTCATTCTATAGAGCCGCAACGCACCCTGTTAAGTTATCATCATTATCAACGAGCTTCAACGCCACCAACGGCCAGCGGCAACATGCAATATCATTATTTGAATACTGCGACGCCGTTACAACAACAGGACTCATCTAGCGTTAATACCAACGCGCTATTGGAACCGCCCACCATAAATCCAGCTTTATTGGAAGCCGCTAGCATCGCTAGCCGGCGCGAAGATGACATACAGCAAGCTGCCATACAGATAATGCAACTGCACCGTTCTCAACAGAAATGCTACGGTGATTCGATGCAAGAACAAGCTTCGATCACTCCTGCCACAACAACAAACACTGTACTTTTGAATGACATAACCCGAGCCGAAAACAGTAAAGATACTAATGAAGTGACTGAACATTATAAGAAACACGACTTAACAAGGCATCCACTGAGCAAAGGTTATGCTCCAGTACCTAAATTTGAGTAAGTATAGAAAATGAATACTTTTTATAAGTGCGAATTATTTATTACATTGGCTTTTAATTTTATTAGATCATCGCTACACAATAATGATATCATCTTACGTCAAGTGGAAGCAGCAATAGCCCCTCTACGTGCTTCTACCGAATCTCCCGAGCGTTCATCGTCACCAGAAAGTGATTCATTAATGATGCTGGCTGATCGAGATGTTATGACTTTACCCTTAAGAAAACGTAAACTTTACATGAGCGATTTAAAAAATATAAAAAATGAGACCACTCCAACAGCAACATCGACAACTAATGAAAATAATAGTCTCAATGCAGATATCAGCCAAAAAGTAATGCGTCAAAACTCAGTAATACAGTTTGCTAAAGCATCATAGACTAAAACCAAGAAAAGAAAATGAAAGAAAATATGTAGAAATATCAGAGCGATTCAAAAAAAAAGAAAAAAAGAATCAAGTAGTGAAGGAAGTCAAGAATGTGAAACACAGATTATTTAACGAAAAATTCTGTGCTTCCTTCTCTGCGGGAATATCATATAGCAACACTAAGAAAGGTACACTTATTTTTCTCAACATAGATATATAAAAAAAAGTGTTTATTTATTACTTTAATTTAACTTTAGCTTTTTTTAAAATCGTTTTTTATATTTTTTCAAAAAATATTTGTATAATAAAATATTTATTAATTATAGTTCATCAGTCGTTGTGTCGTGCTAACAATAAAACAAAAAATAATTAAGCAAATAAAAAGAAATATATTATGTCCAAAGTATTATTTTTAAATTATTAATTCCTTGGTATTTTTGTTAAACGTAAATTAAGTTTCTCTTTTAAAAAAATGATTATTGCAAATTAAAATTTTCTTTGAGTGCAAAGTGTAGTGATGTTCATAAGACTACAAAAAAAAATTAGAGAAAAATTTTAGTTATATAAAATTAAAATTAAAAATTAAGCGACTAGCAACTTAAAATATATTACTTGTAATTTAAATTTAAAAAGAATAATAACTAAACAGTGAAGAGCCAAAAATAAAACATAATATATGTATTCGCCGTTGAACTTGCAATCTTTGATATTCAAAGCCTCACGTAGGATTTGCAAGATACTGTTTTTAATAATGGGCGTGTTAGTTAACCGATCCCGTCAATTTTTAACTTTTAAATAGGCCTTGCAGTGGATCTCGACCATTTTCAAATTTTGATTTGCGGTAATCACTTCAAGTATATATCATTCAATTTTTCCTATATTGAGTGTTCCAAAAATGGAGCGGACAGAGGAACGGTCATTACGAACTTGTATCAAAATTTTTCACTGAAGACCTATTTCTAGGTGTTATAAATAGAAGGATTTCAATACGAAAACAAAGTGACACAGAAATTTGTAAAGAAAATGTCTAAACCAAACTTACTAGAGTCTTAGATATATTTAAAAAAACTACACAACTTTATATTAATGTAGGCGACAGTTCAATTTTAATAATAAGATCTTTACTGCTAAATGTTGCTCTTTACTGTTTACGAAGCACCATTCTATCAATGAGAAATTAACTTTAATTAAATTAAAATTTTCTGGTCGATATATTACTTTCTAATAACTTACTAAAAAAATTAGCAAAATATATAAAACACAAAGTCATTTTTATAACAAAACCATATTGGTTTCTATTTGACAATTAAAAGAAAATAAATCAAATAAATAATATTTTGCTAAAATGAAAAATCATAAAAAAATTTTAAAAATTATACAGAAATTTAAACAATTTAACTAAAGAGATAGATAGAGAGAGAGAGTGAGAGAGAGAAAAAAAGGCGTACAAGGAAATTAATACAATATAATTCCATTAGACGCAAATATGGAATTAGATATGAGAATAAAACATTTTTCTTAATTATAAAAAGCAAGCCATATACTCATTAAGCATTTACATAATGTAGATAAACAATCATCCCAGATTTCGATTCGGTCTTATTACAGCCATCATATTGTTATTGATTTTCGTCTTCTTATTGCCTGGTCTTTAAACTACTGTGAAAAAATCCTTTTGGATTCCCACACATTTTCAAATTCAAGCTATGGAAATCAAAAACCATTAGTAAATTAGTAAATACTTAAAATTTCGAACTTCCATCTTAATTTCTATGACAGAAGCAAGGAACGGATCGTCGACCACAGACGAAAGTAAAGAGAGAAAGGAAATGTTTAAATCGGTTAGAAAATCAGGCACGTACTCAAATAGACACAGAATTTGTGCAGAAAATATATTTCTCATCAGACTTTGCGATAAGAAAAGGGAGCAAGTTTCCATCGTCTCATATCTTATGACAGTTATGACCAGGTAGCATGTGTATATTCAAATGCCACTTCTGTAAATGTCTTCTTGCGGTGCCAATTGGCAAGATTTAAAACTTCTCAGTATCTTAGGTTAATTTATATATCTTTTGCAACGTCTTACAAGCTTATTTATAGAGTTGCAACAGATGGATACAAAGAGAACCTGATCTAATTCTCTCAGATACTTGTCCCATATAGATATATCTTAAATCAAATGCCATCAGTTTTGTTGTTCTTATGATACACATGGGATAATGGTCGTGAGAATAAAAATGCAAAAATAATCATAGATTCTCTCCATCTCTTACAATTAAGTTTTAATTTAAGCAAAATATATGAAAATTTTTGATAAAAATTTTTATAAATAAATTTATCAACGCATAAAGTTTCTCATATACATGAAAAATACTATTCATTCAAAATCAATAAATTTATTAATAGTTTACGAATAGTTTTGAACCATTTCACAAAAGTAATATTTTGAAAATGGCTAATTGGATGCGTTAGCTACGTTTTATACTATCCTCTAATATTCTATTTAATATTCGCCATCACTGATAATTTTTTACCGATTTGACTAAATACAAAATAATGGAACTGATTAATTTTAATACAATAAAAGGATAAATTAAAAAAGGGAAAAATATTAAAAAGAATAAGATTAAAATCATAATAACAATTTCAAATTGCCAAAAAAATAAACAGGAAAATCTCTATAAATAAAAATTCTAAAAAAATTGCAATGCGAACAATATATAAGTTTACTAATTAGAAAATTTGTCGTAAGTATTTTAACAATATAATCAAAATCGCAAGACAATTTAAATATAGTCAAAGTTTGCAAAAAAAATACAGGAAGTTATTTTATTTATTATCAGAATCCAAAAAAAATACTTCTCATCAGTGATATGGTACATTCTCATAAGTGTTACCAGAATTCTTTAGTCATTAAATAAATTTAGAAAGAAAACAATTTCCGCACCAACTATTTAAGATAAAACAAGTAAAGCGCATCAGTTGATCGATGGAGACTTTCTGTTTACAGCTTGAATATGATATTGATATGCGAAAATGTTATGGAATGATTTCTTTCGATACTTATTTCCAACTTTTGAAGGCAACCAAGCTTTGCTTTTTAAATAGAAAATTCCATTTGAAATATCAATACCATATTATGCATCTTATAAGGTCCTAAGAGCAACGACCCTAATAATGAGAAGGTCTAATAAATTCTTACGCATTTTTAGGCACTAGAAACAACGTACTCCCTGTCCGTTGGTATAAAAGCGCGAGCATGTAAAACAAGCCCGGTCTTAGAATAAGCGTTTGACCCGCCCATTAAAATAAACGTCTTCGCATTTCAAGATTAATGTACTCTCCTAAACTTTCGTCATAGAACCGAGAAAACCATTTTCTTGGGAGTCACAAAGCTCTGGCTGCAACAAAAATTGCTCATTTGGAAATACGAACCACACAAAATTCATGCACACATCTTACTCGTCAATAGCGGGGAGATCTTAAGTTAAGCTAACATTCATTTCCAATGGCAAAATGTTGTGAGCCGAACTTTTTATTTAGTTAAGTAATGTTCCGGACGTTCTGGACACGACAATGATGACGATGTGATGAAAAAGTATAACGTAATTTTCCTATATCCCAACTAGGGCATACAACGCAGACAGATTATCGGTTGAAGTTATCATCCCTCTTTGATAAATTGAAACTCACAATTTGCACAACAAATCCAAAAAGAACAAAAGTTAATGCCAGTTGAGAGAATAACAAAAATACTTTCATTTTCATTTTTATTTCTCCTGTATTAAATATTAATTACACTAAATTCTTTAAAAACGCCGAGAAATACATTAGAAATAACATATATTTTTTGTCACCATCAAAATTAAAAGCTTCAATATTCAATTCTTCTTCTAATCTGCTTTTTTCTTTTATCTCCATTTCGCCAGAATTCTTTTTGAATAATATTCGTTTTTCACCGTTAGCGGGAACAGTAGGCTTTGAACTATTATGAGTGTGATTTTGTACATTTTTTTTCTAGACCTTATAGATAAGCGAGTAACATGAGTTTATTATCGCACTTGTTTTATGTAGGAATATTCAAGAAACAAAAACAATATAAAACAAAATATTAAAAAAAAGTTGAAATTCTAACATTTGCTTCATTTAGAGAGAACTAATATAAATTAAAGAATTATGTCGCAAACTTTTTAGTGCTATAAATTAAATGCAGCGCGCTAATATAAATATCTGACTATTATTTTAAAAATGGCAACACCGTATGCTTTTCATGCTCTTTAAGCGTATTTTTCAATTCATTATCGTTTAGAGTTCTTAAGAATAAACACGTTGAATTTTGTGTCGCGGAAGATTTGAACGGAAAAAAGAAAAAGGTCCAAAAGT
>KK351092.1:448087-583369 GCA_000671755.1 Glossina brevipalpis
TTTTAAAAATAATACAATAATCAAAAAAAAAAGAAACTACATTGGGAAGTGTGATCCAGGTGAGTGCAGAAATATATGTAATGAACAAAAATGAAGTCGAAAGAAATATATATACGTATACATATATGTATATAATAATATATATATAAAAAACTATATATATATATATATATATGTATATATTATATATATATATATATATAAAGATGTATATAAATATATAAGCCTAAGATATAGGCATATTCGATGGACACATGCTAACCTTTTATTTAAACCGAAAAGTAAAAAGCTTACGAGCAACATAACGCCATCTTTAAAGTCAATTTTCTAGTTTTTTCTTTTAATTTCTCTTTTCGATCTTTGCCATTTCGCCAGAATTCTATTTAAATAATATTCGTCTTTCACCGTTAGCGAGGACAGTAGGCTTTGAACTATTATAAGTGTGGTTTTGTACATTTTTTTTCTAGACCTTTATAGATAAGCGAGTAACATGAGTTTATCATCGTACTTGTTTTATATAGGAATATTCAAGAAACAAAAACAATATAAAACAAAATATTGAAAAAAAGTTGACGTTGTAATATTTGCTTCATTTAGAAAGAATTAATATAAATTAAAAAATTATGTCGCAAACTTCTTTGTATTATAAATTGAATGCAGCGCGCTGTTATAAATACCAACTCTACTATTCTATTATTTTAAAAATGGCAACACCGTAAGCCTTTCATGCTCTTTAATCGTATATTTCACTTCATTATCGTTTAGAGTTCTTAAGGATAAGCACGTTGAGTTTTGTGTTGCGGAAGATTTGCTTGAAAAAAAGAAAAAAGTCGAAAAGTGTAGAAATGAATTATATATATGCATATTTAATCAAAATAATATAATTTTTTAAAAAAGTCGCTTTTTTGTGATTTCAGTAAATTAAAAAAGAATCTTTTGTGAAGCGTGATCCAGGTGAGTGCACGTAATAAAAAAAATTGAAAATGACGCCCGTTAAAAGGATTTTTATGAGACTGTACAAACTTTTTTAAATTTTTTTACACGGTAGTGGACAACATTCCGAAGCGATAGTGTCTTCGGGGAATAGTCGTGTATATTATAAAGCAATAGAGGTTGAAAAAGGTTATGCAGATAATAAAAGATTAACAAGAAATAAGTGAAAGCGGTGTTATAGAATATAGATGAGTCCTTACAATTCGCGTATTAGAATTAAATGCAAAAAATAAAAAGTTTGCTTTCGAAATGGAGTTATGTTGATTGTACGTTTTTTGCTTTTCTATTCAAATAAAAGATTAGCACGCGTCCGTCGTTGGGTAAAAAATGTTTAGGAATATACATATATATATGTTCGAAATGATTTTACTTAGCATATATTTCAAATTTAAATTTCCGTCAAAATTGAAGGAGAAAGAGCTAGAAACATTCACAAATTTTTGCAGCTCTATCCTATGTTTTGATTCACATCTGTTCCTTTGTCAGTCTACCATTTTGTATCCGTTGAAATTCTCATAGTTATATGTTAAACGTTAGTTCTACTTGTTGAATTAAAAAATAAGCGAAGTAAATAAACTAAAACTGCACTGATTGAATAAAAAGGGATGTAAGTAAAAAGAAAGTATATAAATTATAGCATAATTCCAAGTGTTATAACAAGCGTAAATACCTAAAAAGTTTCCATTGAGGTCTGTTAACATGTATTGTATGTCGTAAAAATTTGCTGATGGCGCACTTTTTTGTTATTTGCAGAATTGAGTGTTTGGTTGATTATTTACTATTTTATTTACAATTCGCATAAACTGTAGATTTTAGAAATTTTTGTTATTAAACACATCAAGTACGTCTTCTCGAATTACCTTTGTTCTTTTTTGTTTTTTGTGTTTCTTGACATAGCAGAAGGTACATAAAAATGTAGGAAATATGCAACATTTTTATACGATATGCTGGTAACGCGTTCTACTCTTTTGCAATTTCGATAAGTTGAGTGAACACAGGTGCACTTTGTTAAATATATGGTGCATCTCTATCTTTCAATAAGAATAGTGGGTGTAGGAAAATAAAATAATTTTGAAAATGGTTTCATAGGTTTTAAAACAACTTTAAATTGTATGCGGTCTTCGTAGATATGTCAAGAAACGAAATACATAGAGAAGCTCGGATTTAATTAGACAGTTTCGGAATATAGTATAATTTCTTTTCTTAATTATGTTCTTTTTCAATATGTGTAATAATAAATACAAACTCAATTTGAGTCCTGTTTAATAAATGCTCAATACAAAATTTAAATTTGTTTTGTATAATTTTTCGTACTGAAAAGTGAGCAAAGAAGGAAGAATTACTTAAATGTTGTTTTAACTTGTTTACGAAAGAGGAAGAGAGAAGAAAGAGAACAAAATTTGTTAAGTGTACCTCCCGCCAGTGTAGTTCTTAAAAGGAATTTATGACATTTTCATTTGGCTCGTTTCGGAAGGAGTATATTTATTATTTATTTAAAAGCAAACCTTTTCCACAATTGAGAAAATAAGATAAAGAAACCTTGAATAGGAAATATTAGTTTGGGGAAAAGGTAATCCATCCAATCCTATAAGAACTTCAGGACTTTATTTAACATTTCGAATTGGAAAATAATGGATTACCTTTTCCCCAAACTAATATATTAGGTAATCCAAACTAATATATTAGGTAATCCATCCAATCCTATAAGAACTTCAGGACTTTATTTAACATTTCGAAATGGAAAATAATGGATTACCTTTTCCCCAAACTATATATATATATATATTAGGTTGAGGAAAAGGTAATCCATTATTTTCCAATTCGAAATATATTAGTTTGGGGAAAAGGTAATCCATTATTTTCCAATTCGAAATGTTAAATAAAGTCCTGAACTTCTTATAAGATTGGATGGATTACCTTTTCCCCAAACTAATATATTTACACATGTCTCCAACGACCTTAAAGCAGACTACATTTTAAAATTTGCCGATGATATTTGTTGTTCCAGTCCTTTGAAACAAAATAATTTGCCGGAGAAAGGGTGTGGAAAATTTTTTCCAAGGGGAAAAACAAAGTTTTCATGAATGTGCGTAATAATATTATTTTTTTCTAAACATGGATAAAGGAAAGAGTTTTGTTAATTTATTTCATTCCGTTTCAAATTTTTTCTTGACATCTTAGTACATTTTACATGAATTAATCAGTAATTTGTTATATGATTACTTAAAACATGACCATGAGCGACTAAATTGTGTGTTCATCTTGTTGGTATCAAAACAAAAATTACGGATTATAGTATAAGGTGCGCGAATGCGTGTGTTATATTTTTTATACCTGATCCAATTAAGACGTTGATGTGTTCTTAAAAATATTCATTTTTTTTGTTCTTCAGAAAACTTCGTTAAAAGCTTTTTCTAAATAAGTTCCCTTACAATATTATTGCAGTTGTATCTGCTTTGTGGTTCTTATTACGCTTTTAAAGGGCGTATTAGAAGCACTCTGAATATAATATTTAAAAAATAAATAAATTGATATTTTTTTTAACACTCACACTGCTTTTTTTTTTTCTAAATAACTGAACAAACCGTTCATATTGAATATTTGGCTTTAATTGTAATTTGATCTCATAAATATTTCAATTAAAAGTGAAGTTTACTTAGCTTTTTTCTTTTCAAATTTTTTTTTATGTTTAATTTTAATAATTTGTATTTGTTTCTAAGCCAAAGTAGGAAATTGACGTTCATCGTTGACTTTGAGTGCTAAATTTTGCTGATGTCTATCAGCAAACTGACGTTTACCACCACGCCCACCTCCGCCGCCGCCGGCGCTTAAATTATTGGCACCGGCACCGGCACCTGATGATCCGCCGCCGCTGCCACCACCAGTAGTTCTAGGCTTATTATCATTGTTATTATTGCCAGTAGAACGAGGACCAGCGGTCCCTCCACCACCACCGGCACCACCACGTCCGCCACCTCGACCACGTCCACCAAAACCACTACCAATACGACGACCATCATTAAAGTTAAATTGTATGTCTAAAATACGTTGCTGACGTCCTACTCGTTGTGGGTACATGGCGGGATCGTATTCCAATTCTTCCTCACTTTCATTCTCTTTTTTCTTGTTATTATTTAAGACAATCATTTTTTTCCATTGTGATGTATCCTCACCTAAAACGTTTTCAAAATTTTTCTTACAAATTTCTATGAACGCACTTTCTACCATATTTACCTTCGCCGGCCTTGCGTATGTTGAACTGTGGTTTAGCTCTTTGCTGCTGTTGGGCTTTCCATTCGTCCAAGGTCAATTCTTTTACTTCTTCTTCCACGTTGTTCGCTTGATCATTGTTTTGCTGTTGTTCGTTATTGGATTCTTCATTCTTTTCAGTATTACCACTAGCCTGTACAGAAACGTTGTTGGCATTGTCTTCGTTATTATTTTTAGTGTACGCTTCATCAATAGTGTCCTTAACAGAACCCCAGTTATGAGCACCCGTGCCGTCACGTTTGTCCACAGCTTTTACACCTTTTTTTAAAAATTGTATTCCAGAGCATACGAAATACATTTTTGTAAAAGTTAGAGAAGACATCAAGATTTCCATAATTATTATTAAAAAGCTTTTCCTAACATCTTGTTAAAAATCGGTTTAGCGCCCTATAACTACTTTACTAATTTTTTATTAATTTCCAATCAAACGCTTTTAATTACGATGTTTAGTTCGCGAATTAAAACTTTTGATTTTTTGATTATCAATTAATTGGTTTTTACACTATGGAAGCATTTAAAACAATCATCAGGTAATTATGCCAGCTTAAATCATCAAAGGCGGCGGTTCACGATACAGCGGCTTGTGGAAAAATGCGATGAGTGAGGAGCGAATTAACAAATTGCAATTCTTTTATGAAAACTTAATGCAAACCTGAATGTATGGTAAACTGTCGCACTTGGTGATGACCCGGATTTGTACGAAAAAGGTTGAGAATTTTATTCCTCAATATACTGTCAGTGTACAGAAGACTAGAATTTAGTCATTTTTGGTTTTAACGGAGTCCATTTATCGCAAATTCTACGCTGATGTTTGTCTACTATCATCATTTATATCAAAATTTCGTTTAAAAGAAGAGAAAAATTGTACCTTATCTCCGCTGGGGCAAAGGGCATAAAATGCGCTTGACAGTCTATTTTATGGAATTAAAATTTTCGGGTATCATTTTAAATAACTGATCTTTCGACATTTATCTGAAAGAAAACTGCTTCCAATGTTTCGATTAATGATTGTAACGGAGAAATCTTGCCGGAAGCTTAAAATTTCTGATAGAGTTAGTGTTAGTTTTTCGTTGACTCTCCCTGTCTTCTATCTGCTGTAAGACCATTTTGCTCTCGATATCATATTCCTCTATGACGCGCGTAAGACAGTGTTAATCACTTTTGTAAGAAATTTGTATAAGATCTTCAAATCTTCAAATTTCGTTCGCTTGAATTACCGACTCTTTCCAAATCTGTTTTCGGATTATATATTTTGAAAGCCTCTACTATCAATTATGGGTGAGCAGTAATATGAATTAAAAGAAAAGGCTGCTGAATAGAAATCGGCGAAATTCGCGCACTGTTCATCAATGTAAAATGTTGCTTATGGTTGCTGACTATTTTCGTTCATTATTATTTACAAACTTGCTTTTTATTCATTTTAGGCTAACATTGAGTAATGCAGTCGCTGCATTTCGGCAACCCTGCCACTTCGTCGATCTGGCTATAAGGCGCGACCACAACTAAAAATTTTTTATAACTGTTGTTGTATTTGTAGACTATTTTTAAACATCAACATTTATGAATACTTTTTTGAATGATGCGTATACAGTCAATTTGATCATGCAGTATCACATAAATTCTCATGTCTTTTTATAAATCTATGGAATGTGTTAAGTAGAAAGAAAAACTTCTCCAATTCTCGTTGATCTATCTCTTTAAACTTACCGGTTTTGTCTGAACCTGATTGACGATCGAATTCTCGTTTACGATTGCCGCCCTCAAAATTGCGATTGTTACGGGGTGGACGATCACCACCTTTAAATTGGCGCATTTGGGTAGTACCTTCCATACTGCCGCTACTGTTGCCAACCGGCGTTGATGAAACATTTTCACGAGTTGTGTTACGACGATTATTGCGTTGTTCGCGTGTCTCACCGTTCTGCTGCCGAAAATTAACATTTCGTTGCTGTTGCGTCCCTTGACCAACTTCACGACCATCAACATTGTTTCGTTTTCGGTTGAAATTGCCACCACTTCCACCAACGGCATTACCGTTCCCAAAGCCACCCGTATTGGGTTGCTTATTCGGCTTATCACCCAAAGCGCCAATACCAGTAGGAGTTCTCTTTTGGCCCTCATTCTTATTTAAAGGCTTATTTTCTTTTTCTGCTTGATTTAGTTTCTTGGAGTTGGTGATTGAGGTGTTGGCGGTGTTGCTGTTGACCTTGTTGGTAGCTTCGGCATTTTGTTTGATTGCCGTTCTTTGGTTGGATGCTGTTCCAGTCGATATTGTCGAAGCAGCGGTCGATTTAGTTTGCTTCTTCTTTTTAGCGACAATATTATCTAATGGATCGCTAATATCATCGTCCATGAACAGAAGTTCATAACGATTATTCCCAGATGTATCCATTATAAGATTCTTTCCTTTTTACCATACAATTCTTTTGCACTGCACCTTTTCCTTCCTTTTTATATATATTATTCAGTTTTACTATATGCTTGCGCTTTGTGCTGAGCTTTTGTTGTATAAATATTTTAATGCAATCGAATATCTGTCGATGCTCTTCAATAGGTTTCTTCTTTTAGATTTTAATATATATTTTTAATGTTAACCTTAATTATTGCGTTCTACTGCTGATGCATAGAAGTATATACGCACATACGCACACATATGTGTACATTATTCACTCACTTGCGAGATATTTTCGTTGTTATTCGCTCAGAACCTATGCTTAACAACCAACAAGCGATAGTAAAAATAAGCATGGTATACATATGTATCGAAGGAAAAGTGTGGAATGAAAGAAATAAGAGCAAAGAAGAAAAAACAATTGAATGAATACAAAAAAGATTTGCCAACGTTTTGTAATCTCAGCGTCAAAATATGTCTAGCAGATCGTTTTTTAAACACAAATACATGCGCTTTGCTTACGATAAAAATACAAAATAGATTGACACAGAGTTGTACATCTCACGTAATAAAAACCCTTTTGTGCCGAGATCGAATTGTCGCCGATACAAAAAAAAAACATTCCGATATCCAATAATTAAATCAGATCTTTTTTCTCTTTCAGCCTTTTCAATCCTTTTTCTAATTGTCAGTTATTTTCTAATTGTAAATTATCGCCATGTCGGATTGGGAGGAAAGTGACGGAGAGGTAAGTACAAATATATAGTTAGTTATGTATGTTAGGTTGTGACAATGTTCAATAGCATTACTGTTGAAATACCTATTGCTGCTTACAGTCAGTCGGTTCACTTTCTGGGATTATTCTCATGGTAAATTTTCAAAGAAATATTAATTCGTTTTACTGTAGTACCTAAAGACTAGCATTTCAATGTGGCATCACTTGACTGCTCAGATACGAAATGAACAAAAAGAAGCAGCATTCTTCGAAAATCACATGCGGTTTTTTTTACTTAAATTTTCTCGCATTTTTATTTACAACAAAGATTTTTGACAGTTGTTCCTCTTAAAAGAGGCATAAAAATTAACCGGTGAAATAGGCATTTGTTTAGGGTGTTAATATTTATTTAAAATATAATCATAGAATATTTTGATGAGAAAAGTTTTTTTACGTTTAAGTAGAAAAACACGGGAATTCACCTTTCAATAAAGTTAACCCTGTGGATCGCAAATTGAAAATAAATAAAAAACTAAATAATGGAGCGCTATAGACAAATGAGAAATCGTGTTAAGAACAAACAAGAAAATATACAAAATAACAAATTGTGCTCTTCGCATATTTTAGAAAAGAAGAAAAAAACGAAAATTTTAAAAGAAAACGATGTAGGAATTAATCGTTTATCAAATTCTACTTTTTAAATAAACATGAATTTATTTCAGATGCCTACTGGAAAGGCTTTTACCGGCTCAGCCGACAAATCCAGACCTAGTAATAATTCTGACAACGAAGAAGAGGACGTTAACAAGAATTCTTGTATTAAATCCGGCCGCTTTGGTGGTAGCTCTAGGGGAGGAGGAGGAGGAGGACGTGGTCGAGGTGGGAACTAATTGAAAAATGCTAGTTTTTAAGTTTTATATTTACATATTCTTTTATAGGTCGTGCTTTATCCGATTCTCACGGGTCTCATAGTTTTGACAATCGTTATCGCTCCGGAGAAGCGGACTCTAACGGTAAGTTTCGTGCGTTTGGTTTAGTTTTTCTAATTAAACGTTTTTGGTGTAGTTTGGTGTAGTCTTAATAATTACTAATTCTTAAGCTCTAGCTAAGTATGTCGTGTTTGGTTCTTTTGAGTGATTTGTATGGGTTGTTTCTTCTTTCTGTCTCTTCTTTGCTTTGCTACAGCATCTAGCATCAATTTTAACTTTACTAATGTACCAAATGATAATGAACCTTATCATAATGAGACTTTTGCTTCAATACCAAAAGATTTTAAACGAGATACTGTTTTGCATTTTATGCAAAAAGTACCAGAGATTTTAAAAAGTTCCAACCTTTTACAAAAATATGCAATATTTGTTTATATAATAAAGGCTTATGGAATGTATTTGGACGAGATGAAGCAAGCACGTTCGATTAAATCTGATATCAAATTTAAAACACCGCATTTGGAGAAAACTGAGGTTATAAATGTTGAGGAAGTGCAAAAGGAATTTATGGTGGATGTAATGGAAAGTCGTCACCAAGAATCTAATCTACATGTAGAATTGCTAAATCGCATTGTAAGTGAAGATGAGGATAAGTTCGATATAATAGACATTCATCAAAAAGAATGTAATGTATCTGAAGTGGATTCAGTACGGGAACGGAAAGAAAGCGGGCTTGACTTACCCTTAGCAGCGTCGCCTTTGCTTTCTATAACAGATATTATTCGAGAAGACGATGTGTCTGAAGGTTATACTTATGATTCGTCTGCAATGTTGGGCGACCATCAAGCGTGGGGACGTGTTGCAGGGGCATTTTCATCTGTTGATCCCAGATTGATATGGCCACCGAGGAGACCTCGTATTTTAAGAAAGGACGAATATAACCTTAGTTTTCCTCTACCAAAATACAAAATTCAGAAACCTCAATCTCTTCAACCTTGTATTAGAAAAAGCATAGCCACCACGGAATTTGCAGTGTTATCAATAGAAGATGAATTCGTTGTGGAAGGTGCAGATAGCGATGTAGTGATAGAAGACAATCGGCCATCAACTGAATTATCAGGAGGCCATACGTTTTCTTCATCGATTCCCGTTGAACGACATTTGCCTTCATCACATTTAATTGGCAGTTTCTCATTGAAATTGCCGACAACAATCAAAGATTCTGATCAGAATCTTACAGAGGAACATACCCAGGATGTTAATAAGACCATTTCAATGATCGGGGCAGCGAGGTATGGTTATGTGGGTTTTTAAATGAAGTTGGATTTCAGTTGGAATTTTCTCATAACACGAGTTTAGCTTGTTGCAATAGAGGTAACTGAATAGACAGCTTTTCAGGTTAGTGAACGCAAAGAATTTACGGACGGTGTGGGTGGGGATTTGACGATATTGCCTGCAGGGTCTCGATAGAATGTATCGAGAAGCATTGAGCCACCTGTTGATAAGAAAGCGCTTTCAGCACTCGATGCCTTTGAACGTCGGCGTAATCTGGACTGGGTTTTACTTATACAGAAAAATCTCCAAGGCAAGCATTCTATTCTATTTCAAACAGCTGATTTAAGAGGACTACTCTCAGCGGTTTCACTCATTCGTGCTGAAGATTCTCGTAGAGATTAGCGTGGCTTCTCATTGTTTAAATAGATTGTCCGCATTTCGAACAGCAAATCTGTCGTGGTATTTTCCCTCTTTCTCGATATTTCCACTTTCAAATCTTACCTAGATATCGTTGCCTTTTTCTTTTCTTTCTACCTACAATCGGTCTTAAACTTTTAACCACTATCGTACATATAGGGGAACATAAACGACATCCCTTGGGCGGCCGGTCAAACAAAAATTTAAAAAAAAAAAAAAATATTAAAGAATAACTATTTGATTAAAAAGATTGGCTTGTTTCAATTCCTTTCATTTGTTCTGCAATTTTGAAGCAATGCAAATATCAAATTAAACTCGTGCGTTATACGGTGTAGAATTTAAACGACGAAATGAAAGTTATCTTAAAATTCTAATTTCGTAGAAATTATCCAGCAACAGCACCATCTTTAGGATCTCTACAGCAAATGGAATCGAATATAGCTCCACTTCAGATAACGTCTTCGCAAAGTAGCATTGACCCGTCCGATAGAATTATCAGTATTACTCCAAACCTATCGTTGACCACGGAGGCTGCAATTCCGACCACATCAGGAGAAAACCAGTTTCGCCAGCGTTTGTGGAGTCGTAACATAGAAAAGTCGATGGTTTCCACTCCGCTCGGAATATTAGGTGAACAACGTTTTGTTCAGCAGCGTCACTCCACTTTAATTGAATTGAACTCGTTAGAGGAAGCAGAAGAACAACTGGGCCGATCACAGAATCCTCCCGATAAGTTTGTGGGGCCTATTCGAACTGAAGTGCAAGAGCAAAATTTGGAAATTATAGAAAGAACAATGCGACCGCATCCGGTACCATCAAATAATTTGCAGCCTTTATGGCCAGACGATTATCGTAAGGATTGGTATGAAATTTTAAGACATCGAAATGAAGGAGTAAACTATAAGGAAGCAATTGCCCGGCGGGAAAGAAAAAAATTAAAAAGAAAGAGAACTCGTGGAGTTCCTAAATCAGTTCTTGAAACTGTCGCTGACGCTCCTGTCAATGCTCAAAGTCGTCGGCAAATTTTTATGGATCTATTACCGCCATCAGCGGAGTTGGTTTCTCCTCCGCCAAATCAATCTCTCGACTTGAGTGCTTGCCTTGGTAAGGATGATTTGGTTCCGGGCAGCGATGGTTTGTCCTCCCATATGGACACTTCCCAACAACGATACGATCAGTTTATTAAGGAAAATTTGGAGGATGTTTCGACGATCATGAACAATCTGGATACAGTTCGTACCGTATTCGAAAGTTATAGTCAATATCAACTAGCCGTAGGTAAGGAAAAGTCCGTTATGCATTACGACGCTGAACTGCTGCTGAACGCTCCTAAATGGCGATTGTCGATCAAACGCGACATAATACGAGCACTTATTTGTGAAAAGTCGTTTGATTTTACTAAACTTGGTTGCATAACGGACCGCATGGCAGCAGCCGTAGGTTTCGCTTTTATTTTAGAGTTAAAAGCGGTGGGTATAATCACTTTAGCCTCCGATGGCCGCACAATAAGTTTAGTCTAATTATTATCGTTCTATATGTGGTGATACAAAGCTAAACCTCGGGTATTACTTATCAATTAATGCCATTATTTTTTTAATATCCTTTTTGTGCGTAAAGTTTTTTCTTTGGTAATATATATGGTTATGTTCTTTTAATAAATAAGAATAAGATCTAAAGCAATTTCTCGCCTATTAGTTAATTTATCTCAAAGTCCCATCAATTTTAATGCGGTAAATGTAGGTTTCCACAAAAACGATGTCGAAGGCAATGACAGAGGACGAGGGTGTTTTAATCATCGCAGTCGTGGTGGGAGCGCAAGTGGTAGACGTGAATACGACAGTAGACATGAAAATAAACATAATCGAAACCAAGAAGAAGGTGAAGATGGCGGCGCAGGTGAGCCCCAGAAAGTGCGCGAGTTTTACATACCACCTGAGCCAACCGATAATGAGGAAGAAATATTTGGTAGTGGTATTTGTTCCGGTATAAATTTTTCTAAATACGAGAATATTCCTGTTAAGGTAAAATTTTAGTTTATAAATGAAATTAAGATGCAAGTTGCGTAACAGCTTTGTATTAAATTCAGGTAAATGGTCAGAATCCACCGGCTACCATACAAACTTTTGAAGATGCTCGTCTTCGAGATATCGTTTTAACAAATATAACACGTTCCGGGTATAAAGTACCTACACCCATACAAAAAACAGCTATACCAGCTATAGCAAATGGTCGCGACATCATGGCTTGTGCCCAGACTGGATCTGGCAAAACCGCCGCTTTTCTTATTCCGATTATTAACCAATTATTGAATGATAACTCTGAAGCGTCGATAGGTAGACCACACGCTCTAGTGGTGTCTCCTACACGAGAATTGGCTATTCAAATATACCATGAGGCACGCAAATTTGCTTTAGGCTCGTATTTGAATATACCTATCGTTTACGGAGGTAGCTCCTCCAAATACCAAAGCGAAAATATGAGTAAAGGTTCTTGCTATTTGTTAATTTCCACCGGGTCATTTACTGGATTTTGTAGAAAGAGCATTTATTACATTTGAGGACATACGCTTCGTGGTTCTCGATGAAGCCGATCGGATGCTGGACATGGGCTTTAAGGATTCGGTGGCAACCATAATGAATCATCCAACTATGCGAAACGGCTCCCAAAGGCAGAATCTAATGTTCCCTTCTACATTTCCAGAGCATATACAGCGTATGGCCGGGGAATATTTGGATAACTATATTTTTATAGCCATCGGGGTTGTAGGTGGTGCTTGTGCTGATGTAACACAAAGAGTGTACGAAGTTGAAAAATATCAGAAAAGAAATAAATTAATGGTGAATAGTGTTATGAAACGAAATTGTTTAAAGTTATGTTAACTTTTTTTGGTATTTGAAAAAAGGAAATACTGCAAGACGAATCGGAGGGAACTATAGTCTTCGTAGATACTAAGCGGGGTGCCGACTTCTTAGCATCGTTGCTATCAGAAACAGAGTATCCAACCACTTCTATCCACGGGAGTCGTTTGCAACGCCAGCGCGAAACTGCATTGGCTGACTTTAAAGCAGGCAGAATGAAAGTGCTAATTGCGACCTCAGTAGCTGCGCGTGGACTTGATATCAGAAATGTCAAGCATGTGGTTAATTATGATATGCCTTCGTGTATTGATGAGTATGTACATCGTATTGGACGCACTGGTCGCGTAGGTAACAGTGGCAAAGCGAGCAGCTTCTTTGACCCGCAACGTGACGCTGCTATTGCTGGTGATCTCGTGAAAATTCTAGAAGGTGCTGAACAAGAAGTGCCCCAATTCTTGAAGAGGTTTAGCTGCGCCGGGGGAGGTGGCAGTAGCCATAGTCACAATAGCCGTTTCGGTGGCAGAGATTACCGAAAAGATGTAGCTCAGGTAAACCGTATTTATTGAATTTAAATAGCCTTGCCCTAATAATTTGTAAATTTCTCGTTTCTTTATAAATATTTAGAATGAAGATCACTTTATAACTTCTGCCGGTCCCACTGCTTTCGAAGAAGATGAAGACTGGAACTAATATACATTTCACTGGTTGCTCTTCGCTTACAATATAGCATTACCTACCTTTAAAAAAGACGAAGATTGAAATGATTTTTTCAGTTGTTCCTTACTGTTAATAATACAAAAATATTAATATTGTCCTCTTATTAAACTTTGTATTAAATGACTTTCATTCTTTTTTTTTTTGAATTGTAGTTACTTTATGAAAAAGTTTATTTTTTGAATTTAACATTTTTCCTTTTCTAATATATTTTTAAATAAAAATTGTATTCTTTGGTATATATTAAATTAAAAAAATTAATTTTAAATTTCTTGAAGAAAAAATAAACGAAATTTCGTTAAATTTTTAAATTCGTTTCGATGTTTTGTTTGGAACCTTTGCGGAAATTTATGTATTTGCTAGACGCGATAGATCAAGAATATGCAAAATAAATATATCATAGAATTTCAGTGCGGGATGAATTCCGTAAACTTAAAATTTAAAAAGGAGACCTTGATAAACACTGTATCAACAGGTAAGAATTATAAAGTGAGTCGTAAAGTGATGATAAAATTTTTTTGCTTAGACATTTTAGATTATCCCCAAAAGCATTTGTAATAAATTCTAAAGTGATAAGTTGGCTCCTTGTTAAGTAGGGCTGCCGTCCGAAATGTTTTGTACTGAAGTTCGGCTCCGTGAGCCAATAAAGTCGAATTTTGAAAGAATCGAAAAAACAAATTGGTGGATATAAACAAAAAAAAAAGATGAAGACAAACCTATCAACTCTCGAAATTATTTAACGCTTGCCAAGAATATTTTAAAATGGTTGCGTAGATTTGCAAGTAAAAATACTGTTATTTTTCAAAAACGATTTGAAAGCATGAAATTTCATGTTTCAACTGTAATATCATGGTTTTGGCAAATGGATGATTTCATTTTAAGGCTACCTCTATAGGAAGACAACCTTGACCTAGCAATTTATTGTAAATTTGCTTTAGTATTCTTCATTCCAGAACTTGCCAATAATCTTCGTTGCCTTGAATCTTAGAACTGTTGCGAGAATCTATTATCAAACGAGTTGACATATGTTTCTGAATTTAAATTGACTATAAATATTTTTACATATTGATAATAACGGTCACAATGAGGATTGATAACGGTGCTACTAGAGAATTTTATCTAGTATTTAGTAATAAGTATTTCTAAATGATACAGATGGATAGACTATTTTAATATAATTTATATTGGCGAATATATTTTTTTTGAGTTGGTTGTATTCTGGACTAATAAAAGCTTTTACAAACTTACCATATATTTTCAATTTACCTGAAGAATAACAGATGATTTAAAGGATACAGGATAAAAACAAATCGTGCAACCGGCATTTTTTTCTTCTAGTTGTAGCGCGATGGCCTATAAATTAAGGTTTGCGTGTAAAGAATATAGTAAAAGGCAAAGGAGAGAACACAACAAAAACTGAAAATAAGTAAAATAAAAATCGATAGACCAACAGAGCAGTAACTCTCCACGACACATATTAGATATATGGTTAAGGTGAAAAAAAAACACCCTCATGTAAAAAAATTGCATTTGTTGGTGCTAGTCTTTAACGGTAACTTTTAGTAAACGGTTGTTCACAGATAAACACGAAATTTTTTCATCCTTATACAATGATAGTGGAAAAATAAATAAAATAAAAAGGAAGAAATAAAGACATTGTAAATGGAATAAATTTAAAACAATATGAAAAATAGAAAACTTTAAATGAACGAATTTTTCGATTTACAATTAAAAAATTACAAATATCATAATTAGTTGTTACTTTAAATGTGCTGCAAAAGCCTTTGAAAGTGTTATGAAATAATCTCCACCTTTGCAGTTTAAAGAGAAATGAAAATCATATAAACCATCACTAAAACTCTTAAACGAATACAGTTTTGAATACGAGATTTAATGAAGAGAAAAAAACTTTTAGAAACAAAGAAATATCAGAGATACTTTCAGTATTACGTATTTTATAATTATCTTTAAATAAAAAGAGTTCATCATCCACCTCATTTTACATATAACCACCCAATGTCGATACACCGCCATCGTCACTTTTTCCTACCTACTACTCTTGAAAGACCATCATCCGGAAATCTCACCATTATCTCATATGTTACTAATGTTTTCACCATACGTCATTCCTTTTTTTTTGTTTCTGTTATTATGCACTAAATAGTAGCAGTAGTAGCAAGTGTAGTGGGAGCAAACGGTACTTAACATTGTTGTTACACTTTTGTTTGGTTTGCTATTGCTGTGATTGTTATTATTGCTCGTACGCGTGAGGCAGTATTGCGAACAATTCACATTTTCTAGTACAACGACCCATTTTTTCCACATTTTAAATGTCATTGTGACGGTGCTGGTATTTCGTTTGTTTCTTTTTTCTACCAACATTTGTTAAGAAACAGTTATAACACATTGTTAGCAAGGATGGATAATTTTTAAAGCATTTTCCAATAAAAAGACGACAGGAAGAAAATTACAAAAGTTGTGTTTGTTAGGGATGTGGAATTCCTGTTGCATCAAGAAGTTTAGTTACGTTTTATGAACAAAAGTAGATGTTTTTGGATCACTTTCAGGCTGTTTTTCCATATTTGTTATAATATAGACTTAGGACGAGAAAAGACACATCATGATAAGCACATTTCGTAGAAGATTTTCATCATATAAAGCAAGCTTGCGACGGGTCTCAAACAACCTGATTCAAAACTTCGAAAATGTTAAACACAGTTGCACAAACAAACAGGAAAGGATTTTTTATGGTATAATGAAGACGTAGTCCAGCTAGGACGATAAATTCTGAAAAGCGGACTGAAGGCTTAATATATATGAATATGTTCTTCTTCCTTGACAGAGACTATGTCTGGGTAACATTGCATTCTTATTTGTAGAACAGGCGTTGCTTTTCCTTGCAAGTATTCATTCAGGCATATTCTGTTATTTCAGTATGAATTACAGCCATCATGAAACTTTTTGCAGAAGCCTTTGCAGTTTTCAGATTGAATCGGACGTCTACCAACCGTGGTATCTGATCAAATTGTGCAACAGGGCTGCTGTCAGTTAGGATTTATACAGAGACGCGGTTGTGAGATAGGAAAGGTGTGGCTATAGCTGCACAAAGTGGAAGCAGTGTATGCTGATATAATCACATATATAATGTGGTTATAGTATTCCCACTATAAGTGGCAAGACTTTAACGTATCTTTTATGTTTTGATTAGAAATCAGGCGAAAGAATAAAAGGCCACAACTTGGTAGATTTCATGATACTGTTAGAGATTGACTATTGAGTAAATTGCTCAAATCAATTTGCTGCTTCTGCTGCTGGCTGTAGAAAAACTGGTAGTGATTTTTTGAAGGACTTCTCATATCTATCGAAATCTGATTTTCAGTGTTTCCTCTAAATATTCTAGGGAGTTTTGAGCTGATTTTTTAATTTTTATTACTTTTTTGAAATTATTAATTAAATTTAAAAAAATAAGATATTAATAAAAAAAAAAATAATTAAAATGAAATAATAGATATTTACTTAGAAAAAAAAAGAAAAAAATAAAATAAAAAGTGAATAGATAAAGCCTTTCGATGCACTTGTATCTGCATCCAAATTGAAATAGATTCAGTCGACAAAATTCTATAGTGCACTAATAATAATAATAATTAATATATAAGCTTGCACTTGGACTGAAAGTGTAACATAGTTGCGGTTCTATGGTTGCATTAGTGCTTTACTATGAATAAAAGTATTGAAAGTTTATTGCAACAAAACAGTGGCGAAATGTCTTCAGAACGTCAATCATCTGAAGATGTACAAGAGTCTACAACCACAGCCGACGATGCTGCTATAGATGGCGACGGTGATTACACTGATGATAACAATTTTGAATCAAATTTGCGACGTCGTAAAGGCAAAATAATATCCTGTGCTAAGGAAACTATCGAAAATGGTAAGTAGCATGCCCAAGTGTGCATTTGTTTATTCGTTTTCTCTCTCTCTCTCTATATATATATATATATATATGTATATATATATATATATTTATATATATACAATTTATATATATACAATTTATATATTATTATATTTATATATATATAATTTATATATATATATATATGCATCTACCTATCGAAATCTAATCAAAAATTTCAAATAAAAGAGCTATTATTAATTATTATGTAATGATTTAATGTTCGATTCCAGCAGTTTATGAAAAAATTTATGAAAACAATATTTAATCGTATTGTTTGCTAATTTTGTTTAAATTTGTTTTTAATTAAGATGCTCCTCTTTGCTGATCTACGAAAAGGAAAGTTTGTTACAAAATTAGGGGCAGGAATTCATCGATTTATTCGCCATATTTATTGGATATATATTTTGGAAGAGTTGAATTTGTTATGTTTTTAAAATATCTCGAAAGTCGCTTTCTGTAAGATTAATGAAAGATATCATAAACAGATATCAGACCTGCTCCAGAAAATGGTAGACATAGAAATTAGGAACGTTGTGACGTAATTTTCTTCTTCGAATATAATTGTGTTGACATTAACATGCTGGAACCTGTTACGTTATTAAGATATTGTAAAATATCTGGAGCTACTTTTCTTATGCAAATTTATATCCGTACAGACTTTGTTAGGCTTACTATATATTCATTCCGCCTCTCGCTTTATTAAGCCATTTTCACTTAAGCGAGGATTTCATAGAACACGTTCTATTTAACGATACGCTATATTCTAACGATTTATATTCCTATATAAAGCCTTATGGACATCTTGAGAGTGCCTGAAACACATAGTATCAATAACAAAAAATTTTATTAAAACGACTACACGAACCATTTAGTCTTAAAAAATTGGAGCTGATAAGCTTAGCTGTTAGTGCTCATAACGTATTAGACTCTAAGCAACACATAAAATATTCACTTGGTACCGGATGTTAGAGGTATATTTCGCTGATATTCTCGTCCTTAGTGTATATTTCAATCGAGATAGGTTTTTCACATTCTTTATTTTCGTATATTTAAAATATATGTGAAAACTAGCGTAAATCTGAGGTAATTGGAAAAGTTTTTAAAGGATGATTTTATAATAATCACAGAGTTCGGCATAAATTCTGTTCTAAGTTCATTTTCATGTTCATTAAATTAAAATTTCTTCAAGCAATAGAGACTTCTCAATAGGAAATTGGGCCCGTTTTTTTAAATACTTCCGGGGTTGCATTGTGAACGAAACTTTGCGTACGTGATTTCATTTTCTCGATTTTCTTCTCCCTGTGCTGAATGCCTCTGTTCCAATATCTCAATTATTATCTTAATATGCACCGTTTGTATGTTCTGTGGTTGGACCTTATCCAGCGAATGACTTATTTGGAGTCACTGCAAGTATATAATTTTCGGTTGTTTTTTTTAAAATTAGTTCTTTAATTCAGTTAGATGGTAAACGTATCCCTTTTAACTAACTTTAAAAGAAACTCATAATACGCTAAATACTTAATTAGACTTAAATTATAAGTGGGATCAAAATTAGGCAATATTTTGGTTCCCACACATTGAAAAATTGATTACTAAGCTGCCAGTAAAAAAATTCCGTATGTGTTCATCAAAAGATAAAATACAAATTCTATGATTTTTGTTTTAATTTTCCTTCTAGGCATCAAATAAGCGAAATATCCATTGTATCCATAAAGAGCGTAGTGTATGTTTGTAGGTAGACATTTATTTCACATATAACTAGAATCAAATAGTACACACGATACTGTTGAAACCATAATCCATTCAATTTTGTGATTATTGTTATGCTTGTGTAGCATCTGAAAAACTATTAGTATGACAACTATGTGGCTTTTCGACTTTAGGGAATGGGGAAAACCAATTTTACTTTAAAACATTTCTGACATCTGGCTTAGGAGCACAAATCAAAAAATTATTATAAAGACACGTACAAATGCGTATTAGAAAAAAAATGCAAAATTTGTAGAGAAGTTTTTAAGGATTTATACAAAGAAAATTTTGTTTTCAAATATCTTCGGTATAAAATTCTCAATAAAATTCAAGATAAATTTTTATAAAAGTCTTAGAATTATAAACTATTGAAACAAGCAATAAAGTTATACTCATTTCGAATATATATGTATATATATACTTTTATAATATATATATATATATGTATATAATATATATATATGTATATAATAAATAACATATATATATGTATAATAAATAATACATGTGTATACGTACATGTAAGGACGTGCGTGCGTACGTCTTAATTTTCCATATTAAGTTTTGTAACTATGGGAACTCCAAGGAAATAGAAAATTGCGGGGCAAACGCGCATTGTTAAATTCACACATAATATTGCGCCAATAAATCCATTTCGATGTCTTTTCTTATAATTTTAAATTGAAAGACAAGAAATGCTGCAAAGCTTCCATCACTTTAGGTAAATCTTCGAATCTTTAAAGTAAGTTTCTTTATTATTTACTATCTATTTATTTATTTAATAAAAGTCAACTACAAATCTATTGTCAGCCGGGGTATACTAACATAAAGCTTACAATTAAAACTAAAAAACAAAACTAATTAAAATTAAATCAAATGTATAATTGAAATTAAAGAAAAAAAAATAAATAATATTGAAAAAAATACATTCTGACATAATGAACACAAAAGCAATGTGTTGATAGACGGACAAATTTTCCTATGGCGATGCAGATAGGGAAAAGATTTGCATTCGTACAACAATAATAAATGTTACGGTAGGTGGCCTTGTTACTATGCACATCTTTTCCTAAGTGCATAAACCCGTGGAAAGAATGGTTAATTACCACAGGACAAGATATCTAGGTGGTAGAAGGAACTCATTAGTGACCGACAGTACGACTTTTGCTAAAATTGAACATATTTTATCAAAAAATAAAACCGAACTATTTAGGCGAAAGTAGAGTCCTTAAATAACGTTTCAAGAAGAACTGTAATAAAGGGGTTAAGCTCAAATTAATTCTCTATAATTGCAGAAGTATTGTAAGGCTTTGTTCTTTCTCCTTCTTTCTTCTTGGTGTTTAATATTGACCTTTTGTGCCTGATAGAAAATTCGATTTATTCATTTGTAGACGATAGCAGTGTGCTTCGCTTGTTCTCCTCCAATAAAAAATCGTGCATCAGCACCGAGCTACAAAATAAACCATGATTTGTGAGTGACTCACCAAAACGAGATTTCACAAGAATATCTGAAGGGGATCGCGTAAATAGGTTAAAGCTAGAGGCAGTACTATCTCTTATTGCATAGGATAAGTGATGAGCTTTCCCTTTCCCTTGGTGGTCTCGTTATAGAAGAAGTTTTAGGCATGAGAGTACAAATCGACGTTGTTTAGATGGAATATGCATTCCAGGCGTCGAAAGAAATAGTTGCACGTCATCGTAATGTGAACTGTGTTCTGCTTTTGTATAGGCAACTCAGCGACAAGAGCCTTATAAGGCGCCTTTGTATTGAACAACACACAACTACGACTCTTTGTAGGCTAACCGCTATGGCAACTATACGAACAGCGTACCCGCAATGGCCCGCAATGATATTTCCCGCAGTTTCTGGTTTTTTCACTTAAAAATCGGACGTACCCAAACACAAGCTTTGATACTGAAATCACAGGCTAGTTGTATGGCATAGGCATTGCCGACTAATTGCAAACAGAACACTTCTATAAACTTCTCTTATTTAAAGGTTTTTAAACTACTAATTACTAATTTTTTAAAATTGGTTGTATTTCTACCGCTTACAATTCCCGATCGATTAACTTTAATGTTCAGTACGAGATTCATAATAATATTCCTAAGTCAGAGAGATTAAAAAAGAGTTTTTGAAAACTAAAAAATCTATACCGAAATCGATTACGGTTTTTTTAAAATGATATTATTCAAATTACGTGCATGCTTTAACAGACACTAAAGAATATTTTAAGAATTTTTACATTATTTTAGGTAGAAAATTACGATTTGTAGGAATAAAGTTGATGTGAGCTTACAAAAAAAGGTTTCGTGTGAGTTCTCTTTTGTTTTATTTTTAAAACATTATTAAAAAGTTTCTTAACTATCTCTACGAATATGTAAACAAATGAATAATTATTGTAGCGCGTTCTGTCTGTTTTATTTTGTCATTGCACGTCATCAAGACCAAGCCAGCAACAAACAAGAAGGTAAGTGGCCTTGATATTTGCTTTGCATTACAGACAGCCATTATGTATAACAGTCCTTGCATTCTTTTCTAAAGAAAAAAGATGAACCAATAGAATGCAAAGAAAAGAAAGTCGATCGTGTGAAATCGACAAAAGCATAATTTCAGTTGTGTCAATTAGAATAGCACAGTTCAGCGTAAAAGTTATGTAATTTTTTTATTATAGTTTCATGTTTTTGAGATGAGAATCCGAAATAAAACTTTTTGGCACTGTGTATCATTCTTATCGTAGCTAGTGCTGCTATCATTTATTGTGCACTAAAAAAAACAAGCAAAATTAAATGAAAGCGAAATTATACAAAATTTGTGTGAAAATTGAAACTGAAAAAAAAAATGAAATTGAATTTCAATGTTTCTGCAAAATAAACAAGAAATGATTCTTTTTGACACATTATGTCGTTGCGAATTACAAGAATTCCTCAGCTGATATGCTTACACAATACAATTTCAGTTTCAATTCTCGCTTTACACGACGGAAAGCGATAAATAAAATTTACATAATTACTCTCTAATTTTGTGCAGTTTTTTTTTTGGTGTATCGCAAAACATTTTTTCTGTATTCGCGATGTTTATGTATCACTGGGTATATGCGTGCAGATACATGAGAATTTATATACATAAGAAAAGTATAAGATTTAATATAAAATGTTAAAAAAGCACAAGATGCAAATAAATCGTTAACAGAAACCATAAAATGAAGATGGAAATCTTGTAATCAGAGAACATTACTTGTAAATAAATCGCATAAAACAAACAAAGACATCAAAAACTATTAAAAACAAGAACTTAAAATATTATGACGTCATTGATGGACTTTACCTTAGTGTTTGCTATTCGTGTAATGACATGAATTTGTAAATATACGTAGGAGTAGCTGTCGGACTAAACAACAACAATAATAAACGGTCTTTTTCGCTTTCATGGGAAATTTGAACTGCTGGAACAATGCTTTCTGTTTTGTCGAGCAAGACGTATAAAACAAAAATGAAGAAAATTTTTATAAAACATTTTTCATCTAAAGATTGCTAACTGGCCAGGAAATGACCACCACCAGTCAGTAAATACCCAGTTAATTGTTATGCTAATCTCACACCTACTATACCAGTCCTGAAAAGTACACCTGTAAAACATTTATATTTCAGTTCAATTCATGAGTCTGTCAATTGCTTTCATCGTAATGCCTAAACGGCAGGCAAAACATAACGACCTAATATTATTATTATTATTATTATTATATTTTCTAGTCCAATGAAATTAATTCTTAGACTAGAGAAATTAATTGAGCACTAGCAACATAGGCTATCGGCTCTTTTTTCAGAAAACTTATGTTAAATAGTAAGCTCAGTAGATTTAATATGCGACCTAATAATAACAAGGCTTCATCGAAAATTTAAAGACAGTACGAGTTATGACAGCAGTAAATTCTTAAATATAAGTATTTTTTCCACCTGATTTCATTAAGGACTTTGTGCAAGATTATGTAAAGCGTCGTCCCAGTTATGACCGCACAATTATTCTGTTATACGAACGCGGTTTTCGTATACTCAAAACGTATTGGTTCGTCATTGTGTTAGTTAATGCTTGTGAAGACCTGTTGTAAGGAGTAATTCTAGTGTGATATATGGATATTTTAATGAAACTATGTTAATGTTATTATTTATTTTCAAATTCTAATTCGTTACATAAGAAGAAGTTTATATTGCATTGGTTTCGCTAAGGTAGCAAAAGATGAACTGCACACTCAATGGATGCATTTATTACGAAGGACGATAACCAAAAGGATATTGAATATGTAACGAACGAATATTCAATATACGGACCTTTTCCAATTCTTCGTCTTTTTTTTAGTCCTTTTTCTATTTTTACTTTGTTAGGAAAGTTAAGCTAGTCTGAGGTGAACTTATAAAGCCTCTACCCATTGATAACGTTACAAATGCGTTTCAATAAATTGATGCACCTGCTTAATTGATATATATATATATATATAAATAGCCCGTATTAATTTATTTATAAATCATATCCGTTTTGTTATATTGTTCTCATTGAAGAATTTACTTTCTTATCATGACACAACATTGCGGATAGATTATAAATTAATGCTATAATATGAAAAAAAAAAATAGATTGTTCGACAATAAATTCGAAATACGACCCATTATGAGGGTCAACACGAACAGCTCCTTTTGTGTTTTTATCTTTGAAGTCTCTCAATCCTCTGGTGAATATGGCCAGAGGCGTATGTTGGGCAAGGCCATCATTACGATCAATTTTCATGTCAATTTTGGTGTCACTTCCCAACTTGCATTAGCAGTGAAGATAAAAAAGAAAAATTAACGCTACAGTCTGTTACAAAGTTGTACTTTAACGTAGAAAGTGTTTGATCTAGAAATTTATAAGAATAAATCTGAATT
This sequence comes from Glossina brevipalpis, assembly GCA_000671755.1. Taxonomy (NCBI): domain Eukaryota; kingdom Metazoa; phylum Arthropoda; class Insecta; order Diptera; family Glossinidae; genus Glossina; species Glossina brevipalpis. The sequence continues at coordinate 472,278 of KK351092.1, forward strand.
AGTGAAGAAGAAATTCAGTTTTATTTCGGCGTATATAGGAATTGTACTACGTTGGAGGTTTTGTCATGTTAACCGAATATGATTGCCTCTAACGTTCCTTGGTTATCAAATAAAAACCAGGGTCTTGAAAAGTTTCCGGAAGGCGACTTCAGACGTGGAACAAATAAATTAGGTTATAAGGAAAAAAATTATGTAATGTTCGGAAAATATACCGAAAAATAAACTCATTTTTTAACTAGAGACCTAATGTTCCTTAGAAATCAGAGGATTCCAATCAGAAACTTTAAATGTACGAAGGCAAAACATTATACTACCTGAATATATGAGGTTGGGGAAAAAGAAATCCATCCAATCTTATATGAACTTCAGGACTTTATTTAACATTTCGAATTGGAAAATAATGGATTTCTTTTTCCCCAAACAAAAAGAAATCCATCCAATCTTATATGAACTTCAGGACTTTATTTAACATTTCGAATTGGAGAATAATGGATTTCTTTTTCCCCAAACTAATATTTGTAATTATAAGTATAAGATATAAAATATTAAGTTTGAACTCTAGCCACATTCTTTGAAAATTATACTGAGTTTTCTTTAAAGTTCATCAACAATTTGAAAATTTGCATAAAATCACTATCTAAAAATAATACTTAGGAAAGTGTAGCCGACGGTGTGTATGCAGGCATTGTGAGAAACTCATTAACAAGTTGTCAGTAGAACGCTTGAAATCATAATAATGTCTTTAGAAAATACTTAAGCGAAAGATTTTCTTTGTGTACAAAAAAAAAGGTTAATAATTCCTACGAAATATAATTTGACAAATTGTCTGAAACACGTGTATGTAATGATAAACTTCTTTAAATGTTTTCATTACCATGAATTCTTGTTGTTGTATGGCTAAGTCCTAGAAATGAATTAATTATTCGAAATGTAAGAATTTACAAAAAAAAAAAATACGATTAATTTAGCATTAGGTAGAGAACAACAGATATTCTAATCATAAATTTTAAAAACAACTCTTTAGGTAAGTAAAGTTAAGGTTAATATTCCTTTCGCTGGAAATTTTATTTTTTAAAAGGCACAGAAACCAGAAAGTTTTAACTTGGAATGTAAAGTGAATATTAATCTAAAGCTTGGACTAGGAGGTGCACGGTCTGCTTAAAATAATGAGGAAATTTCAACGAACGATCTGTAACCGAAGTTAAAATAAGAATTTGGTACAAATTTGAAGGATCAATGTAAAAAGGCACAACTCGGCCAGAATAAATTCGTTCCGTTTCTTTAGCAAAATTCAAACACATTTGTTAAAATATTTTTTAAAGAAACTTCGCTAAAATCATTCGCATTTTGATCGAAAATTATTTCGTAATTGCTGGATGAGAAATTGAACTAAGCAACATTAAAGGATAGTATCGTCCTATGTGTATTAAAAACAGTGTATTTATTTCTAAATTTATATAAAAAAAATCAGAAAATGACCCATTAGGCTACATGCACTCTTGATCAGCATTAAATTTTGAATCGGTTGAGGCTTTAGATTTAGCAAAAACTTTGAAAGTTCTTGCTAGCAAGTTGGTATTGAAAGAGCGCCGAACCGGTCAAAGACCTACGGTGAATTATGTGAATTTGTTTGGTATTCATTAAAAATTGAATGTATGTATATTTTTATATATCTTTTCAAAACGACAATAATCAGCTAGGCCCGCAATTATATAGAGTACCAAAATTTTATTCTTACGTTTCTTCTTTTGATTTTTTTTCGAACTTAAAGGTGGTGAGTATAAAAGATTCAACCAAAGCGAATATAATTTTCTTATTGGTTCTTTTACTTGTTTTTATAGTAAGACATGTCAAGAATATTTTCTCAAAATTACAAATCAATCGGAGTAAAACTCTGGGAGTGAGAGTCTTTCGAAATTCCTACTGCTAATATATCTCCCGCTACTACGATAAACTTTGTACGTGTTTTGCTCAAAACTTTAATTCTGAATTCGGTGGACTCCACTTCTCATAAGCGACTACAACGATCTTTTGCAAACGAAATTTTGCAATCTTCTAAATGAAGTTGAAAGAAAGATTTTCTTTTGATTCCAACTAATTTCTTTCTCATACTGCAAATATGACCGGAAATCGTACTATTTTGGATATAATGTTGCGAAAAACCCAAAATTTTATTTTTGCAAAATTCTACGTTCAAGCGTGACCCAGTCTCACCTACTAATAGAAACAATGGTGTTTTTTAATTTCAGATAAAGCTGTGAAGAGCCACTGCGAAATTGTAGGTTCTCCTAAAATCTAACGATTGAAACTGTAAAATTTTAAGTGAAAATTTTGCAAAGTATAGACGAAATGTTACTTTCTTATATGCTCAAAAAAATTTTAATTAAACAACTATTTTATCATGTTAAAAAAATTTAATAAAATAGACTTTTTTTTCAAACCTAATGTAATGCCTTAAGAGAGTTCTAAAGAGACCGGAAAAAACGGGCAGGGGATCAAGTCTCAATTTTTCTTAATTTTTATCGAATTAAGATACGTATGGTCCATTGTGACAGAAGGCAGTTCTTATTGATCAATTCTGGACGCTTTACTTCAATTGCGTGATTTAATCGCATTAATTGCTGAGAATTGACAGCGAGACCAATCGCCGTTGTAGGTTGGAGTAGCTCATGGTGTACAATTCTCTTCTAATCACATATAACACAAGGCATCAATATTAGCCTTGCCATCTTTTCCTTTTTTCATTAATCTTGGACCCACCCTTCAAACTTGCTCATACGAGAACCTCTTTATCAATCTTCTCCAAGCAAGTCAGATTACGTTCGCTTTGTGAAGTAATTTCTGGTTGTTAACTGAAGTATTTTGCAAATTTCGAAACTTTTTTTTATTCAGCCTTAAGTAAATAGCTCAAACATGTAGCTCCTCAGCGAAGCCGTAAGATAAAACTCGTCGGATTTCCTAAATTTTTTGAGAAATTTCACCGGCTCTTTAAATGATTGGTCGACAAGAGCGCGGCGTCATTTCAGCAACGAAACTTCCAGAGCGGAAAAGCGTGAATTATTTTCACGGTATTGATTGATTGATAAAGCATCCTCACCATAAACATCAAGAATTTTTTCAGATGCTTGCGAAGCATTCTTAGACCCGTCGAAGCAATACACAATGCATAGATAATCTATAGATAATTGAACTGTCACTTTTCATACGTCTTGTAGAATAGTTTGATAAGGTCAGTAATGTCAAAGTTACCCGGCTCTAAAGCCACTTTTTCAGAAAAACTGTTTTTAATATCACGAACCTTTTGCTGACATCATCAATATAACGTAGAAATAAAAATTTCAACATTTATCAATTTAATGAAATGTCTCTGATCGCCCTTTAAAGGTTTCTAGCTCAAAGAAAACTGAAACCTTTTGTATTATTTATTACTTACATCATGGAATCATAAAATAACTTAAAGAAAACCATTAAATTTTTTACGATGCTTTTACGGAGACAAAATGTTCGTCTATGTGCGCGTAGGTATGCTTACTTTCGTATTCTACAAAAATATGTATTACTTTCGGTAGATATCTATAACTGTAGCTTTATATTTATTGTGTGAAGCTTATGTGTTATCAAACGTCTTACGTTTGTACTATGAACTCATTTCAAAGAGAGCGGAAGGAAATTCTATAAACATACCCGAAGCACATATTATAAATATTTGTTTGTTTATTGCAATATTTAATGAAAAAAATATTTTATGCATGAAGCACTATGTGGATGCGTATGTTTGCGTGAATTTGTTCGACGATTGCTTTTATTAAAAAAAAAAATGGAAGAAAGTTATATGCGAATGAAACCGAATTTTTTATGCCCAGCATTTTTAACTCAAAAAGAAGCTCAAAAAAGACTATCTTCCCTTAATCTACTATACAGAGGGTGCGCGGCTTACTTTTTTTTTTTTTTTTTAATGGAATACACGTGCCAATTTTGGTTGCATTTTATGCAAACGACGAGGTGTCCTTTGACCTATTTCAATACCAACCCGTTTGCAAGAACTTTCAATATATTTGTTAAATTTAACGGGGAGAATGTTCACCACATAGGCTTTACACAGATTAATAGATTTTCAACTGGACAGTTGCAAACAAAATGACAATATGAATATATTCTCACCTTTCGCCGATGAATGTAAAAAATAGAATATTTTTTATATATGAAGCTTTTTATTAACTTTACAGGAAATTAAATATAATAACCAGAGATAGGAAATTAAATATACTATAATAAATAAATATATATAATAAAAATGCGAACACAAAGTCTTCAATTATTAATAAAAATTTTTCATAAAACTCATTTTGTGTTTGTATACACACGCGTACGCTTGAATTTAGACAAGTAAGAAAACTATATTCGGCTGTAGCCTCATTTCTTATACCCACCATCACGAAAAAAACCAAATTTCAATATAATATCAGATAAGTCAATTGATATATATATATATAGGTCAATTTTATCGATTTTTATAGAATATACGTTGAATGTAACGAGTATTAACTGAAAGCAGAAGGAGGTGTATTTTATGTTGCACTGCAGGCATGTCCTTTGACGGATTTGGTCCATCTTCAATACCAACCTATGACCTATGACTTTTCAATGCTTTTGCCAAGTTTGATCTCGATAACTTAATTTTTGCAACCGGGAGAATGTTTATTACAGAACTTTTGTAGATAAGCAGACGAACTGACGGACACGTTTATATCGCTTCTAAATTTGATTCAAGGATGTATATGTAGTGTATATGGCCTGCAAAAAATGGGAAAATCAGTAAACCCTTGTCCGTCGACCGGTGAGTATAAAAAAAAACAAATTTATATTTTCTTTTTTTTTTTGTTTTGAAAAGTAGACTATATCTCTGTGACAATATCGGGAAGATAACTATTCCAATGCAGTTTTCAATGCGTATCATTAGTCATTACAAACAATATGACAAAATTAATGTACACCTGCTACCTTTTCGCGATGGATGTGATAATAAAATGCGTTATTAGAGCGAATATTGTTTAAATACCAACAAAGATGTTGGGGTTTAAAAGTATCTGAGAATATAAATAGAAAGTATAGCTGTAGTAAGAACGAGATGGGAACGAATGAGATTCTCACACATTAACAATTGTTATGACATCAATCACAAAATAAATAGAAGAGTAGCATTAAAATTAAAAAGCAAAGATCCCACATAAAACTAAATAGTAGCAAATAAAGTTTAATAAGTGTTGGCTAAATATGGAAAGTAATTAAAGTAGGTGAAAAAAATTTAATAAATTCAAGCAGCATAACAGAAAAACAAATAAAAAATAATTTTGTAATGAAATACATAATGTAATGTGAACGTAAAGAAGAAAAAAACGAAAATATACCTAAAAGCATTAAACCATTGCTTCAAGTTCAAATGTAAGGCTTTTGATCAAATTATTGCTGAACTTTTTGGAAAATTTCACAAGAACTTAATATCATTTTAATGACGAAAAAATTAAGTCATTAAAACTTGTAATTAATGCAAATTTCACACCGTTAATGTGCAGATTCCCTTCTACTAACGTGTAATGAAAATTTATGAGATTAAATCAGTAAATCCGTTGGGGTGATTAAAGGGGTTAAAAAAATTTCCTGTGTAGTATGTTTTAAAACGGAAGCTTAAGCAAATCTAATAAACCGTGTAAATTAACTGATGCTTTAGCGTTTTAGTAAAAAATTTGATGAAAAAGTACGAAAATATTCAACAACAAGTGAGAGACTTATAGTCGCCTTAAAATTACCAAACCTATGATAGCCACCATAAAACTTATTTTTATTGGTTGGAGGTGTTTTCTTTTTTTTTTTCTTATACCAACATTTTAGATGGTTCTAGGAAAGGGGAAGAATAGAATTGAATAGAAATGCAGAAGAGAATAAAATCAACACGAAGTCTCAGATTGATCTAGAATATATGCCGCAAACGGGGTACTTCGTGCGTACTTAAAAGTCTTATAAAAGCAAGGACATATTCTTGTCCTTCGGTTGTCGGTATGAAAATAAAAGGTAGAAGATTTTTTCATATCAAATCATATTCTTTTTCAGGTGAAATACTTACGTTAACTTAAAGCTATCCATATAATCGATTTTATTTTACTTGTTTTGAAAATACATATCATGCAATCTGTGTTTCACATATGTCTACCTACATGTATACATATGTTATGTACGGTCGCAACAATAGGTTTCATCAAAGCCTGTAGAGATTTGTTTTGCTTACAAATAAAATTTTCACAACATGTTTATAACACGAACACAGAGCTAAGCAAAAGTAAGACATTGTATTAAGGCCCATGAGCAGAGAGTATTACACAACAATTTTGAAATATTTATGCGGGGGTTTGATGATTGCAAGAAGAAAATTTTTGCTTTAATTTTAAAGCAAAATTTTAATAAATGCTGGTACAGCTTTGTTTCTAACCATAACCACATGTATTGGCTCAGTTGTGTTTCACATTATAGTAAATAGAAAAAATTCATAGCACAAAATATTATCGAATTTAAATTTAAGTTTTAATTAACATTTTTAGAATCCTTATTAAATAAAACAACTACATGTTTGTGGGAACGAATTAAAATAAATTCACCTTTTGTTATAACAATTGATTGGTCTCTCCAAGTGTTTTGTGTTTTAGTGTTTAATCTATACGCATATTCGCACTGAAGTTGAATTGAATCAGACCAGGCTCACGCCTACAGCCCATAAAGTATCGTATTTTGAAAAAGGCCTTTCTGAATAATACTCTTTTGCTGTACTATATGAATGTGAACTATTTGAAAAAACAACGGATCGTTTATTAAATCCATTCCCATATAAATGCCCGGGCTACCGCATAGCCCAGTACATAAGAAGCGCTACTCTCAAGCGGGCATAACCAGGTTTAATTCCATACTTTAATTACGATTGTGGCCGCGTTTATTTCCCACTCCTTTCTGAGCATCACCATGTTCTGTAATCAAAAAGTTCTTCTTCTTCTTTTTGAAGTATTCAGCAAATAACAATAATAAACGTTATGTTGCCATAGAAATATTATATTTTTTTTTCATTTATGTTTATTTACGTCTAATCAAAAATATTATTTGTTTTTAAAGCTTCAATTTTTATTAAAATTATCTTATCTGTGACAAGATTTCAAATGTCTAGTAGAACAAAAAGCAATACAAGGATTAATTTCATAAGAGACTTGAACGACTCCATAGCTTCTTCGAAGCGTAGTAATTTTGATTAGTAACATTTTCTACACGGCAGTTTTTTATTTCTCTTCCTTAAATTAAAAACATTTTTTTAGTTAAAACTCAGTTTGATTGATTTAGAAATACTTTTTTAGAATATTACACAATTTTAATCAAACTTCCAAAATTTGTATGAAAATTGGTTATTACTATGACTTGTATCTAATCCGGTAGATGATTGTATATCAAATTTGTGCTCCATTTGTCACGGCGTAAACTGTAAAATGGTCTGAAGCTGCTTGGCAATATTCAATAGTTTATTCCTTCACTTGCAAGAATAAAATTCTAGATAGATACCTAAGCCTTTTACGAATATATTGAAAGATTAAGATAGAGTTCGTAAGTAGCCGCTATTCACTAAACATTCATGCCCACAAAGAATGAAAAACTATAATTTATCATCCATAGCAGTTATTCGTCGCCAACATAACAAAAAGAGCGAATTAAAAAACCTACTGACTGGACCAGATGAATATGTCTATATGCCTCGGTCTCGGACAATTATATCATAGAGCTGTCTAAAATGTCCCGACAAATCAATTCGCACGCTAATATTAAAAAAAAAGAACATATTTAATGGGGTGGAAAACTCTGCGTAGGAAAGGTGAAGAGTATATGGAAAGGGTTTGTTCTTTTTCGAGAAGTTTTTTTTTCTGTATAATCTTACTACCATGGAGGAAGTCGATAAGAAGATTAGCATAAGTGGATTAGAATAGATTTAAATAGCAGCAACTAAGCTGAGAATATGGCTGCCGGCTTTTTCTGTATATCCCCGTGAACATTAAAAATGTTCACCGAAAGATAGTAATGGTTTACGTTCCAGGATGTGTCGAAGATCCAATCAAAAAGACTAAGGCATTCGCCTTCCACTTTATAAAAATATTATAAAGTAGCGCGGATGTCAAGTGCACACAGGAATTTTATTTTCTTTCTTCTTCTGGCCTTCGTGGCGGGTAGCGAAAATCGTGGAAGGCACAAGATAGATCTCGTGTTGCCTGATGAAAACGGAGTTGCCCACACTTATGGCCTATGGAAATTATTATTAATCCCTCGAAATACTGGTTAACATTTCTGATTTAACTCGTGACAACAAGCGTTGCCAGTGCGAGGGTTCACCTTAATTTCAAAAGATATTATTTGTTGTGTTCAGTATCAAAGTCGTTTCAATATAAAACTCAAAAATAGAAATAGTCCTTGTGCACTTTCTATTTCTATGCTTTAGAACCTTGGCATACCTGTTTTTCAGAAATCGAGATTTTTTAGACAAAATAGCAAAACGTTAATAGATAATGCAGGAATCATGTCAAATTACAAATTCAGGCATTCCTTGCATATTTTTTGCCTTTCAGACTGCTGACTTGCATATCAAACACTGATAAAAAATTTGGTATAAATATTTGCTATCGTCATCGAAAGTTAATTATAACTTGCATGGAATTTTTCTGCACATATATTTTTCTTATATATATTATAGAAATAGAAGCACAGTGATTTAATGGTATTCGAAGATTAGTTAGAAGAAAATATTCGTGAAGCTTTTATAGTAACGTTCGATGGAAACGTTATTGCACAAATGATTTTAAGGCATAGATATTTAATAGTCAAATAGCTCTCTCTGAAACGATTTAAATTTACAACGCGACGGATGGAGAATTTACAATCAAGCTGTAAATGATTTTTTTAAAAAAAAAAGGAGAAAAACGCACATGTAAATATGGCTAAATGGTATTTTTTACATTAAAAATATTCCACGAATTTGATATACTCCATAGGTGGCAGTAAGAGAAATGTTTTCTTGACATTTTTCACTTTATGACATTTAATGTCACGTTTGTACGTATATGGGTTGTTACATTCAGCGTCGAGAAATGGTGGCTGGTGAGATAAATTGGACCTTTTTATCTTATAAAGGAATATACAAAGGAATTCTCACACATTTTATACATTATGGATTAAGGAAAGATTGATGATTTTATTTATTCACATTTCCGTTTTGTGGATTAAATGTAAAAATGGGCTGAATGAACTTTGAATAAATGCTAATAAAATGAAAATAATCTTTAAAAAAACTTAATTTTTTAATAGATTTTTTAAAAATAATTATTTAATATGAATGTATTTATTATACATACTACACAACAATCTGAAATAGAACAACAATAGAATAAAAAGTTCTTTTTTTGTTTCGTTTTTGCAAGGTAGTTGGTATTCGAAATTTACTTCAATGGACCTAAGCTTCCTTTCTTCTTAAATATATTCTTTTTACCAACTTTTCTATATTTTTTTTTTACATTTGCATATTTCACATATGTATATTAAAACCTTGGTAAAGCTTAAAATGTATGCACATCTGTATGTGTGTTAAGCATAAAATGAAATTATGTGATTTTATAAGTATGCAACTGTATGAGTAGTAGGTACTCAACCAACTACTAACTGACATTAATTTTGTATTCGAGTGTAAGAGGGATTTGTTATTTATTCTTGAATGTTGACATGTTTATAATTATTATTTAAGAATAAGTTATAAGAATTTCGCATGTAATATTTCTACACATGAACACTATTAACTATGAACACACTATAAAGTAAATTTAATTCTAAATACACAAAAAAATTTCACCCACGTACTCTGGTACTCCGTTACCAAATGACTTCAGAAAATCAAAAAGTTCATATTATTTTCTTTGATAATTTATAACTTCGGTAGCTTTTTCAACAGGAGTGATATAACTTCACTTTGAAGTGGAACGTAACGAAATTGAAAAAAAACAATTTCTTTTTTATTTTGAAGTGCAGAATTATCCATCTTGTGGCTCCAAAAGTAAACGTAAACAATGCACACTTCTGATTGGTTCTTGGATTAACTCTTTTTTTTAATGTATTGTCTGAACCATGCCATTATTTATGAAATGCAAAATCATTCAAATATCTTCTATGAAACGTCTTAAAAGACTGGAGGACAGAAGGAAAATTTCCTATAGTTAGAATGCAACAAAGCTAAATTACATATGATGGACTTAAAATTCAATATATAAGAAATGTAACTTTTCCTAAATGTTGCAAACTTTTGCGTATAGTCACATAAATGTGACTGAAACAAAATTTATTTATATATTTTAATTCAATTGAAAGCTAATTTAAAAAATAATTTTTTTATACAATTTAATTTTCAATTTATATTCTCTAATATCTAGTGTTAGAGAAGAGATTAGCAAATAATATGTCAAGTGCATGAAAATGCTACGACTATACTAAAAATATCTGGACACAACTCATATAATTTTGTTCATTTAGCATCGTTATGTTGTTAGAAAATATAACAGATTTCTATAAATAAAAAATCTGTTCAAAATTTTCTAAAAAGTTTTTGTTCATATATTTAACAAGAAAAAAATATACCATTTAATTACAAAAACATAAAAAAGTTGTCCGAACACGTATCAAAATACTTCAAACGAACTTTTAAAGCTAACAATATAACATATAGGTCATTAATTCTCGGGACTGAAACTAAACATCTATATAATTTTTGGAATATTTGAATCAAATCATTTCGTGTTGCAATGATTTAAACGATAATACTTTTGTTATTATCAAAATAAAAGGAAAATTGGGATTTCGTCTGTTAAGTAAGGTTTGTTGTTAATGGAGTATTGATCTGAAAAGTGTTATGTCATCTGTTGTCAATTTATCAGCGATTTGCTTTAATTTAGATTCTGCGGACAGTGATGAGGCTGAACGCAATGGATGATTGAAAGAGAAAATTTCAAAAAATCGTAAAAATTATTCTAATTAATCGAAAAGTAATGTTGGAAGAGTTTGCTGATATTCTAAAGATTGTTAAGTGCAGTATATTCATATTATTTTGCATAAAAATGTGAGAAAACTGGTATTTAAAATAGATACCGCCTTTACTCAAAGTGAGACAAAAACGTCAACGTGTTTACTGATGGAAAAATTGTGTATATTGAAGTTCAAGCTCCTGCCTCGGCTGCTGTGGTTTCCACATTTGGTCTTCAATGACTATTATCTGCATTTGAAAAATATGCTCCAGAGAAATAGATTTAAAGATAATTCGGGAAACTGTAGCAAAGAGTCTTGACAAATCATTCAATAAAAAAGTCATCTTAAAGAACACACACTTAAAGAAGCACTGAATTGACTGTTTCACTCGTAAAAATTAATGAAAGTATTGTTTTTCGCTTACCTAGTACTGGAACTTATTGATCAGTATATTATATATATGCATGCTGTACAACAGATGTACTGTCAGTTTGTCTCTAAAGAAATGAAATAGTTAATGTACCAGTATCTACTCGTCTCTCTTATGTTTAGTTATCAGAAAATTTCTTATCGCAAAAAGCTTAGAAAAATTTAAGTTTAAAATCAATACAGTAAAGCATAAACCCTTATACAATATTTTGAATATTAGTTACTTATAAATGCCATTCAGATTTAAAAATAACAGAGAAATTAAAAAACTTACGCTTTAATGAAAAATTTTTTAATTTAAATTTCTTTTTTTTTTTGCTTTTTTATCGATGGAGTGCTTTTGCGTGTTTAAAAAAAAATGTTTATTTATTCGTCACCAATAAACAATGCCCACGTACATGTACATATGTAACGATTGTCAACTTTTCTCGTTTCTGCTTGAATATCATAATCTGTCTCGGCAATCCCTCGAATCGTCATTTTTGATATATGGTCACCATTTACTTTCGTTTCGAACACTTTACATTCATACACACCTATATATGCAAACATTAAGACAGTTGAATTAAGTCAGGCGTACAACAAATGGTTTGCTTTACTTGTTTATTCCATGTAATAGTGGAGATGCTTTAAAACTTTTGTACACCTTACGTGTAATTCCAGATGAATTTAGTCCATCTTGACGACGTTAATGGCAAAGAAAATTAAAACAAGATTTATATCCTTATATTCAAAACCACAACACAAAGTATATATATTCTTGATCAGCCTTAAATTTAGAATCGATTTAAGCATGTCCATCTGTCCGTCTGTGTAATGTCTGTGGTAAACAATCTCCTGACCACAAAAATGAAGATATCGGCTTCAAATTTGGCAGAAACATTGGAAATTCTTTCACTGCCACGCCCAACTATTACCACTTAGTTTTTCCCCCTTTTTTGTAAGATAAAGGTGGTAGGTATAAAAGATTCGGCACAGCCAAATATAATTCTCTCTTACTTGTTTTTCAGTTCATATCTTCTTCTGCTTCTTGATAGCTGCAGCAAATAAATTTTATTATTATTTAACATTTACAAAGTTATATGTAAATTTATTATAAGTTCATTTTGAAGATGGCGACAAGCGCAGTATGACAGAATCAATAATAAAATAATAGCGTAGAGGGAGGGAATGGCATAAGTTTATTAAGATAAAAACCTGGTATATTTTAATATTTATATTTCAAGTAATGAATTGAAAGATTGAATTCGGTTATAGATAAGTTATTATTTGGGATTATCTGTATCTATTATCTCAGTCAGTATTTAAAAACTACATTTAATTATTAAGTTTTCAATGTGGTTTAAAGGGTTATTATAAATCTATGGATATTTTTGTAAATTTATAATTAGAAAATGAAGAGTTCTATTTATGAGTTTTTATATATGAAAGCAAGTCCTAAAACAAGTAAAAACATTTTCTTAAATTTTTTAAAATATAAAACAGAGAAATATTTTCTCTCGTAAAGTAATGTTTTTTCTTTCTGGCTCTTTGCGTTTTACACAAAAAATAAAAAATTTTCTGAAAATATAAAGCAAAATCTAAAGAGCATCGATATTGCGTCCGGCCGGTTATTATATTTTCTTGCCCTTAGTCGTACATTGATATGATTACGCTTATTGCAGTATGGTGTCACATTAATGGGGTTTGAATGACAAGACTGAAATGACATGAGTTTTCTGCTATCATCACATAGTGTTTTACCAACTGCTCGTGTGCTATGAAACGATTAAAAATACTGATAGCAGTGAAACCACTGAGCTATTAAGCCAGACGTTAAAGGAAAAACAATCTCATTATGTTAATGAAATGGTTTTTCGTTACAACGTTTGGCCACAGATTGCAAAATCTGTCAAAAAATGTATATCGTATATGTTATATCATTCCACCGCCTTCATTAGATTCCGAGGTGATTCCATAGACTTAACATCTTTGAATTGATTACTGAATCGATTATGCACAGCATTCTTTTAATGATATTAAAAAAAATTGATTTTTTCGATGAAATTTTCAGAAGAGAAAAAGAAAATATTTTATATAATTAAAGTTCGGTCGGTTTCTCACAATCGATATCTGCTTTTATCAAATCAATACAAATTAACGCACATTTACTGTAATTTACCTTCGTATCCTAAGCCACTTGCGACACTTAGTGTATTAAGTTTGTGCAAATGTAACTGTAACTTTCAGGACGATTTAGAATGATTGTGTTATTCATATTTATTTCTTGTCTGTTCGTCTGTCTATCTGCTTACGTGACTTAGTTTTAATCTAAAGCTCGCAATATTTGAAATATTTTCGCTGAATTTGCTGCACTATTTCGGTTCAAGGACAACCGCTATTTAAAATGGATTGGATCGAATCATTTTTATCACTAAGTAATAATACTTTGCGGTAGGAAATTGATGTAAAAAATTCGGATCAAGTGGGAAAGTTTCTGAACCCTTCTCATATAACTCTCTTTTATGTAGCAAAACGGGCTAATTTTTATTATAATAGTTTATGACGAAAATAGGTCTAGAAAATAGGTCTAGAATGGTTATTTGACATGGAAATTAATTCTACCAAATCTAGATCGCATATGTCTACCTTTTAACGATATAAGGGTTCATATGAAAAGTAGGATTTTATATGTCAATAAAGGCTTACTAATTCATAGCGAAAGTAAATTTTTTACAAGAAAATTGATTTTGCTAACTGTGGACATTAGTTCTCAGGTTTTGGTTCCTTTCCCGTGAAAAATATGCTTGTATATATCGACATAAGTTTTGCTATTATTTGCCGAAAATTAATGAAGAATTGTCATGGGAAGAAGAAAGAAGAAAGGAAGAAGAAATTTAATGGGGTCGGTGTTACTTGGATATAATACTTTTAATTGTTTAGAAGATATTAATGTTTTCGTGTCAATTATGAGGGTCTGTATAGTGACTTTTGAATAATAGGCCTAATATCTTAATCTTTTAAATAAATGAAATGAAAGTGTGGACCTTTTCCAATTTGTTTATTCGACATCTACAGACCATATACATGAGAGTAAATTTCTCCAAAAATCGAAATCATTTATTTGTATCCGCTAAAATATATCACTAAAGAGTATAAAGCAGTAATCTATTGTGATGTTATTGCAACATTAGCTTTTAGAATAATTATCATTTGTTGTCATGTAACAACAATTCATTTCAATTTTTATCATTTGGGTTCGTCTTTTATCTACAGCAAGTCATTTGTAATAATAATAACAAAACCTGGTCGCTTTCTACGCTGGCAAGTGCCTGTTGATGTATGTATGTAATATGTGCTATTATTATCATTCTGTCACTGTGTTATCTAATTAAAAGTTCGTTTTCGTTAAATAACGCTAACAAATGTTCGTTCACCTAAATACAGAACCAAAGACATCAGCCAGCAACGCTTCAATTGAGGTCTGGCATCCGTTTTTGATTACAAGGTCTTCAAAACACAAATACGTATTAAAATATATATATATATATATATATGCATATGTATTGTTTGGTGTTTTTATCTTTTCTCTTTGTGTTCGCTTCATATTTAGTTTTTGCTCTTCCCTGCTGTGCCATGCTATTACTGTCGCTGTTTCCTTTACTGCGTTATCGCTTCGTGACAGGATTTTCCAAATAGTTTTTGTCTGCAATTGCAGTCCTAGCAATAATAATAAATTGTTGTAGTTGTTAAAATTGTCAGAGTGTAACTGTAATAGTTTTACCAATAATTACTTAACTACGTAAATATCAAAATTTCTATTTTATTGTCTTCTTGCCAGTCAGTTTATTTTTTTCTACGTGAATATTTCACTGTCTATTAAACTACACTGCACTAAACAGTATCGGTTTGATTGTTGACGAAGTTTCAAACTTTATGTGGAAGTATTTTTCTTTGCAAACTAAAGTGGAAAATTATCTTTTCTAAGAAATATGCGGTTTTCTAACACACACACACACACACACACAAGAAACTTTTCACTAAATCTATGAATTTCTTAAATTTTTTTTTGATTAGATTTTTGCTTAGAGTTCGTGAGTGTAGTAAAACCATGCAATGATTATTAAATGACTAAACTTCTGATATATAAAAAATGATGTTTAATCGTTTATCATACGAATGTTAAGGAAAATAAAAAGAATTGACAAGAAAGAAGTTATATTTACGTGTTAATATTCTCCGTCTGCTTGTATATCATATTTCACTCGGCAAAGAATGATTTGATTTATCGATCATATATGATATCGACTATGATATATAATTTCAAGTTATATTTTGTACAATTGTACAAAATAAAATTCATATCTACCCATCCCATCTTGTCCATACGGCCATATTTAAATCAAGTCTGTTACTTTCGCATATTGAGAATATACTTGGATGTACACAATGAAATTCCGATGTTTATATAATAGTCTTATGTCTTATAAACATAGGTAATACACATCCTGCAATGTTCTTAAAAAAACCATATCTATAAGGTCATCCGTTTTGTAGTTTCTTAGCAAACGTAAGAACGATAACAAGTGACGATCAAAAAGTTACATGATGACCGCTCTTTGTTACTTAGACAAGGTTGCCATATCCGGTCCTCGGAAAGAGTGACCCTGCTTGTCACTAAATTTCTGTTTTCCGCCACGACTGCTATATGTTTTTAACCAAATTTCTGTTCTTCATCATTTAAGTTTTACAAACGAAAATTGAAGCGATTTGCACCTTAATTCTGAAAATGAATTTAAAGTGAGAAGACATTTGTCGAGATATGATTGACTTTCTTAAGTAATTACGTCACCTTTTGAAATTATGATTTTGACCTATCGAATTCAACTGTAACATGTAAAGCGGTTTTGATATTTGTTGGACTGAAACCTTTCAAATGAAAGTGCTATATTACACAATTTTTTAAAATTTTTACCGATTCACTAAGAGTATTCACAAAATATTAAAATTCTACAAAATCTAAAAGGTTAACATTTCATTACACATAAGTTTTTTCAAACGACAATTACCATGCACACTTCTTGCGCTGCTACCAATAGTTGCCAAGTTTCCAATTTCTAATTTAATCTTTGCAATTTTGAAAAACTTCAAGAATAAGCGAATAGGAGAATTGTCGAGCCTGGTTTATTCAACTTGAAATCTTCAATTGAACAAGATTTTTGAAATGAATTTTTCGAAAATTATTTTGAATTTTTAACGTTTTGCGTAAGGATAAAAAATATTGTACGTAACCAACTGTAGCTGAGATAGAAGGACTTAGATTTGTATAAGAAATTTTTTACCAGGAAAGGTAGGTTACTATTGAAATGCAAACTTAATAAGAAACATGGTTAATTCGATTCAGAATTTCGCATCGATCCAAATCTTTGAATTGTATGTTTGCATCTTACATCGTTATTTTAATGGGGGTAATATATTAATGTAAATAATATTATATACAAGTATCTGAGGAATGACCGTCAAAATTTGCATAAAATAACTTTTAGGAGCAAAAGGAGTCCATCATCAATATCAATTGACCTATAAACTATTGTTTTGTATATAACAAATATAATTTTAAAGATTTGATTGTTTCGAGTCGGAGTCGCAACTATCAAATTGTATTTCTGTTCTTTAAAAAGTTATTATGAAATTTTGATGATCAGCATATATATTGAAAAAATTTTTTACGAATATGGACAGAGGACTTTTAATAAGAAGCTATCAATGCTTTGCAAGAAATATGATATTAGCTATGGATTATAAATCCACTCAATGATAATAAGTGCCTTACTGCTGTTGTCCTCTAACTAAAGTTCTTTAACTAATGTTTCCAGAGCTATCCGTATACTTATTGTATGTGTATAACAAAAGAAGCAAAAAAAGATCAGAACGAAATTTTTTACTCTTTGAAACTTTTTTAAGTCTTACGCTGACTTAAATGTTTACTTAAATTTTTATATTTGGGGTGGTGATATACTTATTTCTAAGAGCTAAAAATAGTATGAATAATTTGTTGTACTTTCTGTGTTATCCAAACGAATATAATAAAGTGTCATTTCAGAGATAACAAAAAGAAAATCTCCATTTTGTATTTGATAATTATAATTACATACTTGATAGAACCGTATAGTTATTATCTCTTTGGAAAATATCCTTGAATATTTGGTGGACATATTCCCCATCAAATCATTAAAGCAGTAGTTAAAAGAGAATTATAAAGTGGTAGTTATACATATAGCAAAGCAAGAGAAAGAGCAACATAAAATGAAAGAATTGTCATTGTGTTAGTCACGCTAAAATTAAACCTATTCTTTTATTATGGAATGTGCAGACACATGCATTTTAATTGATAATGAGCCTTAAGGCTGCCGCTATTTTAAAAATCATTTAAATCATTACACGTTACATGCATTATGATAGTATATAAAGAAAAAAAAAAAACAAAAATTAAAATTTGATAATGATTTATCATCAAAAATGCAGGATTTTTAAAAAAGTTTTTTAGTCAAAAGCGCCCACAATAAAACTCGCACACAAACATCAAGGTCGTTTTGTGAGTAAAACGGTTGTAAAAAATTACTTTTTTAACAATAAATAAAAATGTTGAGAAAAAGTGAACAGAAGACAAACAACCCTATGCACATAATACAGTTTAAGCTTATAGTTTGTCACAATTTCTCTAGTCTCTCTTACATTAATTTCGCCCCCTTTTTTTAATGTTTTCTTCTCCTTTTTTTTGTTTTGCATCTACCATTGAGGGTTGACAGTATATTATATTTCTTTTGCTGTTTATAACACACACAAAAATGCCGGTTAGGGACTATATCAAGAATATATATTATTTGGAGGTAGTGAATATTAAAGACTTGTGCCAATTTTTTTGTTTTTAGTTTCCAAAAGTTAGGTACTTCTCAAGCTAATTGGCCTCACCACCGACTTAAGTAGAAACCCAAGAATTTCTTAATAAAGGTAAGAAGTGAAAAGTTCTAAAATAGCGCTAAATGGTTGAGTATTTCAGTTCTAAAATCTGAAGTTTAATTCAAAGCTATTTTGCTCTATTTTGAACTGATTTTATATATAATTTAATTCTAGAGGTGAAGATGACAACTTTTAGCAAAACATATTTGATTAAAGCGAATGAAAAAGCGTACTTGAACATGGAAACGTATTTTTATAGTGTTGGGAGGTACACCAGTTTCTGCTTTCCTAAAAGATTAATTTTAACAATTCTAATCCTTTTCATAAAAATTTATTATGCATCCGACAGTTAATAGTTTCATATGGAAATAGTGTTTTTCGAATTGAAAGGCCGAATATTTTGTATGATATACGTCACGTCGTAAGTACAGAATCTGTAAATTTTCATGCTAATGCCTTTTTGGGAGGTAAGCAAGATCGTCAGGGATATGATTTTATTACAAGATCAGGATAATAATGAGTTTTAAGCTAGGCGGTTTCATTCGCGTGCCAGTAATGACAACTACTCGCCTTGCAGTGACCTACTTTGTAGGCGATGCTCTTTGAAGATTGGTTTCACTGTTTTTATATTAGACCTCGGAATTAGTATCAATCGATTTTAGGTATGAATTGTCTTAAATCCTTGCACAATTAATTGAAAACATCTAGAAGAGAAGAACTAAACAAGAATATTGGGTACAATGTACGCAGGGGGATACTCTTTAATTTTTACTTTTTATTATTTCATTGCTTCGATTATCATAAACATAAATGCGAACGAATGGTTTGACCATTTCTACGACTCAACGATATTCGAGGCACTTGCATCGACTATATTAGCCTATGTAAAGTTATTACCCCCGAACTTTTGATAAATAAAATTGCTTGACCTGATTAAGTAATATGTTAAAATGCTAAAAGACATGACGCGTCTCGCAAAAGAATTATATTATAAGAAGGAAGAAATCACTCTCGGGCTGATGTAGGGGAGGCGCTAGTAGGCTTAGGGTCTTTTCTAAGCACATTAGTATCGTGCGGATCGTTTGATGTTTTAAAGAAATATGGGCGAACTCCTGATTGTCGTAGAAAGGAACGCAAAGACCCAAACAATACGGATAGACGTGCTCATAAGCTTATAAGTTCTTTTAATCCCCTGTGTTTAGATTCCCACGACGATTCTTAATGCATCCTAAGAACGCTAAGTGCTGAATATCTAGAGCTTAAAAATGTGCGCTTATCACAATTTGAATTTATTACATGAAACTATCTAAACTTGAATAAGTTCTTAACTTATCCGTTTTCTCATATCGTATGTTTTTTATGCTATGCTTTTGCATGCTAGCTTTGTTTTTTTTTGTTTCTATGACGTATAGCTCAAGTATTATGATGTGTTCTTTACATTTACATCGTTATGTTTATGACAATTGATTGGTTTTTTCCTCGGTTGCATCTCGTTTGCTCGTTCTTAAGTAAGCGCGAATAACTGCATTTGACAATCATATTGGACCCAATTCGAAATCAGACAAGTTCTCATTTTTTAAAACAGTCTGTTATAATTATCTAACAGTTAAGTTAGGCTAGCACTCGTTAAAACGTACACAGTCTGAAACCAAAACGGAGGATACGTACTTAACTTATGTAAGACTATCTATAGAAACAATTACTAATTTTAAGAGGTTTAGCAAAATTTTTATTCAAATGTAAATTTAAAGCTCTGTGTGTTTGCATTAAAAGTTTAAAAAAGAATTTCAAAAAAAAATTACTACTTAAGTTTGAGAAACTTATGTGAATGCTTTGGTACACTGACTTTTTAATACCGAAATGTAACTAACGAGAGACTTGCACAAATTAAGTAGATTTTGTTGTAACTTTCTAGTTATTACATAAAAATAAAACAAAACAGAATAGAAACTGAAATAGCCGAGAGCAATGCTTTTTTTCCCTCGATTACCTATATTTTCTCTTTGATTGTTTACATAATCGAAAAAGTTTTTTTAAATGAATCTTTTGAAAATCTATCCCTCTGTTGAATGATAAAATTCTTTTAGTTATGTAAAGTTTTTACATGACTAAAATTCGTTACTTAATAGTTTATTAAAATAGTTCATTTATTTATACTATTTGAAAACGCGAGACTAGGATAACTGTTTAGTATAAATAAATGTCTCGTGTTGTGATTCTACTCATCATTTAAAAGTTTTGTTATGCAAAATAATAAATTTAATCAGATTATTAGCTAATTGTATTTTCATTTTCATTTTCATTTTCTTAGCTTCCCGTCATTTACGTCGTAAAGTTCCCTATGCTGGTCATTTGATGACACCACGACGTTTATGGCTTAATAAAATACCTACACAATGTGATGTAGTTATAGAATTTCCCGAAGATGCACCTGATGAGGCTTTGCGTTGGCTATTGACGCGTATACGTTCACAACCACCTGCTGGTTTGGGTTTGGTGGTGCAAGTTAAAGCTCACGAAAGTTCACGACGTAATGCGTTTTACATGACAGCTCCAACAAATATGTAAATTTACTTCATTAGATCATTGTTAAGGCGTAAAGAAATAATAAACATTTTTTTCTTTTATTCTGTTTTTCTTTGAAAAGTTTATTTAGAGCCGCAGAAGAAGCCCGTTTGCCGAAACGTTTACGACCCGATTTGGGTGGTGCTTTACGTGAATTTACGACACGTGAAAGTCATTGCTTTCAACAATTAAGATCCGACGAAAGTAGCACCAATTTATTTACCTCGCAAGAGCGTCAATGGTTAGTATTGCAAGTATTGCAAGGTATGAGAGCTAGTCCAACTGATGTTGAAGCATTGCAAGGCCGTGCCGCTGTTGATGAGGGACAAAGTATTGTAGCTGCTTGGCAAGAAACTGGTTTAATCACACAAATTTTTCCTTTACACGAAACGAAGACATTAACTCAACTACAAAGAAATTGGGTTAAACAGATATTTGCTCCTCAACCTTTGGGTAAGAATAGAAAATACGATTTAATCGCTAAGAACTTGAAAATATTTGTAAATATCGGTGTTTCAGATGATATTGCTGAATATTTTGGTGTTAAGGTTGCCTTGTATTTTGCTTGGCTGGGACATTACACTTCAGCTTTAGGTGTACCGGCTGTTTTTGGTTCTATATTATATATAATTCTATGGGGCAAAGGTCAGACGGCACAGGACATGGGTCATGTCTTGTTTTCGCTCTTTAATGTGGCTTGGGCTTCCCTGTATCTGGAGGCCTGGAAGCGTTATTCGGTTGAATTGGCATTTCGTTGGGGTACTTTATCAACGCCGCCTGAGCTTTTAGAACCGCCAAGGCCACTATATAAGGTAATATAAAATGAAAAGTGGTAGAAAACATTTAATTTTTTCCAGAAAGGATATTTAAAAAAAAAAAATTAAAAAAGAAAAAAAATGTTAAACTTTGATACTCTGTAATATTGGGGGATATCATAGGATCATCCATAGTGCTGTAGTAAAAGTAATGAGCGATATACCCAATTGTTTCGGCTCTAAGCGCAAAATTGTCCTCAGCTCAGTTTGTACTGTAGGCATTCTGAGAGAACCATGCCAATTTTCAACTTCATTCGTGGTCCGGATTTGAGAACCTTGTTTCACTAAGATGTGTAAAACAGAACTCTCATCCAGGGTGTCACATGTTTGTTGTAATATTTTCCATTTTATAATATGGATGGATTTACTAGCCGCTCAAGGTGTTAAAATAATGAAAGCTTACAACAAAATTGCCGATTCTGTAGTAAGGACATTTCGCGTGGTCAACATAATCGTTCATCTGAGCACATTATACGCGGAACTGTGAAGAAGCTCGACGCGATTGGATCTGTAACAGCAAAGATAAAAATGTGGGCCAACCACAAGGGGCTAACTTCACACCAATGTTTTATTTACGTTTATTGTAAAACTATAAAATAGATGACCCTACAAATATAGCACATCCCATCTTTTCATCTCGTTTAATACAATAGTATATGTTACAACAACAGACGGATGGAAGGATGGAAGGAGAAGGGTCGAGTTGAGATCTTACATTTATCAAGAATTTATATATTTTTCTACATCTATATTTGGTTATCACAAACGGAAAGACAAATCAAATATACCATATTACTTAGTAAATAGGTAATTTAATTTAGTCCGGGTTTTTTATTAGATATGAAATTTCTTAGTGTAATTGATTAAAAAAGCTTAAAGAAGATTATTACAAATACGTTCTAGATAAAAATTTCTTTTTTTGTTTCATGTTTTTTACTATAATCGGTCACCATTTCCATTTTCACAGGGATCTCTTGTTGAAAACAATGTAACAGGACGTTTGGAACCCAAAGAAGCACCGGCATGGAAAAGACGAGCATTTCGTTATCTTGTTAGTTTTCCCATAATTGGTTTTTGTTTGTTACTTGTATTCGTCGTGATGTTTTTGATGTTACGCTTTCAGGTAAGTTAACGAAAGCTCAACGTATAGAGAAAAACTAAACTTATATTATCCTTACATATTTACGCATATAAGTAATGAGGTTTATTTGCGTAACCATATGTTGATTTTTCAAAGTGTTTCTTTTGTATAAAAATCTCTTGACTTAAATTAAAAAAGGAACAGTAGAAAAAAGGAAAAAAATATACGATTTGCCCTAAAACTCTTTTTACATGTGCGTTAGTTTGGTAACATTTTTTTGATATTGAAGAATTTATGCACGCGAACATATGTACACATGTACATATTCATTGCCACTTTTAAACACTTTAAATAAGGTGCTCATAAATTTTAAATAGAAAGCACAAAGCAAACAATGGTTTAAAAAATTTGACGGTTTGCCTTATTTTAACTTTTTCTACGCGTTAAACTTGACACTTTAAACCACAATTGTTATAAAAAAACAAAAAAAAAAAAAAAGAAGAAAAACAATTGTAAAAAGTTTTGTGTTTAAATATCTTTTGCATTAATAAGACCTTCAACCTTACAATCATTTCTTGGAGGAGGAAACTTTTCTCTTTTAGTCTAAGCTTAGATGATATTTTCTCATAATAAACGCTTTTGAAACACTTATCATCATAAAATTGCTTTTAATTTTTTCATCATAAAATCATTTTCAAACATTTTTGCTTTTTTTGTTTTCTCCCATTTGTGTGAATTAAGTTTTTGTTTATTGATATTTTAAATATATTTTTGCAGGATGTGCTGGATAGCAATAATATACCTGATAAAGGAATTGGCCAATGCATATATAATTTACACAAGGTTATTATTTATTTATATGTTTATTATATACATACAGGCAGCACATGTCTTTGGAAATTATTTCTCATCGCATAAGCATAAGGCTTTTTTATAAATATTTAATTTAATCATTATTTTCGAAAATTTAATGAATTTTTATTTTGTTTTATCCTCAAGTATTACATCAGCAACAGCAACAACAAGTTGTTTTTGTTATCGAACATTAATAAACTATTGTAATAATACGTTACATAGTTTATTTATGGTTAGCTTTTGCTTTCCATCTATATCCATTTTATCCATCTCTTATCTCTCCTTATCTCTTTTAATTATGCATCCTACAACAAAGTAATACAATGGCATTAATAAATCTCAATTACCGCTACACGATATTCTTCTCTATAATTTTTTATATGTGTAGTACGGCTATGTGTGCAGTACGTGCTTATAAATTATATTTTAGTTAAGTATGTTTGAGTATACTTTTAGAAATCATAGGTTTTTTCATGAATGCACAATAATAAAAAGAATTAAGTATACGTCGTGGGGACAAATAAAAAAAAAAGCGCAGAAGTAGAGAGAAAACTTGTTGATTTATTATTTTTAACGCTGAAAATAGCATACGTGTGTGCACACATGGCTGAATGCGAACGCGTTTAAGTAGTCTTTGCCTATTATAATGGATGAGTGGCGATAGTGTTTCAAAGAAAACAAATCGTAAAACCTTTGATAAAAGTTTGAAAAAATATAATATTAGATATATTTTATTTATATAATAAATATATGGTTTAATTGCTGCATTTACGCATAATTTTCAAGAGATATTTTGTCGAATATATATTTTTATATATAAAAAAAAATATGTGGACGGTCGGTAAAAGTTGCTTTTATCGAAAGTCATGATATACTCGAAATTAACATAAAATATGTTCAGATCTGTAAAGTAAAACATTTGCTTTTATGATGCATTAGGATATTTTTTATTCACCAAAATATTAAGAGGGGTTAGAAATTTGCAAAAAGGTAAAAGCTGTATATGCAGCGACATGTGCTTTTAAATTTCCATAGCTGTTCTTTCGCGCAGCTCTCCTCAACTGGATTGCCATGAAGTAATTTCTCACGAGTGCTGTTTTCAATCTTGTCATTAATGCGCTTTAATTGAATCAATTGCTTTTTCTTTTCACTTGGACGCTCTAGTGGGAACGTTCCTAGCCATAAAACTATCAGGCGCCTGCGATTTTGATTATTTTTTCATATGAAAAAGTCATTTCTTGAGAAAAATTGGTGCAGTAGATAATAATCAAATTATTTTCTATCGTTTTCCACAACTTTTTCCCAACGTTCTGGCAACGTGGCTGTACTGTGTCAGAAGAACTCACGATCTTTTGAGTGACCATTTTCGCATTTCTTTAACTTTGTGTAATCGCTTGCCAGCCAAGTCATGCTGTGTCGGTCTGAACAAGTGCTAATCATAAGGCACTATATCTGTTAAGTTCTGCCGCTGGATGCAGCAGAACTTTCCATTCGAGCTGCATCGAAGTATCCTAGACAACTTTTGCAACGTATTGCCGAAATGACATTTTCAGTCGATTCGTGTGGTATCGATTTTCCATCCTTTTGTACCTTTTCCATCGCATTTAGACGTCTAGAAACATTTGATTTGTCAATTGTTAAACTTTTCGAAATCTCTTTCAGAATTGGAGCTGAGTTTTGGAACTTTTTTGGTTCTTCAAGTCTTCATTTGTCATTGTTACATCACTTTTAAGCCATCGAAACCAAACAGACAAAAATTCATACTTGCCTTAGAACAAATTATCCGTTAGATCAAATCCATGTTTATGTTAACCGCATTTATTAAACAATTCCAAATCATTTGAAAGTACAGAAGTAAATATTGGAGACTCCTTAGTTTACATATGTTACAGATTAGCATGAATATTAAGACTTGTCCGTCTGTCTATCTGTCCTCTCGTTGTTAATCTTAAGAATTCGATTTCATAACTTTGCCTGGAAGAACAAAGTTCTTGTAAAAAGGCATCGTTTTTCTTTTTGCAAAGTTATTTACTTATAGACAGACGAAAGGGGAATTGTAAAACTTTAGTACTAAACATATTTATAAAATTTTAAAAGTTTGTTTTTATTTTGGTGAATTAAATTATTAGGAAAATAATTTTTCTTTGATGTCGGATTTTAGAATAAGTACAAGTTTAAGCAGTTATCTGTTGATACCGATAGACCGTTAAAGATAGAAAACATTAAGAAGTCTTAAATCAGTATTCGATTCATTCCAGTCATAGATCTTAAAATAAATATAAATTTTCAGTCGAGACATTATAATTGATTCGTGAACTTTAAAATTTCAATTACCAAATTGTTTGAGTTGATTATGAAACCATTTCTTTTTTTTGGCTAAGTACGCTATAAGAACATTATGCATTTAGGAAACATAATATGTATCCTCATAAAATCTAAAGCATGAAAACGAAAGATGAAAAGTGCTTCAAAGCTACAAACTGATGAATTTCATAAAAGCACAGCTAATCCATTTGAGTTAAAAGATTTATGGCTCATTTAAACAAAGCACAAAGTAAATGCAAATAGCTCTGAAGGATAAGCATCAAAGTGCAGATTATAACATAAAATTCATTTCCTTTAGAAAGCAAGACATAACAATTTTATAATAATTTTAACTTTTAACATAAAGTTATATTCAGATAATGAAATGTAATAGTAACATAAATAGATTTTTTAAAATTAGAAAAAGAAAAATTTTTCCGCTTATACAAAAAGCTAACTAAACCAAAAAAAAAAAAAAGATTAGCGAAGCTATGAATAAGTTTTACGAGGGTTTGTGACACCACAAATCAATGATACAAACCTTAACACTGTTCATCATAGTACATCTGTTATGGAAGAAAATTTGGAAATTTTGATAGAAATTGCGGTTCACTGAAGTGAACCTCGTGCGATCATTAGACGCTATTTTTGCTAACTCTTCATACATAAACGAGTAGCAGGCAATTTCTCACGAACTTATCGAACTTAACATTAATTCTTAAGTAGTCATTCTATTCCTCAGGGCTGTCTGTCGTGGCTTGTTTTATTCTCGAAAGTCCAAAAGAAATTCGAAGGTTTAAAAGAGTAAAGAAAATCGAAACGAAAACAAGAACTGCGGATAGATCATATATTAAAAATTTTAATAAATAATAGAAATTTTTTAAGCGTTGTACGCCCTAGCTATATAATGTTTTTTTTTTTTTAATTTACATTTAAATGGTTTCCAAAAATCATAAAAAAGAAAAAAAAACATTATAGACTGCCGACCATTGAGTATCAACGATTAATATAATTCGTTTTCGTAGTAAAACACCAAAAATTAATTTTATTTTCATGTGAAGGCATATTTTTCATGGAAGTCCTTATATGAGAGAGGTCACATATCGTGATCTAACGTGGTGGAAATTGAGCAAAATTAATTTTCTAAGAATTTACGATTTGTTAGTTATTTCCTTCATAAAGTATTAAAGATTAGAGTTTCTGTTCGTTTGAAAATTTGCTTTTCATGATAAATTTTATATGATATAAATTTCAAAAATATGATATGATATGATATCGTTCATTTTGATGTCAAACTTTTGTTATAGAACGACTTTCATCATAAAATATTAGGTTGGGAAAAGGTAATCCATCCAATCTTATAAGAACTTCAGGACTTTATTTAACATTTCGAATTGGAAAATAATGGATTACCTTTTCCCCAACCTAATATTAAAAATTAGACCTTTTTCCAATATGAAGGTTCAACTCCCGTAGCTTTCCTATAAGAAAGGTTTTCAAAAAATTGGCTCATCCAATTTGTTGTACCGAAATTTTGTTATTCAACGATTTTTGTCGCGGACACTTTTTTTATAATTTTTTTTCATATAAAGACATTTTCAAAACAAAACATTATATAAATAATGTCCCAAAAATGAGATGCGATCAGTGTACAAAATTTCATCAACACATCTGAAAAATTGTGATTTGTAGCTTGAAAAAAAAAGAGGCAGACCTCAGATGGATAAACAAGTCTAAATCGACCGTCCAAATGATTTTGAAATGTCAGCATAATTCGGCATAACAAGTGGCGCACGGTATAAAAAATGTCGCAAACGAAATAACCTTTTTTCTAGCCTTATAAAGGGTATTAAAGAAAAAAAGTTGAGAAACAAATATTTTCTCTATTTCTTTCGGACATTAAGAAATGTTTCAAAGAAAGTGAGAGATCAATATAGAATATTAAGACCAAGCAAAAGAAAAACGTTGAAGTTTAGAAAAGACTAAGAGACACAATGAAATTAACTTGAAATCTCATGCTTACTTATTTGTTATTTGCAGTTGATAAGATTTTCATTGTCATGAACTACAAAAAGAATTGCAAAATTAATATATTAAACTAAACATGATTGCACAAAAGTTTTATCAGAAACTTAATCGTTCGATTTGGCTTTAGTCCATAAACATGATATGCAAGCCTGTGAAATTTCCTTAAAAACCATAACAAAATATTTACGTGCATGTAAGAAAAGCGCTATATATAGATGGATAATAGCTGTTGTTATAGCAATTTCGTGGGTCAGTAATTTCAAAGAACTTTACCACTTTATACAGAAAAAATATGTGCGCGAATTAAAATGGAAAAAGTGTAAAAAAGATACTAAGGTTTCCTGGTCATTTAACTTTAAAGCAATTTTTCTCTCTCATGAATCGTAAAGTTGAAGGAGATACACGTTTTTAGATATCATGTAATAAGTTTTGTTCCATTGTGATATATCAACATATTACTAATATAGAGATTTTTTATTATTAAGCTTTTGTATTTAAAAATGTTTTGTCAATTGTACTGAATGATGAAGACGAGGGGATTGAAAGCAAGTGAAAAAGTGCAAATTACTCTTTTTTTTATTTTTTATTTTCTTAAAACTTATAATTGCATCTAAAATATCCGACATTTAAGTAAATTGCATTCAAATACGAGAGAGGCAACGGCTACTAATTATTCGCTCCTGAAACACTTTGTCTCTTAAAGCAATTAAAACCATGTTTATGTCTAAAAGAAAAAGTGAACATTTTTTGTGTCTTTATGAAAAAATTTATTATAAAATAAAACTAATTTCTTTATGTCTCCAACTAAATGCAATTATAATCCTTACGTTTTCTCTACATTTTTCTTCTAATAGGATTGGTGGGATTCTAAGCTACCAGTGGAGGGTGTTGTTTGTTGTTTAAGTGTTATTCCCAAAGTGTTATTAGCCGGCGCCATTACTCTAATGGATGAAGCTTATTATAAGTTGGCTGTATGGTTAAATGATAAAGGTAAGGAATATAAGAATTCTATTTCATTTGAAAAGTTATTTTATTATAGTTTCCATTACGTACTTCACTCATTTGCTTAGCAATCAGCCACAGGGTTTAGATAGATTTATTATTCATTACACACAATAATATTATAATATTGACTGCTTTAATATCACTTTTAAAATCAATTTACGTGAACAACTTATAGATTTATTTAGTATTTTATTCAAATAAAAATAAAGCGTTCTTAAGATTTTAATGAAAAAGATTTTATTAGATTTTTTATATTATTATTAGAATTTATTTACCCAAAAGATATAATTTATTGGACTAAAAAAAATAGGATAAGCACTAGTAACTAAGATTGTCGGGTGCATTTAAAAAAAAAGCAAACTGGACTGAATGGCTAATCTAGATCTTTTAATAACTTTGATATTATTTTGAAGATGTCCATTAGAAGGTTAGAAGCTCCAAATATGACTCTTCGAACTGTGGAAAAGTTTTCCCATTCACAAAGTATATGTTTGTCCCCAATTGGAAATTGGAAGAATAGATTAGTTAAGAATCTATCGATATGTTTCAACAGTATGTCTAAGGCCATTTTCGACGTTGATTGGGTTGTAATGGAGCGACGAGCTTAGAAGAATCAAATGATTTAACTATAAAAAATAAAAAATATTTCTCAATATTGATAATGAAAAAAGAAAATATCGTTTCCTTGTTTCTCAATAAATGACTTCAAAGCCGTATAAGTTTGGTAAGACTAATTTTCAGAAGTAATAACATAGTGCATGTGAAAGATATAAATAATTAAAGCAAGGAAGAAAGTTATATTCGACTGTGATCGTATTTTTTATTCCCATCACCTTCATTTAAAAAAAGCAACTCTAAAAATACTAAATTTCGATACTCTGCAAAGATGGGTGGACGTGGCAGATTTTATTCCCTGGAATTAGAACGTAATCGCATCATAAGTTACTCTAACTTTATTGCGTTATTGCTTCCATTCTCTACTGTCAGTAAGAAATCCGAATAAGGTGCGCCGTCTTTTATCACGATAATGCCAACCCACAAACATTTTGAATGGCACAGCAAAACTTGAAGGTAATGTATAGTCTACTTCTTGGTCCATTTGATTAGCACTTGAATTTTTCTCTGCTGATATTTCTTAATAGCTTTTAAGAGAAGCTCGTAAAACTTACTTATTCGAATTTTTCCAAAACAAATTCTGAAAGTCGTAGAATGTGCTTGCATAACTATTTTACCAGACAAGTGGCAAAAGATTATTGGTCCAAATGTTAAATATTTAGTTTAAAAAAATTCTTTTAAAATAATATAAGATAAATGTGTTTGTGAACAAATGTCACGACATTTTCTTTTTACATGTAATGTTTTGCAATGAAATTTTTATAAAGTCAATCAGGAAAATTTGAAATTGTTTGAGTTTATATTAATATAAATATAGTGTAAGTAAACATTAGGGTAGCAAATAAATTTTAAGAAGCTTTTAAGAAAAATTTAAAAATTTGTCGTGAAAAAATGTCAACAAATTTCTTACTGGCGTTTTGGTGTGCATCGCTCTTAGCGATTCAACTGCGCGGACCTAAAAATATGGCAAGAAAAGGAATGTCTTCCGTATTCAGTTTGCCATTTTGTTAACATCGAATTCGATTTACTGATCACCTTACGTTTTAACACAACATGGAATATGTAGGAAACTGATGGCGGGACTTAAACATGAAATCGTTTAGGTTATATTCCCATGAGATGCAGTATTCGAAGACTCTTACTTGCATTCCTAAACTCTACAAAAACTGTACAGAATTATTATATTGGGATACCAAATAAATGGGCAATGGGTTTTGGTAGAATGAGAGCATTGTTCCTTATGAACGTCCCTATAAAAAGTAAAGTTTCATATGGCATGCTCATGTTCTCATATTTTGTATAAGTATTAATTTAAAATCGTACTTCGATATATAGATTTTGTGTACTTAGTCAAGATTATTTAGGTCTGTTTTTCGAGTTACTTGCCACTTCAGAGCTCTCATGAAAAGTAAGTAATTTTAATGACGAGAATATATAATTTTTGGTATTTTATGACGACCATACATGAAGAATAAAGTGATGTAAGGCATCTAATAATTGGCCTTAACCGAGTGTAATGTTTTACTGCGCTTCTACTTGAATATGTCTATTTAGATAGATATCAACAATCATCAACAAATGTTAAGCATTTATTTCATTTACGTGGTTGAACGTTTGGTATATAAGCAGGTGGGAGAACAACTGCGCGTGATATCCAATAGAATTTTTGCAAAATGCTTTACATAGACTCTGAGTATATGTATAATACATATATATATATGTAAAGCATATATACAACCAAGCCAAGTATAAGTAGATTATTAAGCGGTTAAAATTTATTGCTGATGTTATTTATCATTTTCAATTTTTAACATTTTTTTTTGTTTTTTTTTTTTTTTAGAAAACTATCGTTTGCAGTCTAAATACGAAAATCATTTAATAGCTAAAGTGGCTCTCTTCCAATTTGTGAACTCTTTTCTATCGTTGTTTTATATAGCGTTCTATCTTCGAGATGAAGAAAAATTAAAAGAGGTAAGTAAATCCATAAAATCACTTTAATGATTATTTCCGTTTACTACCGGGAAAGAATAAAAGTAAGTAAAGAAATTATTTTAACACTGAAGGTAGACTTCAAGGCTCCTAAAACTTTGCAAAGTAATGTTAAAACATTGCAAAGAGTTTTGCTAGTTACGAGAGCATCAGTCGGCTAACTAAAGTCACTTTTGCACTCAATTTTTCAATCATTCTGTGATATATTTATACTAAATTTTATATTAAATTCTGCTTTTGTAATATTGTTAGAAAACTGTCTTTTGTATTTTTCGTTTAGATAAAGGACGTATCACTAGATCGCGAAAAGCGTAGATTTTATTTATAATCTCAATGGTTTTTGCAATTACTTAAAGAACTTAGCTCTCTCTAATGCTTATTTGTCTCGAATATCATTATTCTACTCTCGTCGTCCAATTCTCAATGTACAACTATCAGTATAGAACTATCGGTATACAACAATCAGTATACAAGTCTCTACCGACCGACCATTACGATTGTATGTTACAGCTGATTTCTTGCGACTCTGTGTTAGGACTGACTTCCAAGTGCTTATTACGATTTCGTAGTGTTTATTGTAACTTCTTTCGACTGCTTATTATTGATGACTTCTTGCCACTCTTTATCACGACCAACTTCTTCCGAATGCTTGTTATAGTTGACCTCTTGCCAATGTCTCCTTGACGCTGACTTCTCTTAACCGAAAGGATCATAGATTTTACTAAATTTTTTCCATTTGTATTTTACCGGTTTGTGATTTTCGTAACAAAATTTTGCTTATGGAGTTATAGATATTTTGGAAATCTGTTCGTACATATCTTTTACGTTAGACCTTTGGGTGGTCCTTATGGACGGACACACATGAAATTTGTTCATTACAAGTATAGTAACAATTTCAGTTTGCCTGCTAATGAATTATTAATGAGTCAAAATGTACATTCTTAAATTGACTCGAAGTTTTAAAATTTCTACGTTCCTTGGCCCATGAATTCTGTTTATGGTTGTGACAATCATAAACACTACTGGCGTGCATATATATTCTTTTATTTTAATTGTTTTTTTTTTATTTTTTCCTACTATCTCAGCAACTAGCTGGTCTTTTAATTTCCCGCCAGATAATAGGAAACTTACGCGAGTCTGCAATACCATATTTTGTCGAACAATGGCGTTTGGCTAAATTGAGTTTTACTATGTGGGGTGCTCTCAGTCCTACGCAAAGTGTAAATCGTTCTATATTGGATACAGTTGATCATGCTGGTAATGGAAATGGTGATAATACTACTGAAGCGTCGACACCACAAACGACTGGCACACCATCAAAACAAATACCTAAAAAATCGGTAGATTCTATTGCCTCGGTATCAACGCAAATCTCTTCAATATCGATAGCGTCCAGTAAGCGTAATATTGGCCAAGCTGAAATTGAAAGTTCGCTATATAAAGTAAATCGTTCAGAAATGTTTAATTACTTGCATCAGTTGGTAAATATTATAAGTTCTTCTTTTTCTCAATCTGTTTGCTTCGTTTCCATTTAGTATGACGGCACATTTTCCGATCATTTGGAAATGTTAGTGCAAATGGGTTATGTAGTGTTATTTTCGGCTGCATTTCCATTGGCTGGTATTTGTGCACTGATTAATAATTTAATGGAAATACGTTCCGATGCTTTCAAACTGGCTCATGTTCATCAAAGACCGTTCGGACAGCGTGTAGCTAACATTGGTACCTGGCAAAATGCCTTAAGTTTATTGTCGCTGGCTGCTGTCATTGTTAATTGCGCCTTAATTGGTTTATCCGGTCAAGTGTCACGTTTATGGCCAGGCTTAACCACAGCACAAACCATTATACTAATTGTTACTTTGGAGGTAAACAATCATGAAGTTCACATTATGCACATTATGATGGAATTTGTAATGATTTTTTTGTAATGGTTGATTTAAAGCATATCATGTTGGCTTTGCGGTCAGCACTTACTTGGCTTTTGCCGGAATTACCATCGTGGCTAGCAGCTGAAATTGCCAGAGCCGAACATTGTCGTCGTGAAATGCAATGTAAAGGTACTTCGCCACGCCCTACGCCGCCTACACCACCGAGTACTACATCTACACCTGCCGAGCATGATTTGTCCGCTTTAAATATGGAGGGAATTAGAAGTGGTAAAGATGTAAGAAGCACGGCGGCCGGTACTGCCACAAATGAGCAAGCTCTGAATAGTCAAATATCCGCAGATGTCCTGTATCAACAACAGGCAGGCCATATGAGAACTGATTATGAACCCTATATAGATGATATTGCTCGCTACGGCTTACAGCGTAATTTCGAAACTGAAGAAAACGTGTTCGTAAGTCGTGATTCAACACCGGATTCACCGCCTTCCCAGGTAAGCAAAATCCTAGTTCGACATTCTTTCGCATTTAATCTGATATTGTTTTTAGACGAGTACGATTTTGATACGTCCCTTGCATGAGTCTACACCACCTAATAGTGGAACTTCTTTAACAAGTCTTAATCAGGATTTAAGTCATGGACTTAGTGGGTAAGTAGAAATTTATATTTGTTTTCCTAAAAATTTTGTTCTTTCTTTCATTCTTACTTCTTAACACTTGTACCTAATTTTTTATGTTTTGTTTACTTTTTAACATAATTTTCGAAAACTTTTTTCACTTTGTAAAACCAAGGTCTTTATATCCTCCACTATGAAAATAAGCAAATTATGGTTCATAGTTTGAAGGGTTAAAGATGTAAAACTAACTTGGATATCAACTCTGCTCATTAAAGTTTCAATGTTTCAAAGTTTGATAACTTTCTTTTTGATTTTGAGTCAGTGTTTTAATTGATTCAAAATTATATCACAACATTGGTGGAGGGTATACAAAATTCGGCTTTAAAGTCGAACATGACACTCACTTTTTTCTATTATTCACACTTTATATTTACAATTGCCACGTGGACACCTCCCTTTTCTAAAGTCCTCACACAACAGCCTTAGTACGAACAAATTCTCCTCTCTCTCTGTCTCTCTCTCTCTCTCTGTAAAAATATCAGAAGAGTACACTGAATTTTTAATTTATTTTTTTAAAAATTGAAAAATTTTAAAAAGTGTAAAATCGATATATATATATTTTTTTGGTATATAAATTTTTGTATCATAGCGCATGTAAAAGTTGTAAGCAGAAAAAGAAAATTCTGGAAATTCCTCCATTTCGTGGATATTCAGTTCGTAATTTAAGCTCGATACCAAAACAAAGAATGCACGTTTTAACCGGGTAATTTAATCGATAAACCAATGTTGTTGTAGATGTTTTTTTTTGTCGTTGTGTTGCTACTATTTACAATATTGCAAATGAATGTTTGCGTAGCATTAGTGTTTGTGGTAATAAAGTATTCGTTGTGTTGGAGAATATTAGAGAGCCGCGTTAAAGAAAAATTTTATTTTTGTATATAGAAAAGCTTGAATGTATGTATATGTCAATAAATTTTGCATAAAAAACATATTATTAAAAAAAGTGGCTAATACTTTTCTACTTTTTTCATACATTTTTTCTTTCCATCCGTTTTTGTAAATTTTCCGTTTTCTTGCACTAAAAATATTCCATTTTTACTGCATTATATTGTGCAAATTCTCATCTCCTTTCCCACAAACCCACCATCCAAACTTTGCGTCCTCATTTCGTTCATTTTTTTTCCTCTTGCACACATTTTGCGGTTTTACGTTTGATTTCACATTAAAAATTTAGCGGCTCTGCAAGCAGTACAAGCTCTTTGGCCTTAAATGCTCGTCAAAACATGCATATTCCAGACATACCGCCATTTCGGAAGAAATCAAGCGATTCAGCTGAACATACTGGTAGCAGTGCTAGCAGTAGTCCTCAGCGCACCCGTCAGCCGGTCTTTCTCTCATCATCACCTCCACTACCACCACCACCACCAAAAATATCGGAAATACCACCTTTTAAACCACGTAAAATCTCTGCCGAGAGTACCATGCATCTAAATATGAGCGTAAGACATATTCTGTTAATTCTCTACTTAATTCCTCTTTTTCTTCCCCTCTATTTTCGTTTGTAAATATTTTGTTTGATCGCCTGTAGTTCTGAGTTTCTCATAACGTACATTTCATTTATTTAATATTTAATCACTTCAAGTTTATTATCACTCTTATCCTGACTCAATTATTACTTTTTTTCGTATTACTATTATTATTATTATTATTATTATTATTATATGAAACCCTCACAACCTGAAAACAGGAAAAATATCCACAAAAAACTCATGCACCTGAATGGATGTCACGTTTAAAAGTCAGCGATAACATTAATCTGCATAGGAGCATAGATTGCATAGCTAAGGTAGTTACATACAAGAAGCATAAAAATACATTTATCTACATACATAATTTTACATATACACTTGCATCGGTTATTCTATCGCTATTTTGTCTTCTTTTTTTTGTGGGGATTATAGGAGAAGTGATCTGTAAAATGTTACTGTAAAATTACTTCAGCAAAATTAGTTTTCCGACGTTAGAAGAAAAGTTTTTTTACGCTTTACATTTACATTCAATCACAGCAATGCGATGCACGTGTTGTTAATTCTACACCAAATATTAACCGTCTTATCCGAAGGAGATGATCCGAATGATCATCACAGATTACGAATTTTCCATGTTCTCTTAAGACTGAAAATTAGGACTAAAGACATATTCTTCGCAAGAGCATAATCAAATAGTTCGAAGATATCCATATCATTGTCTACGTAAATATAGAAGCAACGTAGAAAAAAATCGTGCTATCTATACGAACATATTCACAAAGAATAATTGGACATTTTGAAAGCATATATTACGTATAAGAACAAATTTTTTTTATCCAGAAATATAAGATCATAAAGTGTAAGCATATGTTTTACTAAAAAACGAACGAACTGATAAACAGCTGAAGTCGTATTGTCCACAAAACGATAGTCAAGTTGTTTGACCACAACCACCTATTGAAGGTATTCTCTTAATCAAAGAATGCAAATTCACTGAGTTCTACTAGAACCGAACATTAATTGTTTTGTTGCAACTTCACGGACCTAGAGTGATATTATTCGAAAGATTATAATAATATTAACCGATTCGTCTGCATAATTTTTTACTTAAATAGAAAAGTTCTGTGTACAGCAAATACAGAATAATTAATTTTTTAGACTTAATATATATATATGCTTTTGTTAGATTAAACAAATCCGAAAAGATGCCCTAATTATAGGTCGGTTGAAAGAGTAGTATGACAATTACTTTAGCAAAATGACTATAGAACAGTAACTATAATAATCGATTTAACTTCTAATTATTTCATACATATTCTATAAGGAATTATTTTCTATCAAAAAAAAAGAAACAAAAAAAAAATAACTCGAAGCTAAAAAAAATAACTTTGGTTTACAAGTTCAAGCTAATAACTAACAACTAGCAGAGAAAAATATATTATAAGCCAAACGGAAATATCTCTTATACAAGATAAAGAGAAACTTCATGGCGTTTTTTCCCAATACGCAGTTTTTAGTCGCATAACATTGCTAATGCCAAAATTAGTCCGAAATTATGGCACGTAAAAGGTGACAGTTTATAAATAATTTAAAAAACTTTCGAATCTCTTATTGTCCAGTCAGCGAAAAGTAACTGCATTTTGAAAAAAGACAAATTAAAAAAAAAGTTCGTGAAAAAATTCACGATATTTGGAACCAGCGATTTCTTAGTGATACAGGTTGACAGACGAAACAAACAAGAAAGTTTTATTTATCGTATGAGCGAAACTCTTTTTCTATAAGCAATAAATTAGAATAGAAAGATATTTTAGCGAAATTGGTTGCGTCAGCGCGTAATTGTTCTTATACTGTCCTTTTGGATGGCCTAAGGGAATATTTAAGCCATATTTTCGACTTACGTAGGATAGTGAATAGGGTTTCATTTCGTTGTTCGGCCATAAATAGAAAACATGTAAATCAAGTTCAACTTTGATGGCCTTGACCGATCGAACAGCACTTATCAATTACAGGGACATGAATAAAATGACATAGAATGTTGTTCTTGTATAAAATGTATATACTTTAGCTTCTATGATGAATAGTTCCCGGTGATACAAACGAAAAGAGTAATTTATCCTCACATTATCCTCATATTACCGCATTAATGAAATTTCAAAGCAAGTAAGATATTTCCATTTTGCTTTTGCGAAAAACTTTTCGAATGAATGCAAAAACCTCCGTAGCAAACAAAATATTATTTTGTTCTTTAATTAGCAGACATATGTGTTGATAAATCTTATTTCCCATAATGACTTTTAAGGTTTGCATGAAAAATTTGAAATTTTATTCAACTTCTTCTTTCTCCTTCTTTGGTTGATAATTAATGCATACATTTTGTTTGTATGTGTATGTGGAAATCTTATAACAAAACGAAAAACATCAATACATTGTAAATAAATGTAATTTATGTAAATAACGGTTACAACGGATTAATAACCGGCCAATGCAAATAACAAATCGAAACTTTTTTGTGCACTAAATCATAAAAATTCTAATAAATATACACAACTCACACAAATCCACTAACTTTATGCACTTTGCACTGCTAAAATAACAAATTTTCCGGTCAAACTATTATTATATATGCGCACTCTAACGCATTCTACTCTCATACTATGTAACACTGTGTGCGTATATACACGTTATACGTACGTATGAAAATGAAATATGATATGAATAAAAAAGGAGCTTAAAAGCACTACAGACACAATGGACATTTTGAAGCCGGCACCCTCTTGGAGTAATGTGGCCATGAAAACAGCACAACAAACCACACAACAACAACAGCAACAAAGCTCTGCATTAATAACGGCATCAATTGCACAACAATCGCACACTTCAGCACATATAGCGCCTTCGTCGTCCTCTTCGTCAGGGGGTGGCGGTAGTGTAACGGGTGCCGTAAATAGAACCGAAATTGCACGAGCTAGTGTAAGCAGTATGCCCACTTCCTCATCTAACTTTTTACAGCAGCAGCAATCTACAGATAAGGAGCAGCCGTCAACCTCGCAACAGCAGCAAATAAGCACAACAGCAAAATCAAATAGCGTAAGTGTTTCTACCCCAGGTGGATGTACCGATGATGAAACAAAAGGTAGGAGAAGAAATATTATGAAATTAAAAAATATTGACCTCTCATATGATGATATATTTTTTCTCATCGAGCAGCGGCTGAGTTAGCTGCTAAGAAATCCCGCCTAAAGCAAAAGCTGGTGAAGAGTGCCCGTTCCGTGGCAATATTTTCATTAAAACTCAAAGAACGTCGGCAGAGGGAGGCAGAAAAGGCAGCAGCCATTGCAGTAGAGCATGCCAAGGTAAACGATTTGAAGGCTTTTTCATTTATTAAGATATCTTTGTATATTTTTTTCATATCTCGTAAAGGCTTTAGCAAAGCTGCCACCATTACCACAACCGGGAGGTGAATTGTCTATAATACCCATCGAACAACTAATAAAAATTGAAGATATTAAACCACCCACTTTGAAATCGCCACCTATAACAACAACAACAACAACAACAACGTCATTAGGTTCGCTGGCATTAATGTCTGCAGCTTCGAGCGCGGCATCATCAGCAATTACAACAACAACGACAGCAACTAGCACAACTTCCTCGGCTTTGTTAGCGGCCGCAGCTGCACATTTACAACAGCAACAACAGCAATCGCAATATCAATATCAGCCACAGCATCTACAAAATCAACATCCGACATCAGGCAGCTTTTAAAACGAATAGAAAGTAAAAATAAATTTAAATAATCTTTATTCATCCAAGCATTGTAAATAATTTCCCCAACACAAGAGAAAAGAATTCGTGGTATATTATAAATCCACACGTACCATATACAAGGATTAATTTCGAAAATAGAAAATATTATTAATGCCATTTCAAGAAGAAGGATGCATTTTTCAAAACTTTAAAAAAATCAATTTTTTATTAAGTGATGATTTATGAGAATTCTCTAAGTAAAAAATTTTCTCATCAATATCCTTTAAAAATATAAAGTTTATTGAAATGATACGGGCCTATGACCGATGTTTGTTCAAAACAAAATCTTTCTGTAAAGAATTAGAAAAAGATAATATTCTTCCATGAGGCAAGAGACGCAACATAATCGAGACAATAGATTTTAGTGAAGTAATAGAAAAAGACAACCATGGTCTATATAAAACACTAGACATCAATAATTGACTTCGGCAGAAATGATAAAGTTCTGAAAAAGCATAGAAAACGGTATGTTTCATCTATGAAAAGAAAAAGGCTAATAAATGACTTTTGCAGAAACGATGGACTTCTCCGACACAGTAGAAGACGATATTCTTCTTCTAAAAAATAAAGGAGGCCATTATTCATATTTTGCACTAGCTTCGATTAAACAATGAGAGATGATAATTTCCCTCTATGAAAAGACGTCAGCCTATAGTCGTCTTTTTTGCAAAAGCATAAATTTCTATAAAGCAATTGAAGACCATAAAGTTTTTCTAAAAAGATGCAGAGACCCAAAGTCATCTTTTTTAGAAAGCATTAGATTATCATATTGTAAAACAGGCGAAGACGAAAAACTTACAATAATTTGGTTTCGATGGGATCTCGTCTTCTTTTATGGAAGAAATTGCAAAAATATTTATTCATTTAAGTATAGACACGGAAGATTATAATCATTGTCGCCGATTCATGAAAAGTAAACGAATTTCCGAAGAAAATCCATTACGCTTTCTCTCTAGAGAACGATATCTATTTAAACGAAAAAAAAGGAGAATAGTTTTTCTTCGGGTCGTAAGTAGACAACAAGACATTTAATTAATGAAAATGTTGTTATTGTTTTTCACTAATTGACATAATTAATGATCAATATTTTAAACAAAATTTAAGAACATTTTTGTTAGAATATATTTTGTATTTCAAGTCTGTTTAATCTCTTTGTATTTTTGACTCGCGAACTTCTTTAAACTTT
The DNA here is from genome assembly GCA_000671755.1 of Glossina brevipalpis. Taxonomy (NCBI): domain Eukaryota; kingdom Metazoa; phylum Arthropoda; class Insecta; order Diptera; family Glossinidae; genus Glossina; species Glossina brevipalpis. The sequence continues at coordinate 513,010 of KK351092.1, forward strand.
TAAATTATAAACAGTATAAAATTCACAGAAAACTAAAACTAAAAGCAAAAAAAAAAAATCAAAGTGACTTAATATACAAACGAAAAATTAGAAATATTTACATTTAAAAGAAACTATTTTACAATATTATTAAATAACAAAATATTTTACAGAAAACAAAAAAGAGAACAAAAACAACTTAAAACTTAACAGCTGAATAGAAAAGTAGGAAAAATCTAAAAATCCGTAGTAACTATAATTAAAATAAGGTTTTGAAAAAAAGAAAAAAATTCAGTTTCATTTTGAATAACGTAGACTCTAATTAGATTAGTAGAAAGCCAGCAACAAGCAAAAAAAAATATTACATGGGAGAAAATAGACGTTAAATTTTTGTTGCACCTGTAGAAGAAGCAGAAGAATTAGAACTAAAAATTGGATCTATTTTAGAATTTCTTTTCTATTATTTGCGAACATTTTCATTTGTGATCAGAGATATACATTGGATTTTATATAAATATATTATTATATATGTAATGGAGATATACCATTATATAGAGAGTCGTCCATGGTTCCTTCCATTTGCCATTTAACATATAAAAGAGTATATTAAAAGTAAAAAAAATAAAAACTCGCTTTTAAAACCAAAGAAACTTTAACTATTTACAAAAATAAAAAAAAAAATAAAAAATCAAACAAATCTGAAAAAAAAGGAAATTTAAAAAAACGTACAGGAATAGCTTTCTTTTTTCAAAGTTAAGAACAGTATTTTCAGACTAAACTTAAAATAATAATACATAAATTACAACTATTTGTAAATATATTCAATTATTTTAGAAATTAAGATAAACTTGAGATACTCAAGTAAGATAAATGAGATTCGTTTAAGAACGAATTTTCAATATTCACCACCCATACTATTGTAATCCCTTTTATCTGTATTCAATTTATTACAGATCTATTTTTATTCAAGTAATTCGAATGTTACTTTGAAACTTTTGCTAATCAATTTTTCTGAGATGGTTTCGCTTTCTTACTATATAAACTTCCTAATAAAGAAGTTCTTATCGAGCATTGTTTTCAATAATAGAAGACAAATAAGCCGTCGTATCGAAACCACCACTCGAGAGCATCTAGTTATTCTTATACATCTGTCAAAAATACTTTATACTCTGTTCACGGAAATAGGAATTTTGCGAAAATTCCTACAGCCTCAGGATTTAGTTTCTTAATTCTTTACTTCCCGCGATAATTGTAAAAACGAGCAAATTTGTTGTTGAAAAAATTAAAAATTTTAATTATTTTTAATTATATATTTTAGTTTTAAGCATAAAATAATGGCAAAATAATACAGTCTGATAAAATACAAAAAGATAATGAACATTGAAAAATTTTTCTAAGTTTTGAACATTGAAAAACCTGAAAATGAAAAACATTTAAGGAATTGCCGGCCGCAAATCATTTGAAGAGAAAATGCCCATTACAGGAACCTACTTAGCCTCAGCGTCTCGACTTATTACCTAGCTGTACGTTATCCTATCATTGTAAATCTACATTTATTTTGAAGGATATTGTTTCTTTTGGAAAGAGTATAACACACGAATTTTCAAGATTTGTTCTAACTACGCATGCAAGTTATTATAACATTGACAACTTTCTCGATTATAACGCTAATCGATCTGAATTTGTAACAATACAAAGGACAACAGCAGTTTCCATGAAATGTCTAAAACTTTTATTATAACATTTTTTGGAAACTTTTTGACCATCATCGAACTAAAATTCGCAATTTTACTGATTAACTCATTTCAATTGATTACAGAGCTAGCATATTACTTCTAATATAAAATCGTTAATTTATTACTTTTACCATGAAAAAGGAAAACGAAGAATTCTTCAACTCTTAATCTGGTCGTATTCGTAAAAACTATATTAACTCAATTCCGTTAGAACGTTTATGAATTGCTTAGAAAGAATTCAAAGCATAAAGTAACTGCAAAAAAATTCTAAGAAATAAGCATCAATTATATCTTATATAAAATGAAGATCATATGTCTTACGAAACAAAAGCTAAGACTAAAAATGTTAGTTAAAAAGAATTTTAGCTCGTAACGTAATTTTCCAGTGGTGAATATAAAAAAATAATATAAATAAATGTTTCTTTTAGATTATAAAACAGAGAAAGGTGGAAAATAAATAAAATATAAGCACAAAACAATTACTTTTGTTTTTAGTCCTAACTAATATAAAAAAAGATAAATTTCTTTTGTATATCAAGAAATAGCGAGAAATTTCCTCTTTTCCTCGTACATCGTGTTCATCTTTTTGAATAACATAGGTAACAATCTGTTCCAGGAGAGCGAAAGAATAAGACCTACTTTACTTTAGTGTATTCAATAAGCTTTTCAGGGAATCAGTGCAAAATTGTTATGTTAAAAAGAGTTACGCAGTCTGAAGCTGTGAAAATGCTCAATAAAGATTTTTTGTTTAATTAGAAATTTCTACTCTATAATTATGAATCATGAACCAGTATACGAATTAGGCAGACGTTACAAAACCACGAAAAAGATCGAATTTGATTCAAGTTGTAATCATCCAAATAAAGAAAAATTAAAAAGTTTAGATAACGCGTGCTACTTAATACAAGGATCACGAGCAGATGATCTGTACGAATTATGGAGGAAACGAGTTCTACATAAAACACTTATTTAAACCCAGCTAAATTTTTCTATAATTTTTAATTTTTAATTTTAGTCATGTAATTTTCTAGATTTAGTTCTCTTTGAAGTTTTCCTAACATCTTCAACAAAACCACATTCATCGGAGCAACGTTTTTAACAATAGACGAAATAAAGATTTGATCACACACCGAGCTAAACAGTGTATCCAAAGAGGGTTTTAATTAGTATTTCTTAAATTTGAGATTATTTTGAAAGAAGTATTTAATATTAAAATAGGGTTGATTTGATTAAAATGAAATAAAAATGATGCAAATACTTTTGGAGAAAATTAAAAATTCTCTTTAATTTTTGATCAATGCAAAGATATTTTTTTTATTTTTTCTCTTTTAAGATATAAAATCAATATATCAATTTGATTTACAGCGAATTTTCATAAAAATTACAAAACATAAGAACAAAACGAACATCATGTTGAATTCTCTAGAATTTATGATCTTATCTGAAAAGATATATTTGAGTAAGAGTACGCGTATAAGCAGGTATGCTCTTAAATAATTTTAATTACTTTCACTAAATCATCTCAAAAGGCTTCGTTTTTTTTTATTTTTATTTGTTTTATTTATTTTCTGAACTTTAATTGAGCCTGAGCATGAGCATGACTAATGTACAACAAAATGCTCGAAACTTAGTGGTTTATCATGTGTACGAACGTATAAAAGAAATCAACAGCAAATGTAGTGAAAAGTTTTTTTTGTTTATGTATACAACATAACAAAGGAAATAAAAGAGGCGAGAAAGGGAAAGCGAAAGAACTTATTTCGTATACATGTTGTGTATGTACTCAGGTTGTTTCCACTAAATTCTCGTTGACATTTTGACAAATTTTCGAACTACTAAGTTTGACTAAAACACAGCATGTTGCCACTGGTGGCTGGTTGGCTGATCGTTGTGTCGGTCTGTGTCCCCAATACGGCTTTAGCAGTAATCTGATATCATTAAATACTAAAGTATGAGAGAAAGAGAGATCTTATAAAATGTATGGGATTTTTGACTATGTTTAGACATATAAAACCAAGGTGGCCGGTATTTATTAAAAGCAGAAGAAGAAGAATAAACGTGTGTTGATCTAGTTAAATGAGTTTTGTTTTTTTTTTTTTACGTGGAGAGAGGCGAACTCTAAACAGCAAACGCACACCACTTTGAATGTCATATGTTATCGGTTGAAAATCTTTTTTTGATTATTTTTTTTTATTTTCCTTATGCTATTATGGAAGACAAAAAGTAATAAAAATCTTTAAAAAAATGTTATTTATATTTCTGCAAAAGTGTTGATTTCCAAGTTTGTTAAAGATATTTTGTGTTAATTTCTAAAATGATTTTTAAAATTATGCTAAGTGGAATCATTAAACACTTCATTTAGTCGCTAAGAAGTATAGAAACATTTAAAACAACTATAGATATTATGGAGAAAGCGAATCTTAAACACCCACCACTTCTCTAGTAAATACATAAAATTTCTTAATTGCAGAGATATGACGAAGGCCAGTTGGGATAATTTTTGTAGTCAACACATATGTTTATTTTTATCCAACAAAGTTAACATTTTTAATTTTTTTTCAAAGTTTTTATCTTTAAATTTCCGGCTGTACTGTACATGTTTGTAGGCGAACAACTTTTATATGTTCGAACTTTATAGCGAAATATTTCCAAAGAATATATTTTACTAGTGTTATCAATGTTCACACTAATAGAACTTTACCACGTTAATCACAAATGTTTACAGTTTATAAAGTTTCCGAATTATATTTCTAATTATATTTTATTACAAATCGATTGGCAGACTTTTGTGATAGGTAGAAAAAATTGAAAAAATCAAAATGTTCGCCAGAACATGAATGCTTTTTATATGCGCTTTAAGTTCAAATTATTTTTGTAAATAAATAAAAATATACGGAGTTGAAGCTATATCTTTATGGTTTTCAAACCAATTATTAGGTCTGCAAAGAATAAAAACAAACAAACTTTTGAATTTCAGGCACCTTAAAAGTCATCAAACATTTGAGATTCTATCCCCATTTTCGCCAAATGCAGGTAAAAGACGATTAAAATTTTGCTTGATTGAGATCAATATCGACTGGTCAATCAAAGTTCCAAAAGAAATATGTTTCGAAATTAAATGTTTTTCTTTTCACGTTTAAAATATAAATTTAATCCGTATATTTTTAGAATGTTAGTCAAAATTTCCGCCCTTATTCCATCTGCTATAAAACTAAACTCTTTTGGGAGTTTCATGTTATTGCCTTTTTTGAAAAAAAAAACCTTTGGGAATTCATTTAAAAATCACATTGTTTCTATTTGTATTAAACATCGTGCATATTCCAGATGCATCCAACACTTTATTGAAATCTTCGAATAAATTTCAACTGTCAATTAATATATAAAACAATACATATACAAAGAACACCTAACACTTGATCTTTATTTACTAATAAAGTATACAAAATTATTTATGGAGTTCCCGTCATTTTGTTTTCGTTGAAGTAGTAGTAGTCTAACGAATATTAACTTTTGCTGTCACCTTTGCCGCGGTAGTTTTATGTTGTGTCGCTACGATTCTTTTCAATGTTCTCTATCCGTGAACTTTAAACCCTTGTCCAGCTACCTTTGGATTTTGCTCACTATTCCTCTTCGCTGATGATGTTTTGCCATGTTTTGTGCATGCTGTCGTTACCGTCGATACTGTCACTCGTGGAACGTTAAACATTTCGCTTATTTTATCACAAACGCTTACTCTAACCGATCACGAACGATTTTCCCTCTTTCTAAAGTCTGAGAGATCACACATATCATCGATATCTTGTTTTAACCGTTGCGGAGCGAAGCGTATAATATACTGAAATATAACCTAGGAAACTTCGCATGTAATGTCCAATATGTCCAAATGTCCAAAACATAGGTCTTCCATTATTTAGAACGAAACGGTGTTGCCAACAGGCAACAATATGGTACCATAACACATACCATAGTGTTCATATTATATAGTCCATTTCCATTAATTAATTACATTCCATTAATTTTACTATTCATATATATTATATATATAAGTTTGAAGTACCATGAAAGTATAAATATATTAAATATAAATCAAACTAAAAGCTTATTTCATTTATTTGTTTATTTATTTCATTTATTATAGATAAATTTCGCTACAGAACAAATCAGTAACCGAATGTAAAGCTAAAAAGTTGCTACTTAACTTACAATAAGATTTTAATTTAAGCTACGGGCATATAATACATTTTTATTATTAATTATTAAATAAATGGTTTTTATATTTATATTATATTTTATTATATTATATTAATTATATAAAAACCACTTATTATAAAAGCTGTCTATGACTACTGAGACTGAACAAGTATTATAGGATACTTACGTAAATGCCAAAATATCTAGATTTATAAATTGTTTGATAACATCATCTTCACGACTAAAAGATAAAATATTAAATAACAAAAGAATATAAACAGTTGTAATTACGAAAACAAAGGCAGTTAATCTCCAAATATCACTGGGAAGTGTTAAGGACTTAAAACAGTTTTTAATACACACCGTAGTTGCATTTTAATGTAGAAAGGGATTATCTCAATGTTATCTTATGCCCCCCCCCCCCTCCCCCCAAATAGCAACATTTTTAAAAATTCCTGCAAAAGATATGAAAACGTTACTTAACTTAAATATTGTTGTAGTGGAGATAAGAAACGTTACTTAACCCAAAAAATCGTATTGCTTTTAATGTGTTTCAACGTATACAACACCTACTCTAAAATGTTGTAGTGATTTATGGTCCTAAGCATAATAAATGTCGTACCCATATAAAAAATGCATAATAATAACAAACCGTTAACTACTCTAATTCTCTAAATTCATTTATTGTATGTTAATTTTCAGGAGTCTAAAAGTATTGAGGCGCGAATTAACGTGAATTAATTCTAATTCCAAAATGAATGTAAGACAATATAAATGGAATAAATGAAATGAACAAATTATTTTCGGGTTCTTAAAGATATCAACATAAAATATTTTCAAATTTTTTACTTTAAAAATTTCAAAATAATTTAATTTTAATTTTTTGATGTAATGTTCCAAAAAATCTATAAAACAATTTTTTAATAATTTTCATATACAAATTTAGTTAATTTTAAGTTTAACTTTGGCTTTATCACAGAGCAACTTAACAAACTGAATAAATTGGGTAGACTTAATGTAAAGTGTTAAGTATCAAACGTTATTTGCATATACGCAATTATATATAAATATAATTTTTATTACCAAAAAATTGCTTTTCTTAAGAATTAGATCTTATCGATTGTAACTAAAATAGAGCTGGATTTTAAATAATTATCAAAAACGCATAAACCTTAAAAAATTATTATATAATAGTTTAGCATGAGGTTAATGACTGTTAAAAAAATACGGAAAAAATTTTGAAATCCAGTCACTCCGCTTCTTCGCACATTTATTGGTAAAATATACTAGAAGTTTGCAACAATTTCGATACAAGTAGCAGTAGCTGTAAAACGTTTGCGTCTTAAAAGAACGTCTACAAGAGCTTAACAAGCGATATCAAACGTTAATTTAAACAATGAACAATTCCTTCCGGAAGGCTGTAAAACAACGAGCGAACAGACAACAGTATAAAATATATACTCCAAATAATTTCATTGGATTTTACTTGTTATTTACGATATAGCGCGGAAAAAATTTAGAAATAATTAGCAGTGACTTATATATCACTTTCTTCCGGATATAATTAAAATAAAAGAAGAATGAAAATTTCGATTTTATTTGAACAATGCGAGTCTCAAAAAGAGAAAAGTAAGTTGGTGAAGTATTTTCGAAATACATTACAATGAACTAGGGAATAGTTTACGGTCACTGGATCTCACATAGAGAAAACAACTGGAATAGAATAGAAAATACGTAACTACCTAACAGCACATAAAACATATGTGGATCTGCAAAAAACCGCAAACAAATCTCTTTTAACTTCTCTATAGCTTTGTCAGAAGAATTTTTATGGTCTCTTATTGTTCGAACAGAAAAAGCTGATCTAAAAACGACAAGAAATAGATTCGATATTTTGCGAAAGAGAATTAATCACACGTTATATAGTTTGGTGAACGTAGCTTTTGTTTAAACTCTAGTTTTTACGATCTTTTATATTATAAAATGAACTACACTCTATTCATAATCACTACTGTCATCTCTCGTTAAAGCAGTTATTGCTTATTTTTAGATATGTTTTCTCTATTTCATTTTTTCTTTTCGTAAATGTTTGGAATGTCACCAACTCAACTAGGAATATTATTCATTATTATGCATTATTAAGCGGGCAGACGGACAGGCATGTTTAAATCGATTCACACTATCACTATGTAAATGGATTGACATAATAAATTTGTTTTATCCTTAAATCAATCTTAATATATCTTAAAAATACTTTTGACGCAAGCGGTACAGGGTATAATAATTCGTTATGCTTTAGTTCAATTTAAGTTTTATTATCCAAAATCTATCCAAAAAAAGATAATAAGTAAATGTTATAATGCGGTGAGGAAAGTAACGAGGTTATTATCTAGCGATCAAAACTGTATACAGATATGATACAATGAAGTGCAAAGATTTTTATAAGTTAAGAAGATGCATTACATTATTTAAGGAACGAATATAAATTAATTTCTGAAAAGAAGATCTATTATAAGATGTCTTTTGAAACTTCTTATCTCATTGAATTCATTTAAAACATACCCAAAGGATTTACATGATTCAGTCTTCAGTCTTCTAAGGTATTTTGACTTTGAACATGTAGAATATCCACGATTGTATCCACGAATGTATCGTACTTCAAAACAGTTTCAGATATCTTAAGATCTTTTAGTTATAGTTTGTATGTGTGATTGGAAGTCAATGTCAGGTTTGATTTGGTTATTCATTTCGTCGGCTGATACGTAGTTTCATTCGCAAGCAATCTCAAGCTCTGTCTTCAGAGAGCAATTTATAAATTAATTGTCATCTCAGCAGAAGCAGCTATGTTTCCAAGTATATAGTCATTGTTCAAGTTCATATTAAAAATATATTGCGAACCCAATAATAACTTTCTACCTTTTCTTGCTTTTTCTTGCTTTTTAAAGCAACATAAAGTAAATAGCTTCGGAGCTAAGAACTTCCTACTATCTATAATTCATGGATTATTATAATTTTCGATAACGAAAAACTTTAGAAATGAAATTTCATCGCAACTTTATGTGATGTGTCGGCAAAGTTTTCACTCTGTACATATCCTATGTACTTATACATCTGGAATGATTATAGTCTACAGTCAATTTGTCGTAAACAATTGAACTTGTTGTCGTTGTCGTTGGTTTTAATGCAAACAAATTTTAATTAACGCATTATATTTTTCATTTTAATTACATTTTTTTGTTATTTAATTTATACAACAATAAAAAACAACAGTTAACACAAAAAGTTCAAAAAAACAATTTTTATAGAGAATGTTTTGTTGTGTAGCTTTTGCTGAAGTATTAATCAATTTGTGTTAATCTTAATGGCTTTTTAGAATATTCCATTGCAAATAGTGTAGATTTTGTAAAACAACATTATCCTTGACTTGTAACCCGCTTGCATACAAGATGAAAGACATACAGGCTCAGACGTTACATTTACATTATTATTAATAGGAAGCAAAACATGAAACAACACAACTGAAAACAAATCATCGAGCGTTTTATGTTTTAAAGTGAGCTTTGCTCTCTTTTAAAATTTTTATCTAGATTTTTAACACAAGCTTATTTTACTTTTTACTTTTTACTTTTTCCTTTGGTTTTTGTTTTTTTTCTTTTTGTTGTAAGCATTTAATGACTCCACAACCGGTAAGATATACAAACAAATACTTGTGTCATCTGTGATAGACGGTTGTATACAATAAATAAGTTAACGATCACCACCAACCGGCCAACAATCTGGATCAAGTCAAAAATCTTGTAATGTGAATTTAAAACATTTTGTTATTATATTATAAGTGCATTTCTAAAATGACGCATAAAGCAAAAAAAAAAAAAAAATAAATGAAAAAAATAAATGGTTATAATTGGCATAAGTAGTAATGCCCCTTAATTATATTTGCAGGTATATAACCGTTTTTATGGAGACCAATTCTGAACGTGTATTGCACAAACCACTTAAATTATATTTTGTTGTTAAAAAGTTTTACTAAAAAGTGTGTGTGAAATTCTGTAGAATTTTTTTTTTTCTTACATAATACTTTATACATAAATAATGCAATAATTTCTTGTCATTAATACGAAATTCTCGAAAATATATTTACAACGACAGTAGGAACGGTGGATCTTAGTACTAATGGATGTCCTAAGACATTTGCTTCGCAGATTTTGACAGTGTTCAAGGTGTTTTAACTCCGCTGAACACGTGATCACTTCCCTGCTGTGACTTTAGACAACAACTAATTTAGTAATCATCTCAATTTAGCAAGCTATTCAAAATCGTATCAGAATTGATTATTTTATGAATTTCTATATGCGTCGATCAAGGCTCTGGATGTCATTGAGTAAACGAAGTTAAAAATCTTCTTAATTCACTATGCGATAAAGCTTAACGTAGACCAAAGCAGGTAGAACAAAGCTTTATCATCAAGTTCAACCTTTTCATCAATATTTCAGAGTTGGTTGATTGTAAAAATAAGTTATCCTTCATAGATTAAGTTCATCTTCTGTACATAAAATATGGTTTCAGAAACGATTTACGGCATTGTCACAAAACATGATTCTATCTATGAAATTGCTAAGCGACATACCCTAGCCTAGTATTGCTTGACTATCAAGTTTGTCAAACTTGTAACACTTTCAAGTCAAGAGTCGTCATTTTAGAGTGGCTGCAGAAAGTATTAAAAATGTCAATAAAAAAAAACAAATAACAAGTAATGCCAAATGAATTTCTACCATTCGGCGGAGGCATTTAAATGACTTGTTGAACATTCATAAAATTAAGTTCATAAACAATTTATTATAAAATTCTATAGTGGTATTTAGGAGAATCTAAAGGTTTCTTCTTATTCGCGAATACGAACAGCATACATTATAGACTAAGATTAGCAAAAATAAAATATATTTCGCGGCAAGATCGCTAAAAATTGTATGATATAACTTCGCAAGTACTTTTGTCACGCTGGTTTCCGCGCACGACGCAAAATTACGAGGACTTGCCTTTCTTACAAAAAAAGTTCTTGAAAAAATGGACGCCAATTTAGTTAAACTTCACTGTGGGGGTGTAGATAAATGCCTGACATTTCGAAATACTTCTAGAATCTTAGAGTCATCAAGAGACGACCAAAGTTAAAAAAAAGGGGGTAAATAATCACTCGTTGGAAAAGACCTTCTCTAAAAAAAGGGACTAGAGACGAAATAAATTTAATAAATTTACAAAATATGATTTAAAAAGCGCTGAATAACTGGATCATAAGCAGATGTTAAGACAGTAATTAAAAGGGTGTACAATGAAAGCGTTAAAATTAGCGTAGTCTAGATGTGAAAGACCCCATGTGTCCGGAGAGAAAGTGGCGAATTCATGACATCATGTCCTCAATCGAATAATCAAAAATCGTCGCAAGGACATCGTTAATTTTCGAAAATAGATCTTTTAGAAGTTAAAGTTAAATTCATAATATTTTTTGGACAACAGGCTTCTAAAATGAATCCTGCTTGTAATACCATTATCAAACGTAATGCAGCCAAGTTAATTGCTGCACCTCTTTTTTCTGAGTTTTCTGCAGTTATAGTGCACTGGAATATAGTTCTTTTCGATTTTCCATTTTTTAGGATGAACGTGCTAGATGGAAAAAATTCGGTTACAACCGAATATAATTTGTTTACTTGGAATGAAAAAACGAACACAGAATTAAACTGAAGTATATTTCAGTTCACCATGCAACACAAAGCAAAACTTCCTTTATAGAATTAGTTTCGTATACACTTTCAGATCATTTCAATGCATCTTCATATAATGACTGATATAGGTGCACAAACACTTGCGCATATGTGTACTTGCGTTATGATATAAATAACTATTTCGAGATTTATTTTAAGATAAATTTCTTAAAAAACACTTCCGAAATTTGTTATATAAATGCCTCTTAAGTTACCATCGTAATTTTGTTACTTTTATGATCTTGAGAATATCATCTTTTGACTACCTAATCATAAATTTTTCTCAACATATATATGAAAATCTTTGCCTTTTAACATTAAACACGTTTCATCCGCTTTTTTTCTGTAGTAAAAAGGTAATTTTCATAACCATCATAAAATATTTGTGACAACTTCAACTTAATAAATTTATATATATATATATATATATATGTGTGTGTGTGTGTGTGTGTGTGTGTATGTTCACTTTCGTTCGTAGACTATAATTACCACAAATTATCTGTAATTATTATCACTAATAGTTTTATGAGGTTTTAAAAGTCTGAAAAAAAGTACGATCGAATATAAATAGATATAATTTTTCACAGATTTCCTATATAATCACTTTTTTTTCTAAAAAATATTAATTTTGTAAAAAAGCTATAAAGATAAGGATCTCTTTCTTAAAGGGATAGTGAAAAATTAAAAAAATCGTGGAATAAATTCATGTTCGAAGCAGCAGTTGTTGAAAATTAACTCCGCTCTAAGTAATCGCTTCAGAATTTAATGAACAGCTACTCATGCTGTTGGAAGATTGCAAATATAAAGGATCGATTTTTATTTTTAATTTTTTTTAAGTCTTCATAAGAGCATCGAGGCACAAATATTAAATAAGTCCTTGTTTATACATGGAGTCTATTAGCGCATACCCTTGACTAACAGCGAAGAACAACTTACCAGCAAATAATAAAAACTTACAGTAACTATGCGTCAAAGACAAATTTAAGAACAAGGGCAAGAAGATATTTAACGTTTTATTTACAATCAAATTGATATTTTGAAATTATTTAAACGGAATTCAATGTCTTAAAAGACCGGGTTTATTATAGAAAAACATTTCATTTAATGATTTCTTGCGGCATGGGCCTCCCAATTGAACGCCCATTTAAATTTTGAAGTAGTTATTGGTCTTGAAAGAACTAAATATTTGGTAAAGAAAAAGTTAATAGCATTTTCCCATTAAATTTCATATTTATTTTTTTTATATCTCTAATGATTTTTATTAAACTATTTTCAGCAGCACCCTTTGCCTTTTTCCAAGCAAAACCATTATGCCATCCCTTTAGAATTATTGGTATGTCTGAATAAAAAATTAAATCAAATGGTTTTTAAAAGCCTGTTTTGAAGTCTGCCTTACATCATTAAAAGAATTCTGCAGCGAGCGTAACAAGTAGTAAGCTGACGGAGCAAAATGTAGGCCCTACAAAGGTTACATTAAAACTTCCTAGTTAAACGCTGTAAATTTTTACTGAGTCACTAAAGATTTGTGTAACATGGCATTGTCGCGATACTTTCTGATTAATTCTGAAAGGTTTACTTTAATCAAATTGGCTGGACGTCTGCTCAGGTTGAAACAGCTCATGATACGTGTATCCTTTCCAACTCCACGAAACTCAATTCATAGTCTGTCTTCAGTGCCAGTTCAAAGTCCAATTACGTTCCATTGAATTAAAGAACGTGCTATTGTTTTTTTTTATTGATTTTCTATGGACTACAATCATATAAAGCGGCTCTGAAGCCGTCAATTGCGAACAATTACACAAAATTTTTCCATCCTTTCACAAGCTCCGCTTTTGAAAAATTTTAATAAAAAATTACTTCAAACAACAAATTCAACTTTCTGGCCCAGTGCTCGAAAAGTTTCCGGAACAGTTTTTATGCTTAGAAGTGTAATCACCGTTACAATGTTCTTGACTTACGATAGACAGTCTAGTTCAGAAGCAGGCAAAGTGATCAAAATGAGTCAAAAGGATTATGGATGACGTTTCTTTGGGAGCGAAAAACATTTTCTTAAAAAGAATTATTGGAAACTTGAAGAAATTTTTTCATCGCCTGGAGGCCTAAATTTTTACCTTTAGTAAAAAACGGAAGCATTCGTCTCAAGGGGGCGGTCTTGCAACAAACACATTATTCCTACATGTTCTCCAAATTTGAAAAAAAAATTCGAGCATTACTCTTCGCAAAGTGAGTAAAGTGAACGAATTCCAAAAACATTTCAAAAATGGCATAAATGGAATTAAAAATCGTTGAACCGATGTTATAAAAGGCATTTCCTTAGTTATAAGCTTGCTTTCATATTTGCTTTCCACGAACTTTTCAATTATTTTAGTGATGTTCAGATGCCTAATAGCACTATTGACTTAAAAGGCTTTCATTAGCTATGTGCTGAAGCAAAAAAAAGATGAGTACCCACATCTTGGCCTCTTTAGTCTGGAGACAAATTTAGCGCTGACTTGTAAAAGGAGATAATAAATCAATCAAACAGAAGAACAAATAATATCGTTATGACATTTCAAGCAACTTTTCATATCTCATCTACTACTCATTTTTCCTTACCGATTAATTTAATGAATTAATGAAAATTCTCCTTCAACATATTGTCAACTAAAGGAGAGTAGACAAGACAAAATACCTTTTTTTGCGTGCCCTGTAGTTGAGGTCTGCGAACGCACATATCTATAAAGATAGATTTAATCGTTATGCGTAATGCACTTATAATTGTTATTAAATCTCAATAGCTCAAGTAAAGATTAACACCCATGTTATAGAGTCTAGTGTAAAAATACTTGAAATTCATTTTCATTATTAATCTTAAATTACAAACAATAAAAAGGGGAAAAGATATGCAAAAAAAAAAAAAAAAGAGAAAGAGAAACAATTATATTCACCAAGGGTGGTCAACATTTATTTATACAGGATGTACGTGTATTCGTATGCATATGTGTATCATCAGCATTTAAAATGTGTGGCGATCTCTTTTAATGTCATGTGTTATCGGTTAAGATCAGGAGCTCGTACATCTTTTATAATGATTTAGGTTGAAGAAAAAAGGCTATTAATGTTCTCAGATCGTTCTTGAAAAGTCTTTCTGTGAACATTGATAAATGAGCAAGAAAACCGAGAAGTTCTTCGCTTCTCATAATCAAAAAAAAAAAAAAAAAAAAAAGAAAGAAAGAAATGGAACATAAAACATTTTTTTTTTTAAAGATTTAAATCATCTTAAAAAATTATTCTTAATTTAGGTTGACTGCGAACTTCTCGAAATACAATAAAATTTTATAATAAACAATAAAATTGCACAAATTTATTGCGTATTCATAATCATCTTGTAAGCATTAGAAAACTTTGTTAAAGCAAAAGCCACACCATTGAGGATGAAGTTATATTAAATTTTTCCTACATTTTATAACAGGCAAATGCTCGTGAAAGATACTCAACTGGATAACTAATATTGGATAAACTAATATTATCAAAGGGTGGAATAGTTTTTCCATTTAAACTGTAGGATCCCGATCCTAACTGCTACGTGGCCCATAGATCTCTGGGTCCCGGATTTCGTGGGATCTCGGTTCTATCTGGTACGTGACTCGAATTTCGTAGGATCCGGGACCTTAATGATACACGTTGAAGCGAAAAAACTATTTCATCTAAAATTTTAACTAAAACATAAGCATGATTCACGCCCATACTTAATAACTTATACTTATATATACTTAATAAAGTATTTCGTAAGCATAAAGTAGTGATCTTGTATGGTGAATTCATGAGACTATGCGTTCCACTACGAACTGAATATTATCACCTGCAAAAGACTGTACAAAGATATTAAAACTCTTTTCTGAAAAGAAAACTCTTAGTAGTAACGACATTTACATAACTTTTGTTTGAGGAATGATGAACTCTTTTATTATTATTATCACTTTCAGTTCAAAAGCAGATTTTTGAAAAGCAAAAAGAAAAAAAAAACTTCCTATAAACTTGAACATAGAATTGAAACCTCTATTATTAGCAAAATTTTGAGTCGTTAGGGAACAAATTATATGTTTTTTATTAATTACAATCGATCCCGTAGATTGATTAATACTTTGATTAAAATTGTGAACGTAATAAGTGATGAGAGTACTAACTAAAACAGATGAAACTTGGTCCGTTTCAAATACGTATTTTAAGATAAAGAAAGAGATGGAGATAGAGAAAGGTAACCGTAGAGCGATTTCGTTATCGATAATAATCTAGAATATGTATGCATCAGCTTGTAATCGTTTAGAAACGTGTTACCATTAAATAACGTTTAATTAATTAAGCCTCTTTCTATAATCCTTATTTTTTTTTTAGGTACTTATAACGATTCAATTTAACTCAGTTCCGATTCAATTAATGCGGTTTCGATTTTTTGCTTTAACACTACGCTCAGTCTTGAATAAATTTTACTCATTTACTCATTTTGAGTAGTTTCAATTTATATAATTTTAGGAGTACTGGAGCCTTACCAGAATAAATAAGGAGATCAGTCCATATCAGGCATTTCGTTTTTTTAAATTTTGTAGCTGCTGATGCTGTGTTTAAGACCATATCTTATTTACTTCTAAGCAGTACCAACAGCCTTGATCCAAAGTCATTTATGTTAATTGTCGTCACCTTGAAAATGATAAAAATATACGAAAGGGACATAAATTGACTGAAAATGTCTAATGAAGATTACTTACTTTGTTGACCTATTTCTGGCTGTTTGGAAATGATAAAAAGATGTAAAGAACATTTTTGATTCACATCATTGTAAGAAATACGTTAATGTAAGCGGTACATGCATTTGATTCCAGTATCCAGATATCCTTGTATCGATTCTTCGGCAAGGGTGATGATAACGTCGGTAGCAGCATGAAACCGGTTACGGCTACGGTAACTGTTTTCATTCAATCATGTCATTAACCTTAAAAAGTTATTCATTTTGATGGAAAGGTGTCAATGTATCTGTATAACAGCTCATTAATGGATTCGATAGTTGTAACCTTTTTTTTTTTACTAGATTTGGTTATATTATCATTTTTTTTAACTTTTTTTATTATACTCTTAATTCGTTTGTAAGTCTTAGAAAGGCTTTTAACTCTTTCAGATTTATTGCTTTTTCTTTGGAAATTGTTTTAGAAAAAGCAATGAATGAGAATAAATATAACTAACTCTCATAAATGTTTTATGTTAATTCGAAAGCATTTAAATTCACATAAAGCACCAACACTAACAACATTGACAATAACTTAAAGGTATAGAGTTTATGGTGATACGTATCGCATGGCTCATTTTTTATTATTTACTTTTAGGGAGAAATTTCATTAGAAATTTATGTTATGTTATGTGCATCGGTTAAAGGTGTCTGCAATCAATCACTTACAATTTCTTATAAAAGAGTTATTGGATTTCTTTTTCTTTTTGATGAAGAAAACATGTTGAAGAATATTAACAATTCTGTTGAAATTCAAATTAAATTAACATAAATTAATTATGAACTAAATTAGAGTTCTTGACAGTTAACAAGTTGGGTGGTATGTAAACCATTCTTATGATAATTTATAAAGATGAGCAGTAAGAAAAGTGTTTATATTTAGAAGACAGATTTCATTAGAAATAATGTAATGTAAATATATATTGACAAGTTCTTTCAATTTACTTTTTTAATAGTATCTTTAGTTTCTTAACATTAACCTTTAACCAGATAACAAACCGTAAAATAACAAATTATTCATATTTATTGTTAGGCTCATCAACATATGTATGAAATGTGTATTACACGCCTCTTTTTATAGTGCTACTAATTAGTGTACGTGCTTTCTGCAATCATAAATGCACACACACATGCACATACATTCACTCTACCTTATAAGCGTATGTTAAAAGAGGCGAATGCAAAGTTTGTACGAGAGCTTTAAAATAGCCTAGAGTTGGGCAATTAATGCTTTGGATGATTGTCAGTGGAAAGTTGTAGAGAGGAAAACAAGAAGTCGAATGTGATATCTAGGAATTCAAATCAGTAGCATTTAACAAACTTGCACATAAAACAGCAACAACAGCAACAACGACAACAACAACGACAGACACAATAATAACAATCAACGCGATAAAAACTGACAAAAGTCATTTGTTTAAATGTAAAACATGACAACAGTTAAAGATAAAGCACAGAATGATACTGACATGATGATGATGAAGATGATGACAATGATGACGATTACGATGATGCGGAAAATTTTATGAAACATACACTTGTTACCGTAATCCCAGGAATTAGATATTAAATATAAAATTCGTTAATCGAGAACGTGACACCGATCAAGAGGTTACAATTGCTTGACAACACTGCAAATTAATGCTAAAAATTTTTTGAATTTCATTTTTGCAAAATTTCTAAAAAAAACTTTTTAATAGAAGTGCACAGTTCTTATTACAATTATAGATAATAAACATTTCATTCAGTTTCAGTTTTACGCAAATTTCGACCTGTTCTCTCGATCTGTTTAAACTTCCATTAATTACCCATCTCTTACTATGAAAGCTATTTACTATCTTGCAGAACAGTTTAGTTAAGCACCAAAAGAAAGAAATCTAAAGCTTTCCCATTCTTTTCGAGGGTAATGGAAGGGAATTATCTCTTGGTCAACATTATTCAAAAAGAATTTAAATTGATTTCTGCTTATTCATACCTCTCTTTTGTATGCATAAAATGTACTGAATGGTTACAAAGAAAATTTGTTCAACAGTTGTCCCGAGCAAATCTAAAATCTTTACCATTATTTTCTCTATATCAGATCAAAATGTGGCGAAAGTTAGTTTTGAGCAAAGAGCTAAGAAGCGAAACCTCAAGTAAAAGAAAAATTTCGATATGTTTCTTCAGTTTTCCCCCTATCATGGCTAAGCTTGTCCAGCAACGACGTTTGTAGATGCTCTCAAAGTACGAATAATACCAGGCATCGATTTTAATCGTGCATTGTGCTGTAAAGAAACCATTGCAAGCTGGTTTTTTATTGCGAAATTTTTATTATAAAAATTTTATTTATCCCGCCTTACATGATATGAATCATATCCGAATTAGCTGTCAGCTGTCAGCTATGTTGGGCTTAGCGTCTGTCATCAATAGAAAACGGTTTGAGAAGGATCCCTCTATTATTCTAGGAGACATTGTAAAAACTATGCAAATTGCGATCTTTACCTAAAATTCATACAACTGTTTTGAATTGCGAAAAGTACGTTTTTCGTTAAAGAAAGTTTTCACTGTCTGTGTTTAATAACAAATATATATATTAGCTTTTCTACTGCAGCATCTTCTTGTCGTGTTCACTATAAGCGGTTGTTGACAAGTTATTATGCAACTAAGTTTCTAAACTTATATATGAGGAATAAAACCAAATGTGTATGCATGCGGTTAATTTCCTTTAGTACGAAGATCTCAAAGAATAGATATAGTTAGTGATGAATTTTTATTACAGCACCAATGGTGTAGCATCGTTTTACAGGTAAGCATCTAAAGTGAATTCCGCGCGCGCATAAACCTTTGAGACCAAATTGTTTAAAAACTCTTCTATTTAGGCTAACGTAACTAGGCTTACAAGCCATTCGACAAAACACTGAAATTTTTCGCGCATCATCCAAACAAACCTTGATTATCTTTGCATTTACTTCAGATTATTAAAATTTATTCTGTAAGATGAAATTTATTAATAAATTTTTTCCTTTAATTTCTATGTAAGCACAAATGGAAACTCAGCGCCTTACTACTGACATACGCTGTAT
This sequence comes from Glossina brevipalpis, assembly GCA_000671755.1. NCBI lineage: Eukaryota > Metazoa > Arthropoda > Insecta > Diptera > Glossinidae > Glossina > Glossina brevipalpis. The sequence goes on from KK351092.1 coordinate 532,493, forward strand.
GGGATATCTTTTAACCCTTTAAACTCATAAAATTGTGGTAATTAAGTAAAAACCAACAACAACAGCTTTAACGTTGTTAACTAAACACACATTTTATTAACGCAATTAATTATAACTGACTACAGAGATCTTCGAGTCATTTCCAGACTCACATATTTATGATATCAGACGCTTAACAGATGAACGCGAGTTAAGAGTTTCAAAACCACACACATAACTCTATGCAACAATAACAACAATCATTTTGATCAAAACATAACAATAATGCACAATATCTCAAATAAAAGAGAAGTGAGAAAGAGAGAGAGAAAGCAAGGGAGAGAAAATGAGTAAGAGACAAATTATTTTATTAATGAACACAGGCAAGAACAAAAAGAGCCACAAAACGGGAAATAACATACATTTTATGAAGCTACAAAGAAACGTAAATGATGCTATGGCTAATTAACACTAAAAATGAACACATCCTTCCGTAAGAAAGAGGTTCGCTCTGCTATAGTAAAATAGATTAGAAAGCACAAAACGCGCGCACGCACGCACCGCGACAAGTCGCGGTAAAAAAGTAAATAAGAAGTTCATGAGCACATAAGCAGAGAATGCATTTAGAAGAAGAGATAGAAAGAGCGAGAGAGTAAGATGTAAAGAGAGAAGAATCGTATTTCGAAACCGAGAGTTTATTTTTTATTAAAAGATCGTGCATTGGTTGATTCGGCTTAACCGGAAAAATACGCCTTCAAATGCTACTGCTGTAGAGTTATGTTATTGTATGTATTTGTTGTTATTTTATAAAAATACTCGATCACCTTTAAGCCACTTTGCCATGTTTTATCTATAGAGTTAACGTTATGTCAACAAGTTCACACACAACAAAAAAAATGTGAGAAGAGAAGCTGTTTTACTTTTTTGCGTTCTTTAGTTAATTAAAAAAACACAAAAGAGTCTGTTAAATGGGAGCTTGGTTTTAATTAAACGGCTGCGATTTCATGTGATGTAAGTCCGCTGTCAATATCATAAATGGATCATAACGTATTTTGACGTGTACCTTGATAAGTCGGTTAAACGCGGAAAAAATTTTTAAATATTTGCTTTCGTAATAATACAGAAAGAAACATATTTATGTCTCATGAAGAATGAATGATTTGAAGATGGGTTTCAAACATACGCTTTTGGAACGTTTACATGGTTTAGAAATGGCTTTGCCACATAAATCGAACAATAATCCAAAGAATACGGAAACGATTAATAATACGCAAGTTACCGATTTCAGTATACAAAGGATTTTAGGAGAAGTCAAAGACAAAACTTCTCACGCTTCAACGCCAAACATATTAAGGACAACAAAAACTGCAACTTCTGTAGCAACTACAATATTATCAACATCTTTGCCTTCCATTCCACAGCTAGTACAACCAGTGCCAAAAAAACCATTAGTTTGTCCAGATATTTTAGATTTGTCAAAAAATAAATCGGCCCATAGTCAACCGCAGCCAATTGTGACAAGCCATCCACCTGCCTTAGAAGTTCCCTATTTCAACTCAACGAATTGCGGAATGTTAAATCCAAGCTTTTTGGCAGCAGTAGCAGCAGCTAACGCTCAAAAATTTTACGCTCAATTCATACCGCATATGTTTAACGCCGCTGGTGCTTACACAAATAATGTTACTAATAATTTTAATCGTTTACCGCAGCATAACTCTTATCCAAGGCGATATTTTGCTCCTTATATATTAAGTCCACCTATAAACACTGTTACCTCAACGCAACTACAGCAACGTCTAACTTCATCATCAACATCTCTCCCGAGTTCGGAGCATACATCACACCGTCCGACATCTTCGAAATTTGTATGTGCACGCAATGATTGTCTGGACTGTTTACATTCGTTTTACAAACACTCTTCAGTGACGACTTCATATCCATTTAATTCTTCCTTAATATTTCCTGCGGTTACAACTACATCTGCAAGCACTACGAATACATTTCGGGAAAAATCGAAATCATCCGCAGATTTAATATTAAAGTCACCTTCAAATCTATCCTTGACAGCTGTAACCAACATTCAAGTGACCGCAAGTCGAAAAGCGTCAGCGAGTAGCGTTTTTGACTCGCCTTCGACTTTGACTTCCAATACCGAAGAAATTAGTTATAAATGTCGTATTTGTGAAAAAGTTTTCGGATGTTCGCAAACCTTACAGGTGAGCTATAAAAGTGAACAAGTGAAAAGTATTTTAAAAAAAAATCAAATACTAGCCGCACAGGTGTATTCTAGATTCTTTCATTGCCCCCGGGTGTACGTCATGTATGATGAATCAATTTAAAGCTAAAAATAGATTTAGTCCGTCTTTGCCTGCAATTTTTTTGTTGCTGTCCTAGAAGCGCTAAAGTTTTGCATCAAGGATTTAATTACTTGCTTAAAGCCTTTCGCAATGAAATTTGGCTCAAACCAATTGCAATTAAATTCCAACGAATAGACCGAGAATTTTGAAAATATTTCTTCTCACCATATTTTTCTTCTGTACAGTGGTAGAAGTTTAACAAGGTAGTTCGCGGAATTTAAGCCCTGTCTGTCATTTAATGTTTGCTACCATTTTTGTCAATTATCCTTTAAGGTGTTACGTGATTTATATAACGAAAAAAAGTAGTTGGCAAAGTAGTTCATTTTTTAACCTTATCTTTGGTGTACCGAAAGTAATGCGGACTGTATAGAGAGCATGGCTATAATAATTTAACCACATATATGTTCCAACTTTTTTGCAAAAGTCGATCAGTCGACAAGGTAACCTCGATAAATACTGCCTCTCTCTCTCTCCTTGAAGGCAAAGGTTGAAAAATTAAACTATAAATGCATTCAATAATCACACATTCACAGCCGTAAAGGCATATTTGCCACCGTTAGCATTCAAAAAACCCGGCGGATTTTGCAACTGATTCATCTCATTCTGCTCACACTTCAGCATACAGAAAAATGATAAAAGCATAAATATGTATATACATCCCGATCATACTGGAATAATAGATAAATTGCTTATGAAAGGCGCTGCCTCGCAACAAATTCCGAAAGATTAGATTTTATCTACCATTGTTAACATATCATATCATTTGAGATCATCTTGATTCTAAAGCAAAAATTATTAACTAAAGAAGAAAGCTTTGAGACAATTGAAAATTGTAAAAACTGAAAGCCACGCCTCAATCATCTTAGAAATAATATCTATTTGAATAGGTATTGATTACCTAACAGTTCCGAGAACTTTACTGAACCAGATTCGCCAATGTTCAATATTAACATCAGCCGAATTTCGTATATTAAGTACAGTCGTAAATATAGCTCTTTTTCTGCGGAAATCTGCCCTCGAAGATCGGGGGGATAAAAGTATATGGTAGATGTATGCAAAGACTCTATTTCTGAGGAAATGTGGACTTAAAGATCAGCGGGGTGAAAGTACTTTGCGGATGTTTCCAAAGACCAGCAGGATAAGTTTATTTTTCATTGCGTTGTCACAATTTTTGAAATATTTTGATTTTGATGGCATTCCTATGACTAGACCATTTTTATGATCGCTCCGCAATTAGGCACAGTAAACAAAATATAGACAATGGAAATTCGGGAAACGTTTGTGAATTGATTGAAAAAAAGAAAAGATGGGTTTGTCGTAAGTTTTTCTAGGTACAAATTTAATGCTATAAGTGATGTAGGATATAAGCAAAAAATAATTTTTAATGAATAATTTAAGGACAGTGCTCTTCCATAACTAGTAGTGAAGGGGTTGTTGTTCCATTGTAGCAAAATCACAACAGCACCTATTACTTTTATCCGATACGGCTCCATCTGGCGCTTAAAGTTATTCCTAAATTTTAAAAATTTATTGGTTTCAAATATTTTTTTTTTATCAAATGCATAAGTTATAGCTGCTTTTATAAGTGTTTTCGAGCTTCTTTATGCTCAAGAAGGAAAAACTGAAACAATGTATTAAACATAAGGAAGAACCTGCCGAAGAATATCTCAGACTACAATTTCAATATTTAATATTTACCGAAGATAACGGAATCAATTGTTGCTTTTTTTTTTGGTAGATTACTGTCTCGTTTTTTAATTTCCAATGCGATCAGAGGCTGCTTTTAAGCTGTTTGGATTAGACTTTAATTATTTATTTATTTCAGTTTAAAGAAATATATAAAAAAAAGCCTTAGATAGTTTAAATACATAAATTGGTAGAGAAAGTGTGAAGCGAACCAATTTGTAATGTTCTAGATTGGGTTTGTATACAAGAATCTAAATTCAGTGTTTTTACGCTTGTCAAGTAAAACTAAAACTGAAAAATATATATTATCGTCAGAACTAAACCCGGAGCTTTCTTAACTTTTTAATTTAAATGAGCTAAAGGGTTTTTTTTAAAAATTTACACGAGCAGAAGACAATGTAATGCTTTTCTAAATACCATTCATTGTCGGTTTATTTCCAGGCGCATGAGAAAACCCATAAATCCCCGCGTTATGAGTGTTCCGATTGTGGCAAAGGATTTTCCCAATTACGGAATTATAAGTATCATTTATCTGTTCATCGAGGTACCAAAGAATTTGCTGCTGAATGCCCAGAATGCGGTAAAACTTTTAATGACAAAGGCTACCTTAGTAGTCACATGAAAATACATCGCAACAAAAAGGAATACGAGTGCCCTTACTGTCCGAAATCCTTTAATCAACGCGTTGCTTTTAACATGCATGTACGTATCCATACTGGTGTTAAGCCGCATAAATGTGCCGAATGCGGTAAACGTTTCTCGCGGAAAATGCTTTTAAAACAACATATGCGTACGCATAGCGGTGAAAAACCGTATCAATGTTCAGTTTGTGGTAAATCATTCGCTGATCGTAGTAATATGACTTTACATCATCGTTTGCATTCAGGCATTAAACCATTTAATTGTCCCATTTGCCCGAAAGCCTTCACAAAGAAACATCATTTGAAAACACATCTCAACTATCATACCGGTTGTAAACCGTATGTGTGTCCACATCCAAATTGCAATCAAGCCTTTACTCAGTCTAGTAATATGCGGACGCATGCCAAGAAATGTCAATACAAACCGTTACAATTGCCATATCCGGCGGCTACCAATGCAACAGTTCCAACAATAAATTCAACGGCGAATGCATTGATGAGCAATACATTATCATCGTTAGCGATACATAATAATAACGGTTTGGCTGTAAACGCACAAACATCAGCGGCGGCAGCAGCAGCAGCGAGTTTACAATCTAGCAGCAGCATTCCTATAATACCATCAACGAACTTATCGGCCGGAATTCGGATATTGAATAGCGCAGCATCTGCGGCCGCAGTTGTCGTTACTCCAACAATTGGCGGACAATCTGCTGCATTTCCGCCTGCTCAACAACCTTTGCTATCTACGCTGCGTCCGTTTTAAACATTTAATTGTCATCCAATTTAAAACTGTTTGGCATTTCGAACAACAATTACATTGATGCACAGACAACCAGTGGTAACATGTTTTTTGTCCGCTCATTATTTAATGATCTTTTTATTTTTATTGTTTTTTTTTTCTTTATATTTAAGTGTTTTTCTCTTTGCTTCCTCTGTGATATAATTGAATTTCTTTTTAATAAAGATTTCTTAAGAAATAAGGGATATATATAATATATATGTATATATATATAATATGTATATATATATATATATATATATATATATAATATATATGTATATATAGGATTAAGTCAAGTAAATAAAATACCTTTTTGAGTAAATGATTTACAAGCATTGATTTTCATACGATTTTTAAAATATATTCAGAGCACACAAAACCAAATAACACGCGTCTCAATAAGTTCGTCTTTCGTTCGTCTAACTTTTATTTTCCATTTTGCTATTGCTGTGGTCGATTTGGAACACAGTCCACTGCCTTGCTGTTATATACTGCTATGCATTGCAATACACTGTCACATACTCTTCTATATTGCAACATACTGCTGTGTTTTTACTGTGTACTGCTATGCACTGCCACATACTACTACATACTATTAATACTTTGACTTTTTTCAAGGTGGCCGTATATTATGCCATAAACATTGGACAGCTTTCACCAATTGCTGTCCACTCAGGTGACTGCCGGTTTGACTCCGGCAGATACCGATGAATCCATTTTTCGCCCTTTACCATGTATCGCATGAAAAAATAGTGTTTATTTCGTCTAAACGCCTTCAAACAGTGCTTTGAATCGTCAACACTTTCTTGCTTCTCATCCAAAATAAGCAAACGCTGTACTCGCTTCGAATAGAGCTTTCTCATGAACAAATGTTCGTGCAAAATAGTTAACACATTATCTTCTGATTGTATTTTACTGTATTTTATAAATTATTAATCGAAACGTCATGAAAAGTTGATATATTTCGTTGCCTAAAAATCATATGTTGCGATATCCTTATGTCATCCTACGAACTTATTGACTGACATGTTATATAAACTGTACGATTGTTATATCGAGTAGTTTCGCAATTGCATTTTCTTTAGTCAACAATATACATAAAAGGTTTCCGATAAACACTTCTTTATATTACAAACCTTTGGTAATTCGGAAATACGTTTAAGGGTGGGTGTAAAAAAAAAACGAAATGAAATTCTGTTGGAAAAAGTTTGTGAGTTTTATCATTTCCCGGTAAAAATCGGTGAAAATAGTATTTCGGCGTACTAAATGCAAATTTGAAATTCATTGGGACCACTAATTGAATCTCTCCTATATAAACATATATAAAAAAAATAAATAAAAGTTTTATGTGATAAGAAAATTTTGTTTTCAGTATTTTATTTGACATCCACATATACTGTGTACACTTCGGATCGCATAGATCTCATTTTTAGACCCCTACCCTTATAAAGATTTTCATGAAAATGCAAGCAACAAGATATAGTTTTTCATATTTTCTAACGAAACTAATTGAAAAGTTATATTAAAGAAAGGCGCTGTAAGTGATTTAGTGTTAACTTATCTTATTATACTTATATTATACGAATTCTTTTTTTATTTTCATTTATTTATTTGTACATTTCAACTCGTTTGAATCGGCTCAACCACCTTCCTCTTCAAACCTGGGGCAATCCCACACGTGCCAAACTTTTCCCGGCAACATGATTGATCATTTCAAAGCTGATAAGTTCGATTTTGCTATACGAGTGTTGCGTATATTGGCTACTGCTTTATATATTCATTCGATAATTAACAAAGTATTTTTAAAAGTGCTTTTTTTTAGTTAACTCTGTCGTGTCGGCGCATAATGTTTGTATCAACGTTATAGCGCGAATATCTGATGTTTATTTGTTTTCTTAATGTTTTCCTTCATATTCATTAATGCTCCCTCAACATTTTTAACAGCAGCATGAATAATTTAATTCATTGGTTTGCAATTATTTGAAATTATCGGACGTCATGCGTTAGAATTGCTATTTGAAATTTGGAATATCTATCGAGGAGTTCCAAGTAGCTAACATTTTGGAGTTTATACCATTTTCAGAAATATGTTTTAAATCTTTATATGGATGTTATGACTTGTGACCCATTTTCTATTATTATTTCTTGGTTATGAGCCACAGATCAGGACACAATTCTCATACACATAACGCTTCTGCTAAGTTTCACAAGGCCATCAAAGCTTTTGCTAATCATTCACTATCGATGGTAGGGAGAGTTTTGCGCAATGGAGTGAATGTTGCAAGTTACTTACCTTCCTAAGAGAGCTCCGCAAACGTTTGATAAATATTAGAAAAACTGAATTAATACCTCAGCCATTTTCCCACAATATTTCGAAACAGTTGGGTATATATTAATCAATTGCCGTTTGAGTGTTATGAAATGAAGAGAAGTTACTTCTCGGAACTACCCGGTAAGCCGTATTTTGGTTGTAACACTGTAATGTGTAACACTGCTTTTGAGATGCCTGGACTGAAACAATCATCGATCTGAGAAAAGTGAAAAGTAGTACATATAGTTCCTTAACGCCGTAATAGATAACTTGAGCTCAGAATAAGACGGGCACTGAACAAAAACTATTAGACAGAATTTCACAAACAAGCCTTGCTGTCATAACATATACTGACAATGCAGATTAAGTACGAAGTCGGCTGTGAAAACACATAGTGAAGTTCTTTGCTGAAAAAAAAAGAAATTATTTTCCGAACAACCCATTACTTTAGAAGACAAGTGCGTATTTAGAGACACAGTGGCGTCATATTTGTAGTAGTTGTGCTTAGTCCCCCCATCTGTGTGGGAGCTAGCAAAAAAGGCCTTGTATCAAAACGAGAAACTGTTTTAATCATGGTCAACCAAGTAGGTCATAAGCAAATAAAATAAGAAAAGTTTTGATAATGTTTTGCCGATTTTGTGCAGGTATGGTGTTAAGTAACTTATTGGACAAATTTTTATTGGACTAATTGTCGATGAGACTTGGGTATACTACGAATAACTACAGATTTGAAAAGCACTTGCTTTCAAAAATTCTGACACACTATATTCACATATTGAAGATACGATTAACCAATGTAGCAATAAGTCAGGAGGCTCCAAATTGTTCATTTTTGTACGTTTTTATTTAATTAGCTTTCTTGTCAGCACGGAGACTTCTAGTCAGTTTCATATATCCAATCATGTTGAAATTTTGCACGTACCTTTACTTACGACAGTCATTTATTCTACATGTACACAGCAAGCGGTATCGGAGGTAAAATTGTACCTATCAATATTTCGAGAACTTCCATACGTGTGATCGCGCTGAAATTTTACATACACTTTTCGTTCCAAAGATAGTGTGATGCAGTTATATCTTTTACATATTGAAAAGAGCAGCCGCTATAAGGTGCCGGTTTATCCTTTTATCCTTAGCAAACACCTTATTCTACACTATTCAAATATAGAGGGCGCCATAAATTAACGGACCTGAACAACCTTTTTAATATGAGTATTGAGATAAAAGGTATTGAATTACTATGCCACGTCGTGGCGGATTGTCTTTTTCTGATATGAGTATCAATAAAAATTATACATAAACAAAATTTTTTGAAATAACATCTTATTTAACTGAACTGAACGACGAAAAATAAATTTTTTTTTATGTATTTTTATGTATTTATTTTATGTAAAAGCTTGGGAAGTTTGGAAAGAAATAAAATTTCTTTTAAACATTAAAATCTTAAGAAATAATTGGAACTAAATTTATTTTCCAACTTTTAGTTAATTTCAATAAAAGTTTAATTTGAAAAAAAAAAAACAAAAATATTTTGAATATAACTTATTTATATTGAAAATATCCGAGAAAACAAAACATTTTTGATCTCTAGACGTGCATTTGTCATTCAACCTCTACAGTAATATCGGAGTTATTCAGCTTCAGAATAGCGGCTTCTTGGTCAGCTTGGAAGTCGAATATATCAATATAATGTTTAGAAATCTTGTAGCTACTGTGCTCTGAACTAAAAAAAAAGGTATATATAAAGGTACATAATGAATTTTTGACAATGGAAGCTATTAATAATTTTTATACAAAAAGTGTCGAAAAAATGAAACCGATTGGTACTTTGGAGACACACTTATCTTTGAACTTGTGCATGTTTTTCTCTTGTAAATTCAAAGTATAATTATATACTAATCATAAGGTCTCTGAGGTATACCGGCATATACTTTCTTAGAATATCAATGCAATTTCGTTTGCAAACCAATGCATAGCATTTCTTATGTCTTCATTAATATAAGTGAAGTGAAAAATAAGTAAGAATATCCGTTGAAATTTCGCTATAAAATTACAAATAATCTTAGTACTCTTCATCTAATGTAGACTAAGCTATAAGCTATGTTCGACATTTTTTCATGCGCATTTAAATGGTTGGTAGATGGGATACCAATTAAATATTTTGCCTTTATATAGATCTACAAACATATTCCCACACCTAGAAGTACTGTTTGCGAACTTAATTAAATTAAATCCGATACACATCGCCGCAAGAAGCCAAAAGACCTGGAAGCAAATAAAATTGTTCATATCTCTCTTGGTTATTTAATGTCTACATTAAGTCTTCACGCAAACCACTTACATACGTTTAAAATTGTAAACAATTTTGATTAAAATAATTACGTGGCTAAGTCGATATTATGACATCAGCAGCGGCGGCAAAGCATCAATTATTTCATCATCTTCGATTGTCGACAAGGTTTCAACACAATTTTTGCAATGCGCTTTCCTAATAGAAATCATAAATCCAACATTAAACCATAAATCCTCGGCAATATTCTGTCAATTTCTTGAATGTCAATTAAGGCTTATAAAAGAGTAAAACGAAAAATGATCAATAGGGAGGCGAAGACGAAGAAAAAAAAAGAAGAAAATGTAATAACAACAACAATAACAAAAACAAATTCTTCTTTTAACTTCATGATCAACTCGCTGTAACATTTTAAAAGGGTTTTAACAACATGCGTATGGAAAGGATATAAAAAACGCTAAAGAAACAAGTGATCGATCATGTTGCTGTTGTTATAAACAAGCAAACGAAATAATGTCTACTGTAAAACGTGTTCATAAATATTGACAATTTATAAAGCGTTCGACAGCCAATTGACAGCTAATTGACAAGTGACAAAAACCACAAAAACAAATTGCGCACGTGACGCCAAACACCACCACCACCTCCAGCACCGTCAAGATGACATACGTTGCGTTTTTTTTTCTAGGGATTTCGTGTTTGCGTGTTTGTTAAGCATGTCCACAAGCATTTAACCGCTTTTGTTTTACGCTAAAGAAATCGGCTTTTGCTATCAACAAAAGCTGTTGAGAAAGTCCAACGAAAAAAAAAGAGGCCGAATTGCATAGCGTAGCAAGTTCTCTTAAACAAGTTTTTCTTAAGAGTGTATACGTTTTGAAATGCATGTAAACGTATACATAATGTATATGTATAAATATATATATATATGTATATGTATAAATATATATATATATGTATACATGTATATGTGCCTATGCTAGGGGACGTGCATGAATTTAGTGTTGTTGTTCGCACAGCACCATATACTGTAATAAAAGACTTGCGCGCATTTAGGCTTTGTTGTGTGTGAAGTTAGTAAATTTAATCGATTGCTCCTTTGAGTATTGATTGTGTTTTCTTATTATTATTAAATGGTTGTTGATTGACTGTGCGACTTGATGTGTACGCCTGGCTATATATACACGTGAGTAAGCATGTGTGCTTTATAACGAATATTTTCTTAATTGGCTTAATCAGTTAAAGCATTTCAAATGTGTTAAATAAAATGTATACACATGTGAAGGTGTGAGCTTTTCTTCTTTTTTCTTTTTTTTATTATTATTATTATTATTATTAATTAAAACCAATTAGTAAAGAAAACGAACATTTTGCATTTAATTACCTTCGAAAAATGCTGGGAATCTTTTTAGTTTTTTCTTTTTTTTTTTTTTTTGTTTTATTTTAAACTGAAAATATTTAAATTTGTGTTACTTTCAAATTTTTGCAAATTTTCAATTAAAAAAGCACACGTTTTTCATTTTATTATTATTTTTACTTTTATTTATATTTTTATATTATTATTTTTTTGTTTTTTTTTTTATTTTACCTAAAAACGTCATATTTTGAACTACAGTTAAAGAAGAGCTATCTGTTCATTATCTGTAGTCGTAAACTAAATAATATTCAAATTGTCTTTCATTTCAAGCAAACGTTTCAAACATTTTCTAAAAAAAAACATATAATAATAATAGCTTTAAGCATGTATATGTGCATGTGTACGTATCAGTCATATGCATGTTTGCCCCAAAGCAAAGTAACAGAAACGAGATGAGGTTGTAGAGATTTCACAAAATTTCCTCTAAATGTTTTATGTGTTATTTTTAATTATTTTTAATGTTGACCCATAAGTGTAAGCAAAATATATATATATATATATATATATATATATATGTTTGTTAATCTATATACATACATAGAAATAAAAATGGAATAAAAAAAAGCATAATGTATCCCGTAAATACATACAGAGAAACATGCGTATAAACTTAGACTCGCACATCTTCCATGTTTTATTTCATCTGTTAGCCTTAGTAATGTACCGATGAAGTTAACTGTTAGCGCTTGCTTTGCTAGTAGCAGGTGAATTACCATGAAAATCTGAAAAAACATAACATTCGAGATGGCTTTGTTCGCGGAAATGATGTTTGCTTTGTTATTATTATTTATTTAAGTCATTTTAATATTATTATTAATTAAGACAAGAGAGAGTAGGAAAATTATGTTCGATTGTAGCCGAATCTTTTAGACCCAACACTTTTATATTAAAAAGAAAGCTTAAGAAAATAAATAAACAAATGAAAACATGGGTAGTCTCTATAATATTGACCGAAGCTTTTTACTTTTGGGCATTTATTATAGGATCAGCGATAGCGCATATCTTTTTAAAAAAATTTTAAACCTTGTATTTGTTGCAGTTTATGCACGAGCAAAAAAAAATTTTTGTTTACTTTTGAAAACAGAAGTATTTTTAGTTTATGTGGTATTATAGGCTTTTTATTCGCATCATTTGGTCCAACGTTCATGCAAGAACATCGAATGTTCTCCTCGAATTTAATCTTTTTATTTCAATTTTGCAATTCGAAGAATGTCTACCATAGACCTATACAGATGTATAGTTATATATAGATAGAATATATCGACAAATATGCCTGAATCGACTCAGGATTTAGTATCGATCAAGAATATGTGTTTGGCGAAAGTATGTGATGCGGTTAGAGATGAACGAATTGGTTGAAGTTGTTGAAAATGATCGGGATGATATGTATGCGAATTATTTAGAAATAAGCGGATTGATTGAACTTAAACGGATTGAAATTAATACATTAAGTTTAAGTGTTTCATGCAAAAAAGATCCAAGCAAACAATAATTATACGGGAAATAGGAAAGGAACATATAGTTATGCATACACAGGTTTTTGGCAATTCTTTTTCCGCGAATTTCTGTTTCGCATATATAAAATGTTATATATATAATGTGAAGGCTGAAATACCTGCCGAAATTTTCAGATATTATTCACCGAAATTTTTATTATACATAAAATTTTATTATATTTTGAATACACAAGAATAAATCAACTTTTAACTGATTACATTTTTCTCATATTCGACAGAATTCCGTTCAGCTTTAATTGGGCAGTTACTATTGACAACGATCAAATTGAGATTTTTATCGATTTCAGTTAGATTTCAAACAACGGACATAACCTGTATGTATATTGATTGATCAACATTTGATGAATAATTTGCCTTTAAAATGTAGTATCAATTGGAGTTGCAAATATCGCAGAAAAAATTCTCTCCCAAGCTTAAATCACTTGTGCTCTCCAAGATCATTTGTGCTACATGGAATATTAACTAAGTGCGGATGTATGTAATATTTACGAAGACTTTTTATTACCGATCGATCCAGAATCATTTTCTTAATTGATACACTTTGTTTGTCCGTCTGTCTGCGTCCATTCATTTTTTCTGTTCACATGTTTAAAATATTTTGACGAAATTGGATATCGATACGTACAAACTCTAATGGCGAACGCTATTCAAAATGAATTGAATCGGACCATTTCTACGACCTTACCCCATTTGACACTATGTTTGAAAATGTCTAAAAAAAAAAAGAAAAAATTAACAACTTGTTAAAAAGCTTTAGTTCTTCTTTTCCGCTTTGTAAGGATTGCCCTTTATAAAGTTCCTCTTTATAAGGATTCCTTTCTTATTCCTGGGAAACGTACTATGATTTGTGATATTTTGTGATGGAGATACGTAAAGTATTATATTAAGCGAAATAGTGTAAGGTGTTTTGTGATCGGCCTTGTCTGACGATATTGTTTTTAGTTGTTTTGAAACAAAACACGTAAAACATATATAGCTTTCAAAATATTTAGCAAAACTTTTTATTTTACCTTCATAAAACATTTTAAGTAATTATTTGAAAACTGTAAGAAAATTAATTCTCTGTTTTACTACATTATTAAAACTGAAAAGTTAACTTGCGAAAATAATACAATGAACAAACTGAATGACTCATTGTATTAGTTTCATTTTCATTTAAGTTTTGTAATCGAAACCCTTTTGAAAACATTCGTAAGACAAAACATCAAATTTCAATTGTTTTTTATTCGAAAACATTTAAAATTTAGCTTTAAACAAAGAAGCAAGCTAATCCTCATTTCAGGACAATCGTTTGATACCCAACTAACAATACAACAATATATGAAAATTACGAAGTCCTGTGTCAATTATTATCGTATTTTTCGGGTTGCCACAGGAGAACAATTTTCACATAAAAACTTCAAACAGCTTTAAGAGGTAACAATTTAGGTAGATGCCACTCGGATTCGCATTTTCTCCCGCCTAATGAGTCAGATGTATAAAATTTTACATATATTGTATAAGTTCAAACTGTACCGACATTTTAAAAAATTATTTTTCGAAATCAGCGACGTATACAAAGCTAATTTTATTTTGAACGAAGAAGAAAAAAATCCTTTTGCACGCAATTTCCCTTTTTTTCGAAAAGTGAACAAGCGTCGCAGACTGACAAATATTCAACGTGAACGATTATGTTTCAACAGCGGTATACGAGATTTCTTTGACGCCTCTTCGACTTTCAAGATCGCTTCGATACTCATGATAATTATCCCAACTCTGTTCAGCAAGTTCATTACATTCTGAGTGTTTTTCTTCTTTTTTTTCTTAAGATCATCTTCTGGCCGTAGGGAAACCGAAGTGTCTTCCAGTAACACAACTGAAAAAAATTGTACGGAATTTGAAAAGCTATAAGCTCGATCATCTTAATACTAATAATATCAAATAAACCAATAAATCGGTCAACTTAATCGAAACCGACAGGCATTTGGAGAATAACTTCGGCATTAACTTTTTCGATAAACAACTTTTAGACCAGAAATGGCCAAATTAGCCGATTGAACTACCTATCTCGCATGGTTTAAGAAAAGTTGTGGGACATAGAATACGTATATTTTGGCCCTGCAAATGAAGTGACGAAGTTGATATAACTTTATCGTTTGGTGGAGGACATAAAAACGTCTACAAATAAATGTCTACAGGAGAATGTGGCAACAGGTGAACAATTATTCGTAAACACTAAAATTATTAAAGAAAAACTTGTATGCCTGTTTTACTTAATATTTTCTTTTTTTTTTTCTTTTTTGCGAGGACTATTTCGTTAATGTTAATGATAAAAATTATAAATAATTGTTGTGTTCATATATGTTCGGTCTTAACACCATCATCATCGTTACATAGTACAACATCTTAGTAGTCCTTATGGTCACCAATTACGACTAAAAGCAATGCTTGTGTCATGCGAAAGCAATAAAAACTATTTCATATAGAAAGCTTTACAAAAAAAAAAGCAGTTATGGTAGATTTAGATTTTGCAACACATAATAAAAACCCCACTTACACTATGCTCAGTAGTATGTTTTAATTTGAAATAACTTTAACTTATAGAAAAAAAAAACAGCGACACATAAACATTAAGTAACCAGCCAGCTTTGTACAGATGTGGATGCCGGTATTTTAAGGTATTTTAAGGTAAACTTAAAGCATTTTTGTGTCAATCACACATAACTTGTGCAAGTGTTTTTGTTAACAATTCAACAATTAAACAGTTACACATGAAGAGATAACAATGACCAGTTTTACAGATGGATAACGAATAGACCGCAGAGCGATCTATGCACCCATTCACCACTCTTCTCGCTATACTCCTATGAGACACAATGCTTTGTAAACTAAAATATTTTTCGCAAGAAAATCTTGCATCCATAGTTCAAATCATAGTTTAGATAAATATTTTTCGTAAAAATATTTATTTAATGATTAAATGCATGAATGAAATATTCCATTATGAACGTATAAAGTGCTGAATCTCTTTTAATATTTCTCAGACTCTTTTTTTACTTATCAAGGTATGTGCGTAATGTACTCTAAATGTATAAAAGATAAACAGTAAGGCGGAGTTTAACTTCTTTGCCGCAAAATCTAAGAGGCGGAGTGTAACAAACAAACGCATCAAGTATATGCTATGAGTATGTATTAGTTCATTAGAGCCATATTTTATATCTTTTACTTACTAGGTATTGGTATCAGTTTATGCAAATCATGGGAAAGAAATAAAGATGGAGATTATCGGGAAAAACTGGTTTTTGCTTTACTTCTTTAGTTATAGCAGAAGTCTAGTGTTGCTATCAACAATTTAAAGTTTAAGGAAAGATAAAAACAATGTATACTAGTTTAATTTTTGCAATCCATTATTGTTTTGTGAATTCATTTTTAGCACTAAACAACTTATCTGCTTCTTTTGTTAAGATCGACAGTTACTTCAACTTAAACACTGCAAACTAAGAAATTTCAGCTGCACACAGGAAAACTTCTCCTTATTTCGAAATCAAAGCAAGTCTCGTGATTTGCGCACATTATCGCAATATTCGCTTTGAAACATAAATATATTTTACACATTTATTTAAAAATTGGCTGTCAACATAATCCTATCATTTAGAGATGTTTTCTGGTTTTCTAGATTATTACGATTTCATACGGTATTTACATATACCTTAAAACTCCTTTTTTAAGCAATATCGTAATATCGTTAAAATTAATCTAAACATTTTTGCAACGCTGATTTTACTTATTTTTCGATTTTACTTTATTGCAATTATTAATCGATTATTAAAAGGGCTTTAGTACAGAAGAATTCACATTTATCGAGAAATTCTCTTTACAATTTTTTTTTGTTTTTTGTCTTCCATGTAAAATAATTTTTTTAAATATTACCTTATTCAAAATAATATAAAATGTCTTCATCAGCGATTCTTTCCAAGCCAACTACAGAAACAATGCGTATACTTACGCCCACTGGGCATGTAGGATTTGACACTTTGCCGTATCAGTTGGTCAATCTTCGTAAAGGTTTTGTTTTCAACGTTATGTGCATTGGCGAAACGGGTTTAGGCAAATCTACTCTGATGGACACTTTATTCAATACAAGCTTTGAATCAATACCTAGTCCACATACATTGTCAAGTGTTAAATTGAAGGCCCACACATATGAGTTGCAGGAGAACAACGTACGATTAAAATTAACAATATGCGATACGGTCGGTTACGGTGACCAACTTAATACAATGGACTCTTTCAGGACACTGGTTGATTATATTGACACGCAATTTGAGTCCTATTTGCAAGAGGAATTGAAAATTAACCGTTCTCTAAACGATTTTCATGATTCTCGTGTTCATGCTTGTTTATACTTTATTTGTCCAACCGGTCATGGATTGAAGACGTTGGACTTGTTGTGCATGAAAGCAATAGATACGAAAGTTAATATAATACCCATTATAGCTAAGGCGGATACAATAACCAAAAGCGACTTACAGCATTTTAAGGCCTCTGTTATGGAGGAGTTGAAAAAAAACAAAATTAACATTTATGAATACCCAGCGGATGACGAGGCGGTGGCTGATGTTAATCGAAATATGAGTAACTATGTACCTTTTGCAGTTGTGGGCAGCAATGAATTTATTAAAATTGGCAATAAACAAATGCGTGCTCGCCAATATCCTTGGGGCACTGTACAGATTGAAAACGAAAGCCATTGCGATTTTGTGAAATTACGAGAAATGCTGATCGCAACCAATATGGAAGATTTGAGAGAACAAACGCACACGAAACATTATGAATTATATCGTCAGAGACGTTTGGGAGAATTGGGCTTCGGTGGTGTTGAACTGGAAATTAAACCGATCTCTTTTCAACAAGTTTTCGAAGCGAAAAGATCTGCACACCTTGCCGAGTTGCAGGCAAAAAAAGCAGAAATTCTTCAAATGTTTGAGCATCGCAGTATAACAAAAGACAAGCAGCTGAAAGAAAGGTATCAGGAATTACATACGAACTTCGAACAACTAAGAAGAGAACATGACGAAGAGAAACGTAAGCTGGAGGAAGCTCGAATTAAATATGAAGAAGAATTTATAGATTTCAGCAACCGTAAGATTCAATTCAACAGTTCTTGCCAAACCATGACTTTGGGCAAGAGAGGTCATAAAAAGTAGTGTATACAAATCTACTTTAGAACTTCAACACATATTCCAAAATAATTAAATTTTGATTTTTTTTTGTAGAAACTAGTAATTAATGCTTTCTTATGTATTTAATTTACGTGTTTTCTTCTTTTGACAAAAAATCTGAAAAATTCATGATCATTAAAGAGCACTTTAGCTACGATCCTCCTTTTTAATAAACCTTTGAAGTTGGTATTCCTTTGAAATTTTTAAATCTGTTCGCACTTTTTTCTTATAAAACAAAAATCAAATGTTAAACTAAATCCACTACGCTGAACCGAGTTTTCGGTAATTTAAGAACGATAATTCATAAACGAAGAACTGTAAGAAGATATATTGGTATTAAAATGGTTTCAATTTTATTCATGTTTTATTTACCCTCCAAAAGTGGGTTTTGACTGTGCTGGTTGCTGTGTGGACTGCGCTAAGTTACCAAATGATAATCCTGCTTCGGTGGAACCTAAAGTGTCGAATATATTGCCTTTCGGCGCTGCAGGAGGAGTATTTCCAAAAGCTGCTGTGGTGGCTGAAGTTGAAGAAAATGACCCGAAACCTTTCGGGCTCCCGAACGTAGGTGCACCGCCAAATGTAGGCGAACCCCCGAAAGGCGCACTGGGGGTGCCAAAAGTAGCTGGCCCTCCAAACACAGGCTTGGCAAAAGCAGATTGTTGCTGCTGCGGTGGTGATGACCCGAAACCGCTTTGAGATACTGACGCCCCCCCTTGTGCAAAGCCCGAACTAAACGCTACGGAAGGTTGAGCTGCACCAAAAGCACCGAAGCTTGGCGAAGTTGCATTCGCACTGCCAAAAGCAGTTGCAGAATTTCCTGACGAACTAAATAAAGAACCTCCTGACACTGCGTTATTAGTTGAACCACCAAAGATAGAGGAGCTGCCGAAAGAAGCAGATGTTTGCGATTGGCCTCCTCCAAATATATTCGTCGGAGATTGGGTGGACGTTTGACCGAAAGTGCTTTTTCCAAAAATGGAGCCTCCACCTGAAACTGCTTGTTGAGTAGAAGAGCCAAATATGTTCGCGCCTTCCGCTTGTTTACTAACAGTGCCAACACCACCAAATATAGAACCACTAGCAGCAGTACCAACGGCGGGCGCGGAAGCAAAAGGACTAGAAGAAGAAGAGCCACCAAATATTGACCCTCCTACGGCTGTTGTAGGGGAAGCAAATCCACCATCGCCTACGCCAACTGAGGCTGAGCCGCTGAAAATATTACCTGGTGCAGCTGTAGATAGGGTGGAGGCAACAGTTGCCGCCGCAAACAATCCTGCACCACTACCGGCACCAGTTGTTGATGCAATATTGCTACCAAATATGGATTGCTCTGGTTTAGGGATTCCACTAAATATATTGGTACCAGTTGCTGTGGGTGCACTTGATGTTCCACCAAAAATTGGAGGAGCTGAGGAAACCGCTGAAAATATAGAACTCGTTGGTGTACTAGTCGTAACCGTAGAAACAGGACCGCCAAATAGAGTTTGCGTTCCGCCTCCAGTCCCACCGAATATATTAGAATTGGGAACAGAACTTGCTGGCGAAGCTGTGTGGCTAACAGCACTTGCTGATGATGTTGATGTCGTTGAGGATGTTAAGTTTAAAGCACCAAACATTGAAGCTGCTCCTGTTCCAGCAGGTGTAGTATCGACGAAAGTAAAAGAACCCGCTGCAGAAATTGAAGTGCTTGGGCTAGTTGATACAAGGCCCAATACGACTGGAGTAGAAGATGTTGATATTGTAGCTGCTGCTGTTTGCGAAGTCGTTGTAATTGACGTGCTTGTTGTGGACTTCGCAAAAGTACTGGTAGCTGAAAAACTGAAATTACTAATACCACCAGAACTTACTGCTCCACCACTGTTGTTACCAGGTGAAAAAAAGGATTTAGACCCATCCGCTCCTGCACTTGCAAAAGCAAAGGAGAATTGAGCCGAATCAGCAGCAACATTACCAAATCTTGAAAACACATTATTGGGAGATTCAGATACCTCCCCTCCTTTTTCTTTGGATGAGGGCTTACAAGCAGTTAAAGAGCTAAGTAGAGAATCTGCAGCGATATAATTAGAAGAAATTGGGGAAGTTATCACTGGGGCGGTAGCTGCCGTTTTTGGCTCTGCAGACGCACTGGATAGAGTAACATTTGGAACGGAGGATGGCTTGGATATAGTTATGGAGGTATTGGCTAAATTAAGATTCGCGAAGCTGAAACTACGAGCAAATTAAATATTTATAAAAATATTTAAAGGTCTTTATTGCAACAAATTTACCTTCCCGGTGTAGTCGAGCTTGGTATAAAGTCGATAGATGTTTTCTCTCTATCAGGCGAAGTTGTAGTAATTGTTTCTAATGTCTTGCCAGAGATAGACAAAATATTTGAAGGAACTGGATCAGGTACCGCAACTTTGCTAGTTGTCGTTGCAGTGCTCACAACAGTGTTTGCTGCAGCCATTGCATAAACAGAAGTAGCATCAAAACCAGAGTTTGAACCGCTGAATGTGGAAGCCGGTGAAGCAAAAGGTGTGTTTGACGTTGCTGATGAAGCAAAAGTATCAAAACTGAAAGTCGCGCTACCAGCAGCAGGGGGAGAAACGGTTATTGTAGCTGCCGACTTAGACAAAGTGAATCCTTTAAACGTTGATGCAGAAGTTTCGTTCAAATCTCCTAAATTATTAGAATCCTTTTCATTAGTTAACGGCATTGAAGGCTGTAATAGTTTTGAATTTTGGGTATTAGCTATATCTGTTGAGAACGCTGGCTTTGTAAATGTGTTCATGTTAACTTTCGATTTAGATCCGTTACTCTGCAGCACTTTGGCATTAAAAGAAACTGGTGTTACCGACGCGCCTAAGTGGGAAGCATCCTTTATTTCCGGCTTTGAATGGTTACTACTACAACTGCCTGTTGTCATACCCGAGCCATAACCCGTGAAAGCTGTCGAATTTGTTAGGGCTTTTGTAGTGTTATTGCTTAAAGTGGAAGTGATAACGTTGCTAGTTTTCACAAACGAACTGCTGCTACTGAAATTTAGATTACAAGCAATAGCTGCAGTTGGGGCCACACTAAAAGCATTCAAATTGATCGCAGTAGGCTTGGAAGCTTGCGGTTTAGCCAAAATGCTTTGTGAAATTACTAATGATTGTGGAGGTACGGGTGGAATTGACGGAATTTGTGGCTTCAGTTGTGATGATGCACTAACGGAAGTTTTCATAACTGCTGATGGTACTGCAAATTCATTGGCCGATTTGGCTGCGGTTATCTTTGCTAATTCTCTTTGTTTGTGTTCAGTTTGCAATTTATATTCCATTATAACTTCAGATTTCAATCCTTTACGATCTGGACGTTTCGGTTGAATGATTTGAACGTATTTTAATTGCTCGGTAAATGAACGTATGGCCTGTAATTTTTCAGGTGACAATCTCGCGTGAGCATGTTGCACGGTTTGTGAGAGACTTAAAGACAATATAGAATCGGCCAATGACTCCATAGTACTTTAAAAAAGAATGAATTGTAAACAATTAAAGATATTAAAGAAAGTCACTAAAATACTTACACTGGATCTCTAGTTGTGGCACTCATCGGTGGTTTATAATATAATCCTTTTTCCCTCATTTTAATTTTTATGTGATCTAGTTTGGAACGTTGTCTAGATAGGAGATCTTTGATTGACGACATTCTTTGATAGATGCCGTCCAGATAGGGGATATGCATCTGATGTTTACTATTTCGTCGCACAATGTCTTGATGCTCAGACCATTGATCCTCCAGTAGTTGTTGCAGTTGATTTAACTTAACAGCGTTAAATTCCACATCTTTGCGCATTTTGATAAGTTGGCGCTGATTAGCGGGGTCGGCAATAGTTGTTATAGTTAAGCGTGATAAGCTAAAAAAAATTCGAAACCTTTCCCATTATTTGCTCAGATAATAAGACAAGATCGACTATTTTAATCATTTGTTGCATGCCTTATCAATTGATGTTACTGGTATAACTAAAATGTAGTTCAAGCCGTACATAAACAAAAAGTTCTATGAGATTAGCTGTTGCAATGTTCTCCGCCATGACCGAACTCACGCAGAGATACAGTGATGTATCTTATTCTATACTAGTCAGTACTTAAAACAAGATTGTATTAAAGTTAGCAAATGACAATGTTGTTGTATATCTTGGTGTTGAGATGAACGGTCATAATTCGAAAAGTTTTGTTATGTGCGTGTATAATCACTTTGGAATAATTATTTGGACGATATTTTCCAAGCGTTGGAGAAGGTTTTCATTTTCTAAGTAACACATAATACTCTGTGACGACTTTAATGTTGACTTCTGCTTGAATAATTTGCGAGCCAAGCAATTGCGTGGCACAGATCGCGCCCTCCTTTGTAATCCGGCCTTTTCAGATCTCGTCTATGTTCCGGACTATTCCTTAGCCACACATTATGATCTATTCGCTTCGAATGAGCTCTCTGATCATGATACGTCGTTTGTTCCCAGGAATATAGAAATAGAAATTAATTGCCACATTTGCAAAGGACTATCCTTTATCTATAGAGATTTTAAGTTAATTTAGACATAGCGATTAACGATTACTCCTTCAAAAGTATTTTGGAACACCGTTCTCATCGTTGCCAGCGTTAAGAATGAATTTGTAGTACTATCTATCTCTGGTATTCAACTATTACGTATCAGTTAAGATGTACAAAGTTGAAAATTAGAAGAGTTGCCCTAGTTTGGTCAATGGAGACGCGTGCACTGCATTAAATGAGATGCTGTTGGTTATTATAACTACTAAATTTTTAAAGTTGGTTCTCCCATATTATTCTACCTTTGGCTCATGTTCTAAATCACATAATAATATTTTCCGATTGCTTGAAAGCAACGATTATAACTGCTTTTGAAAAAAAGTTTTTTTCTGTTTTTTCTCAACACTTTCATCGAATTAGCATTCTTTCTGTTCCATTCTGGTAATTTCCGATTACTCTAATGTCTGACAACAATTATTACAAAAGCTTCAAAGTTATTTTCATTTTAGCTCGTTTACGATTAGATTAATAAGATTCTATTTGGAAAGCAGGCATCGTCGCGTGGTTCTTAACATCTCTTCCTCTGAATAAGAAATGATTGCTCTTGGCGTCCCACAAGGCCCCATTTTGTGCCCTATCCTGTTTAGCATCATTGACATGATTTCGTGTTGTCACTACCGTAACATTGACTTATATAGTCTAATGACGCACAAACGTTTCTCTGATTGAGAGAATTAATGAAGATATCGTTAATGTCGTTCTCTGGTACGTTAAATTGAACTCAACACAATCTGATGATATTGTTATATCGCTTGCTGGCTACGACAATCACTCCTCACAGCATCACAAAATGATAAACGAAGAAACCGAGTTTATCAGTGAGATCTCCAATCTATTTTTCAAACTCAAATCTCGCTTGAGCACTGATGAACACGTTAATTATACAATACGTATTCATAATATTGTAAGGAAATTGCAGTCCTACTCATCTTATGTTCAACTTTGCCTTAAGATTGATTAAACGCGTTGTGGCATTCATATCGTATGATGAATATAGTATGTATGTTGCAAATTATGGAACATGTTTCCATCAACAAGTTGCAGATCATCGTGAATAAGTGCGCCAGATGCGTCTTCAATAAGCGAAGATATGACAGAATATCGCACTTTTCGCTATAAATGTTTGATTCCGATTTTTTAAGTAAGTTAATTTCTTGAGAGACTCATCTGCACTCAGACATAAAAATTTTTACGAAATCCGAATTTTATTCTGCCTGACCATAAGTACTTAACATCAATAAGACTATTTTTTCTTAACGCTATAAAGTCATGGAATTCCTTAGCACTCAATATCAAAACAGTTGTTAGCCCACTTAGGTTCAAAGTGGCTAGTAAGTTCTATCATTTATAATTTAAAAATCACATCTATATCTATACTTGACTTCTATACTGTTTAATGCTGCTATACTATTTATATACTTATCTCTACTGCTGTTCACAATCGTGCCGAAAGAAACTCTAGTCTTACTAGCGCATTACATGTTGTTTATAACAATGATTATTATTGTATGATTATGTTGTCATATTAATTACTATAGTTATTAATTAGTAAACTAAATAAATAAATTTGCGCTTACTCTGGGTTATCGTACAGTTCCAATTTTGTTCGATACTCCTTTAATATAGCATAAGCCTCGTTCATTTCATGTCTCAAATTCATAATTTCTTCTTCAAGAGCCCCATCATTAGCTTGCGTGATAATCACACTCAACTCATTCAGTTTTTTACAGCAAGGTTTCATTTCGTTGGTCTTTCCAATCTGTAATGCAAAAGTTTGAAAAAATCTGTAGATATAAAATGTATCTTACATTGGTTAACATAGAAAGAGTTTGCTGCCGGAATTCTTTTAATTCATTTTCAAATGCTTCGACTTGAAGGCAAATAAATTTCGCTACGTATTCGTCTGCTATAGAAGTACCTATAGACCCACTCTCAACGGTAATAGCAGAGGGTTTTGTTGTTAAAAGCTTTTCTTGTTTCTGTGACGGTAATGGCGATGTAAATGTGGGTGGTACCGTGTATACAGCTTTATAAGCGTCATTGCTTTTAGTACTATGCTGAGTAAACTGTGTGTCGTTTAAGGGTAATTTTACTAAAAAATGAATCCAAAATGAGCAAATTGCTTTATTTACATTTAAAGTCACAAACCTTCATATGTCAAATTATTGGCTGCCAACGTTTGATTACCATGTCCCACGAATCCTACCGTATCTGCGCAAGTGACGTTTTCGGGAGAGTACATGGGAAAGGTGCTCGGTGTAAAGAAACTTGTAGATTTGATGCTACCTACATTAAATCCTGGGTTTGCTTTGGTTGTGTTTATTTGATCAGAACTGGGGTTGTTGGCAAATAAAGGCAACGACTTCTCTTTCTAGGGAGAGAAAATTTAGAAAAAATTTTTTCTTATTTTCCTGCTTACCAGTGCCGGTGTAGACGTGACCACGTTCGAGCCTATAGCAAACGTTAAATCATCAAGTCCTTTTCCTATTGCAGGTGTTACTGTAGAAACTTGAATATTATTTTTGGGTTTCGTATTATTATCTATCATAGTTTCCTCCAGTGATTTGAATTGACCCGATAAATCCGTACAAGGAGGAGGAGGAGAACACAAATTTGCAGCTCCCTCAATTAGATTTAGAAAGTTAAATGTTATTAAATGACCGTGTGTTGATAAAACATGAATCATAGGCATTATAGGTAATCTTTTCTCCCCAATCACAAACTGATGCGACGTTGATGTATCGAGCGCAAATCCTATAGGGTAAGTTTCATCCTTCGTTTCGCTTAAAGGTAATTCAATTCGGGCTTCATCCAATAAAGCATATTGGGTCCACGAAGGATTCTCTCCCGAGTCTTTGGTGCCCAATATCCCTACTTCAACACCATTGGCAGAGGTTACCAATAACAGATTCCAAAGTTGTACGTGAGTAAAAGTAAATTGTTGCGTGCGAGGCCCGGGAGCACTATAGCAAATGTCATTATATTTGATAAACACGGGCTTACCCACTTTCGGTGCATTTATAATAAACAACGAAGGTGACATATCTTCTCCATTCTGTAAAAATACAGCAGCAAATTGAAAAGTAGACAACCAATGAACTGCTATAATTTCAAAGGGTGCAGGATGTAACCCTGGCGGACAATTTATTACACGTGCTGGTGTCAAATTGGGTTTAAATTGTTGTAATTTGCCTTCAGGGAAACCGAAAACGATTTGCTTTCCTTTAGGTGACCAACAACCCGATGTAACCTGATGCTCTTTACTTAGAGTAAGTTTGTCATATTGGCCACCTGAATTTAAAGTAAACATATCAACCGAACCATCATTTAAAATCAAAGCAATATTGTTGCTTAGAACTGGATTCCAAAGTAATTGCGTCGAAAAAATATTAAATTGTGGAGCAATGGGCAGATTATAAAGAGTAGCGATATTCTACAAAATAATGTACGAACACTTAAAAATTATAACAGAAAATGCGAAGCTTTTGACTTACTGGACTTAAGAAGCTGTCGACTTGGAATATTTGTAAAAAGCCAGCGTTATTTAAAACGTAGCTGATGGCTAACATGGAACCATCACAGTTGCAGGCAAGGGCCAGCGGTTTATCACTTAAGGAGACAATTCGAATCTTCACATTTTTGGATGTTTCATCGGCGAGATCCTTTAATAGCAAAACTGAAAAACACAGATTTCTAAAAGGTTACAATTATGAGATTGGATGGCTATATTTACCTTTAAATTCTTTATAATTAGGATCCCCAATGAACATTAAACCTTTGTTAGAAGCGACGGCTAACAAACCGAGAATACTTTTAAAGTTACTTTCAGTGTTTTTAAAAGCAATATGTTTGCTGTGTAACTTGAATTGTATATCCTTCAAGGCACGAAATAGTTAACGTTTGATTAATAATAAGCATATATGAGATATTACCTGCACTTCTATTGACGTTGGAGCATTTTGAGCCATGTTAGTTTTAAAAGTCTTTTGCGGTTTATTCACAATAATTTAAACAATTATGAATATAAGTCGAAAAAATTTACTTGCAAAAATGAGCGAAGCGTTCGTAAAATATCGTATCTATACGTATAAGAAAGAGATAAGCATAATAAATAGGATGTAGCAAATATACGATAACAGTAAGCTGACTAGAATTTTGTTAGTCGAGTTAAAACAGAGTTGAATTGATGTTAATAAAAGGATTATACTAAGTTTGTTATCATTTATTTTTTATTAATAAATACTCACAACTAATGGTAATTGTTTTCTCAAAATATTTTGCCCTATTTTTTATTAAGCATTCATGCGTATTTATGTGCAAGTGGCAATATTGAATGCATTGCATTTCGTACACAAAATTGCAAATCTGTATGTCGTTAATATCGTTATTACAGCATACATCGATAATTTTTCTCTGTGATTTTTATGAGGCAACAGAATGAAAAATTATCGCATTTGGTGAAATAGTTAAAAGAAGAAAATCGTGCAAAATCATCCGAAACTTTATTGCGTGTGTGTGTTGCTTTTTTGCACATATTTTATAACAAATTTTAATATATAAGGAGAAAAAATAAATCATTTCACGATATATGAGTAGAAAATATTTCGAGTGTTATTCAGTATCTGACAATTAATGGTTTTTATTTCGTTTGTAATAAAAAAAGAAAAAGGAGCAACATACACACACAAACACACAAAGCGTGCCGCTCTTTGCTACGTGGGCTTAAGAAAGGTTATATTTTTTCATTACTTTTTCTTTTATTTTTTTTACGTTTCCCGATTAGAGGTGGCTAAAACAAAAAGAAAGACTGTATTGCATTCTTGTGGAAAATAATTCTGGCCTTATGAGGCCTTCTTAGATATAGAAAGTAATTAGCTGAAAAACTATTAAAAACGGACAACGTGTTTTCCCCAAATAAAGGCCGTCAGTTATGTCGGCCGCTGATTCAAAAACTCAGCAACCAATGCATCAGCCATCGTTGTCACAGTTGTGGCCAGATTTTGGGGCATCTTCCGTTAATGACGTGACAACAGGCCAAGCTTTCAACAGGAATGATGGCGTCGTTGACGGTCCATTGGGGGATAATGGCCCTGGTACTTTGGGGCTTTCCTCTTTCGGCAAGAGCAATAACAAAAGCAACAATTACGTAAATTTTAATCAGTTCATCATGCAACATAATTTATTGGGAGCTAATGGGGGCGGTAAGGATGAAATAGTAAACAGCGAACCAGCTTACTCAAACTTAAGCAGTGCTTTTAACGCCGGTGATGATTTACTCGGTATCAACAAACTTTCGTACAACAACAACACCAATGCTGTTGAAGCAAATTCGTTTTATCAACAAAATGTGAGTAGTTACTTTTTATTATCTATGGAAGTTTAACATATGAACAAGAAGTTGTAAATATGAGGTCATTTTTTGCCTGAATAGCAGCTTATTTCATTTTAATTTTGGACTTTACAGTATTATTCTCCTGGAAATCCACTAGGTTTCACTTATAGCCAAAATGCTGGAAATAGCATTTTTAGTGATGGTTTGACTTCTAATAATATTTTTATGGGGGGAACAGCACAAAATTTATATAATAGAGGCAACAACAACAACAACGGCAGCGTCAACAATGGTAACAGTTACGAACAATTATATACGCCTTTCAATAGTAATACCACATACTATGCAAACCCATTTGCTACTGGATTCGATTTTACAGCAACAAAATTACAAGTGAACGCACCCGAGTTTGTGCCACGTTTCGACAAACTTTCGTTGACCGAAAATCAAGCGATATGGAATAACAAAGAAACTGAATTATATAAAGAGGAGAAAACTAATTTGATGGCTGATTTCAACAACTCTCAATGTAGTCCAAAACAGCCGCAACAAATTCAAGAATATTTCTCAGGGCAAGAAGAACAGACAAAGAGAGAAGAAGAGGCATTAACTGTAAAAGGGCAGGAGAATTTCACGAAAAATGAGCCTCATTTTCAAACATCTAAAAAAGATAAAATAGAAAAACAAGGAGATGACGGAGGGGGCAGTAATAATTATAATCACAACATTCAAAAGAAGTCATATAACCGTTTAGAAAAAAATATGGAAAGATTTTCCCGTCCTTTCTTGGATAACAAACCTAATGATTCATCGTCCAATTCTAATTCATCATCGCCATTGACAGGAACGGTGCAAAAGACTACCAATACTTTCAATAAATTAATGAACGATGGTACTGAAGATAAAGTCAACCAACCAGAAATAGCTCAAGAGAAGTCGAGACGTTTCCAGAACAGTCGTAATCGAGGTAATTGTGGAAGCAGTATGCAGGACTATCAGGACCGTGAAGATCGTTTTGAACGTTATATAGAGAGAGGAGAACGTTCCGAGAGAGGCTATAACAGTCATGGCCATCACCGTATTAACCGTGATCGTGACTATCATCAACGTTACGACAACTATCGTAGTAACAAAAGGCGCGACGATTGGAACCGAAATCGTGATCGTGTCAATGGTTTTCGAGTGGAAGAAAAGTACTCGACTGATAACATCAAAGACAGTCCATTGCATTCGCCTGAGAAGAAATTACAGCACATTAATAATTCACCGAAGAAATTTTATCCAGAAAATGAGAAGTTATCGCAACGTGAGAAATTAATACGAGACATTGAAACGAGACGCTTAGAATGTTTGGTATGCGTTGAACAGATCAAGGGCTATCAAGGCGTTTGGTCTTGTCATAATTGCTATCATATTTTGCACTTGCAGTGCATTGTTAAGTGGGCATCATCTTCGAAGTCGGATGATGGCTGGCGTTGTCCGGCCTGTCAGAATGTTGTGAAAGAAGTGCCGCGTGATTATTATTGTTTTTGTGGCAAAATTAAGAACCCATTGCAAAATAGACAAGATTTGGCTCATTCGTGTGGCGAAGTCTGCAGTCGTGTTGAAAATTGCACACATGCCTGTACGTTGTTATGTCATCCTGGACCGTGTCCCCCATGTCAAGCCAATGTCAAGCGGGAGTGTGGTTGTGGTAAAACAACTAAAATTATGCAGTGTTGTATAAAAGATACCGTAGAATGTGATGCTGTCTGCGACAAAGTGTTGAATTGCGAATCGCACCGATGTCAGGAAAAATGTCATCAAGGTAAGTGTCCACCTTGCAAAGAGAAGGTGGAACAAAAATGCCACTGTTCCAAGCAAGAACGTCAGGTGGCTTGTACCCGTGAATCCCACGACAAACACGTCTATTCATGTGGAAAACCTTGTGGCAAAGATTTGACTTGCGGTAATCACAAATGTAAAGATTGCTGCCATGCTGGTGAGTGTCGCCCGTGTAAACTTTCACCCGAAATAGTGACTTCTTGTCCTTGTGGCAAAATGCCTATAGTTCCTCAACAGCGGACTTCCTGTTTGGATCCCATTCCACTATGCGAAGGGATTTGCGGTAAAACTTTGCGCTGCGGCAAGCCAGCTCATCCCCATCACTGCACGAGCAAATGCCATTTGGGCAATTGCCCACCTTGCAATAAGCAGACCGCGGTTAAGTGCCGTTGCGGCCATATGGATCAAATGATAAAATGCCGTCACTTAAGCACAAGGGCTGACGATGCGCGCTGTAAGAAGCGTTGCGTCAAAAAGCGATCATGCGGCAAACATAAATGCAACCAGGAATGCTGCATAGACATCGATCACATTTGTCCACTGCCTTGTAATTACACATTGTCGTGCGGCAAGCATAAGTGTGATCAACCCTGTCATCGTGGTAATTGTCCGCCATGTTACCGATCTTCATTTGAGGAACTATTTTGTGAGTGCGGAGCAGAGGTTATCTACCCACCGGTACCATGCGGCACTAAGCGACCGCTTTGCAAAAGGCCCTGTTCTCGTAAACATCCTTGCGACCATCCTCCACAGCACAATTGCCATTCTGCTGCTAGTTGTCCTCCATGCATGATGTTTACCACTAAATGGTGTTTCGGGCAGCACGAGCAGCGCAAAACCATTCCATGCTCACAACAGAGTTTTAGCTGCGGCATGGCTTGTAATAAACCATTGCCATGTGGTCGACATAAATGTATAAAAACTTGTCACGAGGGTGTTTGTCAGGTGGCAGGAGAAGTTTGTAAGCAAAACTGCCCAATATTGAGGACATCATGCGGTCATAAGTGCATGGCGCCATGTCATGAAGGCGACTGTCCTGAAACGCAGTGCAAGGAAATGGTAAGAAATTGAGAGAAAGCAGTTGATGAAAATTTATAATTTCTTCCTTATTGGCAGGTCGAAGTACAATGTGAGTGTGGCAATCGCAAGCAGATGCGTCCTTGTCATGAGTTAGCACGCGAATATAGTCGTATTGCTACTGCGCAGTTGGCTTCGTCCATGGCTGAAATGCAACGCGGCAATTACATGGAGTTGAGTGAGATTTTAGCTCCCGTCAAGTTCTCTAATAAAACCAACAAAACTCTCGACTGTAATGATGAATGCCGCTTGATGGAACGTAATCGCCGTTTAGCTGTCGGTTTGCAAACACGTAATCCCGATGTACCACAGAAATTAATGACAAAATATTCTGATTTCATACGTAATTTTGCTAAGCGTGACCCGGCTTTGGTAAAATCTGTTCACGAAGCCCTAACCACGTTAGTTAAATTAGCCAAAGAGAGTAAACAGAAATCACGTTCGCATTCATTTCCCACTATGAATCGTGAAAAGAGGCAACTCGTTCATGAAATGTGTGAAATGTTTGGTGTTGAATCCGTGGCTTATGATGCTGAACCAAATCGCAATGTGGTAGCTACGGCCTATAGAGATAGGGTGGGTTGTTTTTATGTCTTCATATATTTTCCTGTTTTTTGCTTAAATTCAACAAAATAATACATATTTTTCTTCGTAGTCATGGCTTCCTGCCACCAGCATCATGGATGTTATACAACGTGAATCTGGTCAACGCCGTGTGCCGGTGCCCAGCAATAATGCTTGGGGCTCGAAAAGATAATAAAATTCACTCTTAATATACATTTCTAGACATTTCTTTCTTGGTTATTTTCTTCATGCTCTAACTTTGTTTTTTTGCCCTTTCCTTCCCCATATTATAACAACAACAAAATCTATTTACTTGATTCATAAATAATATAAAAATCGTCTATTTCCAATATGACGAAATATGTGTAGAACAAAAAAAGTCTCGCCCGCATCTTTGTTCCTTTGCTATTCATATGTAGTATGTATAATCTTTTTTCATTTTAATTTCATTTCTGCTCATTATCAAGTGTAGCTAGTTTCTTGGTAACGGCTTCAAAACTGCAAAAGTAATAAAAATAAATGGAAATAAAATTTAGAAAATCGTATACCTACACATTGAAATTGTTATAACAGAAACAAAATATGTAAAAAGTGTTTTATTTATGAAAGTTGGGTTAACTTATTAGAAATATAATGCAATATGTTAACACATGGGAATTCTCATCATGGTCTTGCTTTCATTGTTCATTGCAATAAAAATTCAAACGGATTCTGTCTTCCTATTCTATGTCAGCACAACTCGCACAAAATTCACATTCGGCAGCAAACATTCTTAACAAGGAAATTAAGAAAAAATTTAGCCCATTTTTAGGACGAATCTTGGTATAATAATTTTTAATATTTTTGCAATTTCGAATCTGAAATTTTAATTTTGCTACCAGAGGTATGTTTACTTCAGATATTATGCAGATATGCATGATCAATCCAGGCTTTTGTGTCAATCAAGTCTATACATATATAGAATAAAATAAGTTTTTAAACATTATTCCGAACACGTAGAAATAAACGAAATATAGTTCTTTTTCCCGTCAATTTTACTTACTTGGTCTTGCAAACATTTAGAAGATGGATTTTTCAAACATTCCTATGATGAGTTTTTAATGTAAACAAAGATCATAAACATTCTTGTGATGGATATTTCAAAAGCCCATCCAATTTCAACACAATTTTTTCTCGGTTTAGTTTACTTGCTTTCGTTTTGTGCAACTACTTTTAGCGATTTTTATCGTGATTAACCCAACAACAACTCGTAAAACCGCTCATTTTGGCTTTTGCTTATAACGCTACATACAAAATCTCTGTATATCGTAAGCATAGTGAAGGCAAGCAGAATATCGCTTTTCTGGCGGAAGTAGCGAAGATCGCGCATTTCGATGCTGCACACGAATTGATAAGTGTATTTTCCAAACAGTATTCTAGAAATCGTTCCTATGACTGTCTTCGGTTGTTGTATTTCACATCCATTCGCAAATCGTATAAAGTATATTTTGGATGAAAGTAAAATGCGGGGGTCGACATAGTGAGTTTCAATAGTAAGTACCTGTTTGTCAAAGGCTTTGAACATTAGATTTTTATATTATAGCATTAATTTGCAGTGTAATCAAAAAGATAATAAGTAAATTTTATGGAAAGATGATAAAAACAATAGAAGTTATTATCCCCTATTTGAAACAATATAACAATAACGATATGATCCTTATATAGAAAGAAATTCTCTATGTAAACTTGGAAAATTAATTAACATAATTTAAGGAACAAAAACAATTTAATTTCTAAATGGAAGAACCAGTATACGATGCTTTTTCAATCCGCCTATATCGTTAAGATATGTTCAAGAAATGCGTTGAATTCGGTTTTTTAATCCAACATGGATTGCTTCTTGAACTCTCTTTTTCAACATTTCACACAAATGTGCGCCACTGTTCGCCATCATAACTTGAAATTATTGAGGTAGGAGTATATAAAGTTTGTGAGGATACATGCGATATTCAGAAGGACTTACAATTGTTTTAAAATCATTATATCCTACGTCTCATCTGGTATAGGGTGTATTGAACTTTCTGCAGATGTATGTAATGCCTAAAATTATCAGTCCATCTGAGCTCTGTCCATGAATTTTTGTATTCAATGTATGGGTCATGAGTTTTGAGAAATTTTGGAGGAATTACACTGATCTGCTTTAGTGCAACGACAAATTCTATAGAAAATGGATTGAAGTGTACCTTTTTTACATTCGCTTGCCATAGAAAGCACTATTTGGAAAAAGTGTATGTGAAAAAATTGTTCAATTTTAACATTTCTCGACTACCAATAGGCGTTATGTGGGGGCAATTCGTACGCAATGCTTTTTCGATAGTGTTAGTTCTTGTTCCCAAAATTGTCAATATACTAGATTTCATCAAAATGTTTGAACACCGTTTGGGTAGACACCAGACAGTCGGACGGATAAGTATAGACGCCTGACCCGATGCAGAAAATGATTCATGGGTCTGTCTATCTTTCTTCAAGTCCTTGTACATACATGGGCATAAAGTTTATACGCTTATCATAAATAGTGTAACTTATAATAAAATAACTTATCATCGGTTGCCGCATTTGATTGGCCTTTTAAATACGCAAGAGGGATCTAAAACTTTTATTTGTAGTTCAGTTACACAAAGAAAAGTTTGTAAACATACGTCTCGGTCTTACAAATGCACTAACAAAATTAAGAACATTGCAAAAAATGCTGCAAGTTTTCATGGCTGATAAACCGATTAGAATCGATGAAGAGCTGGTGAAAACGTTCTCATTAAATTTACAAAAGTGTCTAACATTAGTAAAAAACTCTCACTTTAATTTATTTACCAAATATATCCAATATTCATCTTAATGTGATTTTAAGAAAATGCATGTAATTTTTTTTTTTTTGCAAAAACTGTTTACACCCGACAAATATATATTAATATTAAGTAATAAACACTTTAAAATAATTTTTATGCTAATTAGGGCAATCTTCAAATTAACATGATTAAAGCGACAGCAGCAACAGCAGTAATAATGGCCCAAGCACGCACGCAATAATATAATAATTATGGAGAGAAAAAAAAAGGAAACACTAAAATTAACTGACATTATAAACACTTATCTGCATATAATCATACAAGAATATATAAATAAAATTTTGAAATTGTGTGCATATGAGATTATGTGCTAACTAAGCTATTATTGTATTTGTCATGGAATGTCTAAAAATTGTGGGGATGTGCGTTAGTTTATATTTTGGTTGAAAATGCATATAAAAATTATAGTATATTTCAGTTTAAATGTAAATATATGTACACATGAACGTTAAGCTCATATATGCGTGAATGTGTGTAAAATGTATATGTATGTGTGCGAATATGTGTGATCTTAGCACGTATCTAATAATCAATGGGCGTCTGTGTGACGCTGCAAAAAACCACAAAACTCCATTAAATCACGTAAAAGCAATGAACAACACTTGTGTCTTTGGTGTTAAGGGTAACGACGACAATAACAGCAACAAATACTGATTTAAACTGGTGTACGAAGAAAGCCCAATTGTACAGTTAAGGAAAAGTAAATAGAATACATTTAAACAACAACAAAATTCTTACGTAGATTTACTATATATTTAACCGAATTATATAAGCACACGCGCACATTCTGTGCAAATTATTCCAATAATTTAATAAATATTTTTACAGATAAATCATTGTCTTGAAAAAAATTTATTAAATTAACTTTTGTTAAGCAATCGTGTACACAATTTTTTTTTTTTCTTAAATATATTTATTTGCAATTGGTTGTAGAACAATAAGCTTAGTTAACTTTGATTTTTCGCCAAGCAAGAAGTGTGTGTATACTAGCCGTTATTTGACTGTCCATGAGAATCTTCTAAGGAGTGAGGACTAACGTCGGCATTCGTTTTGGTTCCACACTTAAAGTTAAGTGTATATTACGTATTATTATTGTGGGTTAAGTACTTTAAATTTATAGTAGAATTAGAATAAGTACATCTAATTACAACTGTGTTATGCAGTGAGATCAATTGATTGGCAACGCCAATCGATAGAGAAAAGGGTAGAAAAAATTCGAACTACATAGAGTGGAAGATCTCTCTACGGTTTCGGCTGTTGTCGGGTGCGCTCTAATAGAGTAATATTAATCAAGATTATCTGATAATAAATAGGTCTAAAAAGATAATAAATACGCTACTATAAGTAAGAGGTAATAGATTAGTGTATGAAAACAAAATATAGGTAAGAGAAATATTATAATAAGTGATTGGTAATATAAAAAAGATCGTAGAAAATATTAATTAATTAAATAATATATTAAGAGAATGTTTTTACGTATAAGTGTTAGATAATTAAATAAAAGTAGTCTCCTCTCCCCTTAGCAGTGCGGTCAAGAAATAAATATAAATTTTCTTGTAAGAAATCTGGGCACTGCTAAAGTTAACTTCAACCGTGTAGAGAAGGTAGCAATTTAAATCCTTACAATCTTAATAGAGCTCGACTCGGGAATCTGATCGTCATTAAAGAAATATTAGAAAGCAAACTCCTTTTATTAAGTAAATGTGTTATTCACCATTTACGACTATGTTCCTATGTTCCATTTCTTTACTCATATAAAGATATCGTAAGATTAGTTTAGATTAAGATTTGAAGCTTCGTTTATATTTTAATAGGCATGTTATTCGCTTATGTAGCAGCGGTGACATCTTCGGTCAGCGTCTTATCCGACAATGAGTAAATGTAAAGTGTTCGTGTTGCTTCGTATATCAGAAAAGTCATTGAAAATAGCAGTTACTGTAGTAGTGTATTCTAGACGGGGAAAAAGCTTTCGATAAAATCTGGTAGGGCGGGTTACTTTTCAAACTTAAAAAAATGTCTCCCAATTCAAACATATTTGTTGCTTAAATCCTATTTACAAAACAGATATTTTTGTGTTAAAATTGAAAATGAAAGATCCAACATATACAAAATTGAAACTGAACTGCCATACGGAAGTATTTTAAGTACAATATTCTATACAATTTTTATTTCAAATTTTCCAATCGCTGACAATATATTAACTGCGAAATATGCGGATGACATAGCAATTCCATTTTCCTCCAATAATTCAATTAATGTTTCCTATGAACTTCAAAATGTTCTTAACAAAATTTCCTCTTTGCCTAAATAAATCTAATAGCAAAATGAAAATGCTGCAAAATCTACGCACGTAGTTACTTGTACTTCAGTTTTTTTGAATGTTAATAACGTACCTATTAATGGTTAAGTAAAATATATTGGTTTATAAATTGATCAAAGACTAACATGGAAAGATCATATAGAAGCTGAAGGTCTGCATCTTAATTTAAAAACCAGAAGATGCCATTGGATAGTTCGCTCAGAATCTCAATTTAATCTACAGAATAAACACTACATTTGTACCTACGGCATACAATAACTTTAATATTGAAGTACTCCAAAAATATCAATCTAAAATTCTTCGAAAATCCAATTCAACATGTTTCTTCAAAATATCTTGTCTAAGACTGAATAGTTATGTAAATCCCTTAGCAATGAATCTAAGAAGATAAGAAGAGTGGAAAGGCGTCATATATTCTGTATTTACCAGTTAGTAACGAATTTGTGCTGATTCATTATTTATTTGATATATCTTCTTAATTTATAAAGTTTCTTTTTATTTATTTATATCTCATATCCGTATTGGTATGTGATAGATGGTTGCTCTGGGCAGTAAGCTCCGTTACTTTCCTCATCATATTATAGCATTTACTTATTATCTTTTTGGTTAGATTATAAATTAGTACTTTAATTAAAAAAGAAAAGAAAAAAAAGTGCCTGAAAAAATGTAAAATGAAATGTAAACAAATTCTTTCCAATGAATTGATTGGCCTTTCGTAAATGAATTCGAGAAAATTGAGGTTAATTTTATGCTGATAAGATAGCACAAGTGTTGCTTCTTAAATAGAAATCATTTCTCAATTATTAACTTAAAATTTATAGTTGTTTGATTCCCGATACGTTTCGATCAATGAATATCTTTATAAAATAATGTATGATTTTACGTTCATGAATTGAAATGAAAACGAAAGTAAAAATAGTAATATAAGTTATATTTTAAGAATATTATAAAATTTCGTAATTCTTTTCTCTTTTGCTAGTATGATGTTTTATAAAATTCTTTTAAAAATTCCTCTATTACTTTAGGCAGAAAAGTACTTTAAATTTAAATGAAATGTAGCTTTATTTTGATACTTCACGATAAATTAAAAACAATTAATTAAAATTTCTCTTTTTTCTCTCTCTTCCATCACACGTATTCTTTTTTCTCTTGTTACTTTCACTCTGTGAATGGGTTTTATAATCGGCTTAAAATATATATATATATATATATATGTATATATTATGTAAGCTATATAAGTCCAGCCAAAAAATCTGTATATATATATACTTGGATGTGTGCATGTAGATATGTATATGTGTATATATGGAACACATGCGATTTAAAAATGTAAATAATTAGAATTCAGGTCATGAACGTGCTGCGTAAGAAATAAAAATTAATTATATAAATAAATTTTGCCAAAAAAAATATATCTTTAGCATCTTTTTAAGTTTGCTTCAATTTTTTATTTGACCTTAATTAAGAAAGAAACGGTAAGGAGAGAAGAAATTTTTCAAATATTTGCTGTCAAATTGGTTTCTCAAAGGGATAAGACAAGGATTGCACTTTCCTTCTTTAGAAAGCATAAGCATTACATATTACCCTCCGTAAATGTTTCATTTGATCTTAACGACCGAGTATGATTTCAAATAATGATCCCTTGCTAAAATAGTTTCAATTCGAATCAAAAAAGTTATAGTCGTCTTTGTGGCGATTATAAAAAAATTTGTTCGCCGTGATAAGCAAGTATGAAAAAATTGTAAAGTCCTTCGTTTGAGAGTGTCCTTGAAATGGATTAGTTTTGCTGTTTGATGCTCGTAGGTAAATTTCGAAACAGAGAAAAAATAAATAAACTATACACTTATAACTTACATTCTATAGAATATATTGACACTTAGAACTTAATATAAATATTTCTAAAGTTCAGCCAAAATCACTGTAGAAGTCGCCATAGTAGATCAAATCAGATTATCCACATCCACATTTTAATAAAAGATTTTGTAATTATTATCCTTGATAAAGTGAGATAATGGCTCTCAGTGATTGTTCTTCTTAGACAATTTTAATATCCTACACTGCTTACTATAAGGATACACAATTATGACACAACTATGATGGATGCAACTCTATTATACAAATCGGTTCACAAGCATTTTTTGAATCGAGTTAAGTATGTCCGTCCTCGTATTTCTGAATTATTCTATAGATAGTAATCTTCGAAATTTTTTTTGGCGAAATTTCGCACACATATGTTTTGATCCAAAAGCCAAACCTAATGAAAGTGGTTTGGATTTGATCCTATGTACAATCAATTCTAGTACTAGTGTATGGGAAAAATTTTCACTTTTTCGTACGTTCCCACGAAAATCGTTGAAAAATTGTGTTTCGTCTTATTAAATGTATATGAGAAATGGGAAGAGTTTTCAAAGCCTCTTTCATATATATGGTCTTACAAAAAATAAACGGAAAGATAAGAGAAAAATAGAGAGAAAGTTAGACTAAAGTAACGGTTTGACATTTAAATTTATTGGACGAAGTAGGTCTACGTCGCTTCCTATGTTAGGATTCTTATAAGAGGCAAGTTTTATATTTCTACAAGATCTAACTTTTACTATTTTATGACGAAGATAAGTGATGAATAGTAGGTTTTTAGACAACAAAATTAACTGTACTAAATTTGTAGTACGTTAACTAACGTTTTGGAATCTCTACCATATTTCTGAACTGAGGAAACATCAGTTAACATCAATCAGATTGGAGGTTTACATAGAGAGCTGCACATATTTGTAGAAGGGACATATCAAATATACTTGTAAATGGTCTCATCGACTTCATCACTAACTTTAGGCGGCCGTTCTATGCACGTAATTGCATGCAGAACAAATTTCATGAATGAGCATAGCCTTTTAAAGAGATAGTATTAATAAAACAAGCAGCATTTCAAGGCAATGCCCTGAAAAATTAGTTGCCAATTGTCCTCTTTTGTGCTTCGACTATTCGTAAGAGGCGAGGCAGTATTTTAGAGCATGGTGTAGTGTACCTGGGTCCCAAGGTATTTACAGTCGATGAAGCATATGTCGCTTACAAATTGAAAACAGGGACAAAAATGATTCCTTACTTTTTCGTGGTGGGATTGAAGAGATATAGTTTCGTAGTTGTCGTTGGACAAATTTGAATAATATGAACAAAAACAATATATATGAAGAATATGAACAAAAAAATAATCTCCACGCGTTCAATTTAAAAATTGTGACGAATTCCTCGATTGCGTCAATGTCATATTATTCGGCAACTTAATGCAATTGCCACCAGTCAGACGAAATCAAGCATTAACTCAGTCAGATAAATTTCAAACAGCACCACTATTATGACGAATATTCGCATTAGTCGAACTGAAACTATATATGAGGGGAGACACCAACTTTATGGACATTTTGTATTTCTTATACCCCAAAAATATTTGCCAGCACAAAAATTGTAATAAACTTCCTTAGGATGCATATAATTAAGAGGACGAAAAGGTCTTTTTGTGCATATAAACTTGATTAGGTTGAGATCTTAAGACGATTTATCAATAATAGTTAGTACTTGTGTTAAAATTGAAAGAGAAGCCTAAAACCCTGTACAATCCTTTGCTTGAACTTATCAATTGATCTGGAATGGTGTATTCGTCTTAGCCCAACTATAATATAAAAATTTCGAATTATTACTCAATACATTTGGAGCAAAAATGTCTTAATCAATGTTGTAATAATAATGGGGAGAATTTGATTTCAATAAAAAAAAAAAAAATTAAAAAATTACACTGATAAGTCTTTTAGGCACTTTCATCGTTAAATGGACCTACACGACCCTGGAGGCTGGAGGCCAGAGATTATTTCAACAACAAGCATTTGAAAAATAACTGAGACATTTAATATTAGTTTTCATTATCAAAAATATCTTTTGGTCTAAAACTTTTCGTAAAGTTACATCAAAAAATTTATTCATTTAATAATGAAAAGAAACTTGCACGCGTCTCTTACCTCTCAGCATTCAAAACAATAATTGACTTTTCTACAGTGAACTTGGCCGTCTAGCGTACTATTGAATTTCAAAAGGAAGTAAAGGTACATGCACACAAAAAAAGTTTATAAAAAAAAAATTTGAAACTAGAACAGTAGAATTCAGTTTCATATTATTTTATTTCATTAAACTTTGCATTGATTTTTCGTTCCCGAAATGAGAAAAAAACTTTGCAAATTTAATTTAGAACTTAGAACCGACAGTCCAAGCAACATGTTATTCAATTTTAACATTTTGTGTTTTTTCCTTTTTTTTGGAAATATGCCATTAACTGACCAACATTCATTTGCACGACTTAGGGGGCCAGTTATGCCTTCAACATTAAAGTTGAGAATAATAATATTCTTTAGCTTCAACATGAACTTAATTGGTAAAAAGTTTAGTTACAAAGGAGTTGGCTTTTTTGTTGCTGTATTGGCAATGTTCGACGTTTACAGTTTTTTCTTTTTTTTTTTCGTTTCCCGCTTACGCCTATGAAAGCTTCATGTTAGAATTTTAATAAGAACTATAAGTCTGTGTTGGGAATTTTTTGTGATAATTAAACATGCAATAAACACAACTCTTTTTGAATGATTTTGAAATAATTTCATTTTTATTATGTTATTATTAAATAAAAATAAAAAACTTTTCTCTTTTGTGGTTTAGCTTTTTCTTCTGATATATTTACAGTTTTAATTGGTTTTTTTTTCTTTTTTACTTAGTCGCGTTTTACACACGGTAACTCCTCCTGCCTTGTGTATATTTTTTACTTTTCTCATTGACTCTTTACATTTCTATTTCCGCTTAATTTAAATGAGTTCATTTGCCTTTTGTTACTGCTGCTGCAGTAGGCACACAGTTAATACTTGCTATGTAATCGTAGTAATAATAATAGTAGTAGTAGTAGTAGTAGCAGTAGTAAGACTGTTGTAATGGAGAGGAGAGATGAATAATAGTAAAAAGCTTTAAATCTCTAATATGGTAAAATAAGACAAAACACATAAACTCACCCATGCACATGCCTATACACCCATGCATACAACCAGACGAACACACTTGTAGTTAGTTAGTTAGTTAGACAGATAGACAGTCAGTCGAAATGAAAAAAAAAAAAAAAGAAATCAACTTACTACAACTACAACTACTAACTATTACTAATACACTTGCCCAACAATCAACCATCAGTGTATAAATGAATGAATGAATGAATGTTGGCCATATTCAAATAAAAGCCTCTAACTTTGCAGATAAAGTAGTTTTTACTGTATGCCTCTGTAGACATGTTCCCTGTGTATGTAAATATGTTCAGGCAATGGGTACTTTCTTCTTCTTCTTTTTTTTTATACTTTTCATGTTTTTTTGGTGAACAAGTGTACTTAAATACATACACACACACACAGACATACACACACACGTTTACGTATGTGTATGTCGCGTCTATATATAGAACTGGCAGTGTAGCTGAATAAGTAAACGTGTGCGTGTGTTG
Source organism: Glossina brevipalpis (assembly GCA_000671755.1). Taxonomy (NCBI): domain Eukaryota; kingdom Metazoa; phylum Arthropoda; class Insecta; order Diptera; family Glossinidae; genus Glossina; species Glossina brevipalpis. Next base: position 574,765 of record KK351092.1, read on the forward strand.
GTATTGTGTTTATGTACTATAGGTCGGTCGGCTTATTCGTTTAACTGAAAGCTTATGATGACGATGACGATAACGATGATGATGATAATGATGATGATGATGGGTGTTTTGGGTAATTGACCTTATATAAGTACGAAGAAAATCAATACTGGCAAAGCAACAATTTTTGCTCACATATAGAAATACTTACACAACACACACAAACTGTACAAGTATATAAATCATATTGTATCGTATATACGCTTATAAACATGTCCATATGTATTACACCTTCTCATGTGTGATTTTGTTTAATTTAAAACATCTGCTCTTATGTCATAAATTTCAAATTCTATTTAATTTAAAAATTTCCTAAACACCTCAAAATACTAACCCAAACAGTCCTATATTTTTTTGTTTTGTTTTTAATTTATATAACAAGAGCTTCTATTTTGTAAGGTTTTAATTTCCTTTTTCACAATGAATGTAAGGAAATATCTTAAATATGCATCTGTAGCGTAGACATGCATAGGCATACATCTGCGTGTGTGTGTGTGTGTGTGTGTATATGCTCTGTGCGTTTATTTAATAATTCATCACGTTTGTAACTGTCTCTGTTATTATTAATAAATATTTATTTGTTTAAGTATTACAATCTATGAATTTATTATTATTTTCATATCACTCTACACCTTTTACTTTAAATAATTTCTAGCTATTATCGTCTAACGAAATGTTTGTTTTTTTTTTACTCAATGAAATTTAACTCAAAACATTTAGCTATTAACGACTATTGACATCAATTACATATAAATCTTTTATATATTCATACAAATCAAATGAACAAAGCTTTTGTTAAAGTAATTAAGAAATGCAGGAAATTTTTTGCTGTATAATGGCAAATCGAAGAGTGTTACGGTGTTGTGTAACTTGTGGAATCATTTTGTTAAAAACACATATTTTCAACGTATATATCTTCAATTTTATGACAAAAAAGTTCGCTAATTATGTTGCTACGGCGATCAGAACTACTATCTAATGGATAAAGTTGGATCTTCTTCGATAGTTTCATTAACAGAACCACTATTTTCATTTAAGCGTGCGTTTCGATGATGTGTAGGCCTTAAGAAATCCGTAACAGATCCAGTTTTTTCAAATTTCTTCATAGTACTACCTATAATGGGCTCATATGGGTGGCTGTTGCGGAGGTCACAATAAGCTCGTGAAATGACAAAAGCAGCATTTTTTTAGTAAGCTTTTGCTATTTGGAAACGTTTAATTGTCACTTGAGAATTCATTTTATAAAATGGCAAAGATTGCACTCAACATATGATGACCTGAATGGAATTCTCGCTTTATATATGTTATTGGAACGAGGTTGCCAAATCGCGACCTCGAAATGGATAAGCCTATTGGAAAAATTTGTTAAAATTGAAAATGAAAAATATACTCGTTGAAAAACAAGATCTTGTTGAGTAATGAGTTAAGCGAATATAAGCGCGAAAAAAAATTTTCGAAATTAAATCCTAATTATTGTTATTATTTTTATATTAACTTACTAACAAAGCAAAATTATCGTAATATTGTTATGTTTTATTATAAATGTTCGAATGTTAACACGTTGTATTTTTAAGATTAGAAATTACTGTACATTTGATGCAAAGTTTCCTTTTTTCGATGCAAGTTTTTCTCGTATTTTCTCTTATAAAACATTCACTATTTCTACCGGAATTATTCTAACACTTAAATTGAAACTTAATGATAAAAAGAAACGTCTGCCATTTGTAAGACATTGATTTGTTTCTTTAATTTAACACATATGACACAACAACGAATCATCGAATCTATTTTGTTGGTTAAATGGATTGAATACGTTTCATTAAAACAGTGGGCAGTGGTTATTAATAACTGTTTAAATAATAAATCTACTAGGAAGGAATTATCTTTTTGCTTTAGATATGTTATTTGTTATCATTTTTTTAAACCATTTTTACGTTTATCATTAAAAAAATATTCTAACTTTAAGTTCGGAAATGAGTAGAACCCGTATTAAATAGGCATTATGCTTATTCGATAGATTTTCTTTGTTAAAATTTCAATTAGAAACTATTGCATAATGATAGATATACTTTAGCTCTTTCGAGTTAGTGATGTCATCTATAATTCTATATTAATCGATTTCAAGACGCCTAAAATGTGATTCGCAATACGATGAAGAGACATGAACAGAATATTTTCATCTTTTGACTCAAGATCCTAAGTGTCATACAATCATGTTCGAGAAACGAATTTTTGAATTTAATTTAAATTTATATTTTGAATTTAAATATAATAAAATATAATAAGAATTTGATAAGTCGACCCTATTTTTGAGTTTTTCTTGAAATATTTACGCGACTCTTATGCTATATACTTTGTTATAGACGATTGTAATTTTCTATTGCAAAAACCGTAAGGTTACACAAAAATATTATCTAAGTAATGATAATATTACCTAAATTAAAAATTCGCTTAGCAAATTTGCAAACAAAAAGAAAAAAGAATAAAATTTTGCCACATTTCCAAAGTCACAATTGCCGCGTACAGAAACGATTTCGAATTAATGTGCCGCAGTTTGCTGAAATAGTGTATCGTCCCACACAAGCGGTTTAACTTTACCTTTGTCTACGGTATATAATTGTTTGTTTATTTACATATTTTTTTGTAGACTTTCAATTAAATATTTTATTTGTAAAAAATATTATACTGCTTCGTTGGCAGCTTTATATAAATATGTGCAATATTTTGTTCGCAAATGCATGCGTGTGAGATCATTAAATGGTACTTTTTTTACATGATGTTTTGTGAAATTGTTATAATTGATATTTTTTTAGGATATTTTTTTCTTTTTTTGGATTTTGTGTATTCGTTCTGTTCACTGAAGCTTTATGCTAAAAGTATTTATTTGATAGTAAATAATGTTTTCATAAAAGTAAATATAATAAAAAAATCAAGGTATATACAAAAAATATATGTATGAAGCTTTATTTTTTTTTTTTTTTTTTAGAAACAGTCAGGGAAGAAATCTTTCCATTACTTTGAGAGATAACATTTTTAATAAGTCCTATGTCAAATAGAATTTTTGAAGTTGATTCAATATTCTGACCGCCCTTGATCGGTTTGAAATTATGCGGTAACGTCATTGACTCTTTTTTTCTTCCTATTATTAATAATTAATAAATATAAGTTCTTTGTACCTGTCGTGGATATTGTATCTCATGCATTTTCGCACCCTATTTCTGACACTTTTTATAGAGTCCATAGAATTTCTATCGAAATCGAAAACGTTGCAAGTGCTTTTGAATTGATAAGTTTATGACCTTGATTTGCCAAACTTTGTCTGACAAATCCAAATATTGGTCATCTTCATGTGTAAGGTATTCAGAATAGTATTTTTCGAAAATGTTCATTTTTGAATTGAGCCATTTTCAATATCAACGTATGAGAAACAACTTTCAATGCTTTGTAGAAGGCTTTAGCTTGAAAAAGTCCTGAGTAAATTCGTAAGTTTTTATATTTCCAGATAAAAATTGGAGAAAAATATTCCTTCATTAAATTAAATAAATGGAAATGATTTGATAATGTAGAAGCAATTTTCGAATACTTCCCCTTATAACGTATGGTAGTAAGCCTTTATATAACTTGTATAATTATGTATTAAGATGTAATATTACGTAAAAAGGCGAGATAACTCACTGCATTGAGCTTGGATCACGGGGTTCCATATGCGGTTGCTCATATAAATTATACCTTTTAAATGCCAATGAACTAATTTTTAATAATTTGAAAATACAGCACCATATCAAGCAATACTACAAAGAGCATTGAATAGTCGGACTTGCTCGCTCATAATGCTCCGTTTTCATTTGCTTCATTGTTCAAAAAAAAATTTTTTTACTTAAAATTTTTGTAATTATTGTTGAGCATATGTTTGCTTGAGACAATTAGGCAAATGTTATCAGATATATAGACATCAACACTATCTATTGGCCAAAAAACCGCAGAGACATAATATATCATCCAATATAATATGGATTTTAAAATTTCTATTAATTTAAGAACACTTTCAGAAGAGAGAAGCCTTTCACCCGCTAGTAGTTATCTGTGAACACTTTACTACGATAACATATTACTTATTGCCAACTACTTTATTTTCAAAATCATACAGATCCTTTTTATTTTGCAGAAATTTGTATACTTTGTAAATTTTTACAAAAAAAAAAAACAAAAAAGTTTTAACCAAGGACGGCCAAATCAAGCTTGAGAAGTCATTTAATGCATTTACGATTTTAGTTTCTGGAAAGTAACATAAGTTGTTTGAAAAGTCTCAACTTAGCAATAAACTTTTTCGTCTTTAAACTGCACCATCTCTAAGAAATTAAGAAGAATCTTCTCACACAATTGAAAATCTTATCCCGTAAATTACCTCCTAGAGTTAAGATGTATTGCTATAACCGAAATTTTCTTTTACAAAATAATTCTCTTTTCTATTATTCTTGTAAGTTTTATATGTTAATGTTACTCATTAACTTATTGATGCACTTAGCCACATATATGAACATTTATTTCTTTATAATTAAAATTATTATCATTAATAAAACGAAAAGAGAAAATTTAACAATAAATTATTCACTATAGAAGATCTCTCAACAAACTATATAAACCTAATGATTTGGCTGCATTATGATAACAGTATTTATGGTGAACTATAAGGAATATGAAAAAAATAAAAAAATACAAAAGTCATCCCGGAGGTTAAATTGTATTAAACATATTTTTTTTTATCTCACACTAGAATATAGCACTAAAATGATATCATACGAGTGATACCAATTACACAACAAATCAGTCACAAAATATACTGGAATTATTCAAGACAAGCAGTTATTCTTGGATATATGTACGCTTAAATGTATGTAATACTAACCGAGAAATGAGTGAATATAATGTATAACATAGATATGGTGTAAGGTTGCGGTTGTCGCTATTACTGTGATTTTGTGACAATTTCCCAGTGATTGTCTGTGCTATTCACATCTTTGCGGTTTTCGCATTTTTTACGTATGTGACTTTGCAAAGACTGCAGCAACACTTGTCTATACATCATAGTCGTCATCGCCATCATCATCTACATCATCATTGACGTTACCATTGTTGTCTACAACGTTAACAAAAGACGTTGACAATATTCTATTCTTCTGTTAAATGTAAAAGAAACTTCCTTGACTCCTGCTGCGTATATATATGTACATATACATATATATATACATATACTGTCTGTGTTTTACTATACAATATAGTTTTATATGTCTTACTTCTGCTATATGTATATTGATATTTTTCATTCAATTCTTACACATTTATCTCTATGCTATCTTCCTTTGTTCTGTTAAGCGTATTTAGTTTTTTTTTTCTATATATGATTGCTTTAATAAAGAAGAAATTGTTATAACAATTACATAATGCGTTTGAGAGGTTTTTGTCCGTAATGGCGTCTAAAGGTCTGATGCTTCTTATTTGGTTTCTTTTGCTTTTCCATTTATGCCTTAAGTTTATAACTTTTTTGACATTTTTTTTATTTGATAAAATTTTTAAATTCAATTATTTTTGTGAGCAATATACTCTTTTACCATTTTTTTTGATAAGATTTATAAAAATAATATAGAAAGAAAATCAGAAAATCAAATATCTTTTAGGTCGAATTTTTATCGAATTATCTCTAATTAATTATTTCTAATTAATATTACATATTAAACAAATTCTTTAATTGTGGGCGTGTCAATTATGATTTATAGACTTAACTGGAAATGTTTGTGTTCATTTTTAGGTTAATATCCATTATAAGTTAAAAATAAAATTTTTTAACTTTTTCACGTACAACAAGTTTCAGATCCGATTCTTATAGATATTCCTACCTATTTTCTAACTTGATCATTGGTTAAGAATATTGGGGCCATTAATTAAGAATACTTGTAATTTTGCTTTTTAAACGAAATGCATCACAACGGACGGATGTAGATAGAGGCACAAACGGACGAATGGTTAGACGGACAAAAGAACGGATAGATAGAGGTACAAACAGGCAGATAGATAGAGGACAAAGGGATGGATGGTTAGAAGGATAAACGAATGGATAAATAGACGAACAAACGCAAGGATGGTTAGAAGGACAAAAGAATGGATAGATAGTGCGACAAACGAATGGACGGTTTGCCTGACAAACGGACAGAACATACCGACGGTTGATTGGAGGAACAAACGATTGGATAGATAGAGGAATAAATGGAAGAACATGGCACACGATGACAGAGACAGACGTGTTGGGTTAACTAGACTTGAGATTTTATGCTGATGAAGTATATATATATAAGATACTTTATGTGGCAACTATGACGTATATTACAAACGCAACGATAAATCTAGCAGTCTCATATCGCTGGACAACGAAATCTGCTATTTAGGTCACTAGTTCAGGCGAAAACAACTTATACTTGAGCATAAGTACTTTGATAAGACCATAGATTAGAACTGATGTATTTGTTTAAGAGATCCTCTTTACTAATATTCGCATTTACTGCAGTTACTTGAATTGCTTTTTAACACAAAAAAGGAAAGGAAACAAAAGCCTCCATGTTTTAGTAATAGCATGTTAGTAAGTTTTACATAAACACATACATAGATTCGAACTTTACACATATGCATATTGATGGATTTATCTACAAAATAACACATGTTTTTGCACCAGCATGCATTTTCACTCTCTCTTTTATTTGTTTCCTCTATCACTTTGATATACTTAAGTTAATTACGAATATATTTTGTTTATATTCTTATCCTCTCGCACACGTATTTTGCTAGATCAAATACACATTCTGTTACTCAGTTACGATATTTGCCTTACAGATGCAATGTTTGTGTCATCATCTGATCTAAGTACGTAATAAATAATTATATTATATAAACTTTATATGATTCTGATTAAGTCAGCGGAAAGAGTAAAACAGAGAGAGGGTGAGACAGAAAGAGAGAAGAGAACATGTATCAATGAATTGCTTTATTTAGAAAAGGACATTTATAATTTAATGGAAATTTCCTAATATATAAATATTGATGTGTTAACTAAACTTTTAAGACAGTCGTTAGCAAACGAAAAAAAAACAGAAAAGCTATTTAACGTCTAAGCAATTGACACATTGACCATTGAAGCAGTAAACAGGAAATATTTAATTTTAATAAGAGATTAAAATTAAAGAAACTTACTCGTAATATGGATGACTAAACTTTAACGATGTATTGAAAATGAATTTTATTGAAAATCATTGCGTATGATTTATTTATTTTTTCTTTGATACGTATGCGTTGTTCAAAAGTTTAAATCTATTCATGCCCTATCAAAATGAGATCAATTTAAAAATTCACAATAATTTTTCCATATACGCATACATGCAATGAATATATGATTCAATTTCGAACATACATATAAAATAAGAAGAACTTCTAGGCGTAGAAAAAATCCTGAAGGAATAGTTGTGTCAAAGCATACGCACAATAAAGTATTTATGAAGATGAATACAATATATTTGATATAGAGGGATTTCATTTAGAGAGAACATTTGTTTGATTTGACAAGCAGGAAAAAGAATTATATAAATTTTTTTTAAATTGTTTTATAAATCTAGATTTAATACAATAACGTAATATAATAAAATACATACAAAAAGAAATTTTTTTAAATTTATTTTTTAATGTATAATAAAAAAAAAAATTTTTAATTTTAATATACGCGTGCGTTTTAGATATCATTGAAAAATCGCTCAATTAGTTACGACTTTTACGAATTTTTTGTTTGTTTTCTTTTCCCATTGCACAACATTAAGAGGATAATGAGCGCTATGACAAATATGTAACCAAGCGGAGCAGCCGTTATCTATAACATTGCTTGAATTCTGTCGCGAAAGAAAAAAAAATGCGAAAAAATAAAAGAAGGCAAAGAAAAAAGAATCGATCTTAAGAGATCGGTAAAAGCAATGAAAAATATAATTTTAAGCCTTTCTATATCTAGTTGTTAACGTTTAGATGTCCTCATATTGAAGTTAACGTCAGTGTTTGTGTGGAGTCTCTCAAACTAAATTTTTAATAATTTGAAAATCCAGATCATTATGAATAATTTTGTTGTTAACGAACCATGGGGCATTAACAATAAGATCGAGAATTTTATGATATACAGTACCGAAGCCTATGGTTTTAATCGTCGTTGTGTGAATAAATGGTTAGCTTAAGGATACTGGAAAGCCTGTGAATTGATGGTTTAATGATGTGATAATTTAATGAATCCTTTGGGTAATTCTATGGATATGTTAATGTAGTTATCATTCATTTACTTTATTTATTTTTAAAATTAGTCATTTTTCTATTGTATTGTTACGAAAATTCCCTTTTTGTGTTTTTACTTTTAAGGCTCAGTTCGTATCGCTGAATCGCGAAACGCTTGGATTTTGGTTATGTACAATTTTCTTCATTTATTCCAAGTATTTACAAACACAATTATTTTACAATTTATTACAAAGTAAGTATTTCTTCAACACTT
>KK351092.1:583609-628358 GCA_000671755.1 Glossina brevipalpis
CGTCGTAAGTATTGCATTCCAAGGAATTTCCACCCCTTAGACTTATCAAATTTGTTATAGTTGCTGTTTACCTGTTTGTGATTTTCGTAACAGTATTGATAAATTTATACTGGTTTTGGATCAGGGCAGAGTGAAATTGGGAAAGCTAGAGGTAGTAAACACTTCTCCTGTTAGGCAGTCTTAAATAGTGTACCTTAACTGAGCACATTATTTTATGGTATATGATGCCATCATGTATGATTCTCCTCCAATTCTATCAAATACAAAGCATGGCATCAATTTGCGTCAATTGGACTTTACCATCTTTTTTATTTACTTTCAAAACCTGATAAGATTGCGATATTTGGCAAAACAAAAATTAATAGAATTTCAAATGAAATGTTGTGTGTCGAATTGCTGGAAGGAATGCGGAAGACCTATAGCCGATAGTGCATGCCAAAGAGATAAACAAAAAAAGTGCTAACGAAGCCTAAGAAGTAATAGTTAATTTGGTTAATCTGGTTGTAGTCGACAGGTGCAGTGACTGCGACTGAGAAAAGCACAAAGAAAATTAAGATGCTTATACTTAAAACCAATCGTATTTATGATGAACCATCCGGGAAACCGATTCTTTGAGAGTTAAACAAATGTTTCTTTTTTCATTACATAAGAGTTGTTAGCGAGAAACTCAGCCAGTCCAATGAAAAAATCAATCTACCTAAGCTGAGTTTACAAGGTTTTTGTGACATTTTTTAAAATTTATCGTACATTACTTACTTAAGACGTATGGTATGATAAAAATTTTGTTATAACACGTTTTTATGTTTTTCGGTAAACATAACGATAAGCTTATGAGGATGAATACGGAAGTCTTTAAAATTGAGAAATTAGCAGAAAAAGTACTCCATAATGAACAATTTTATATTAATTTTGCAATTTTTGAAATCTAAACATTAAAATTAAGAAAGAAAAAAGAAGTGATAGTTCTCAAAAGGGACGTAGTGGAGTAAATCTCTTTTCACTTTGTTTTTATGAAGCTTTGTTACTCTATACATGAAAATTACGTACCTTTTTGTAGTTATGTGGGCGAATATTTTAGCTAAAAAAATTTTATTCAAATTACATGAAATTTTCTATTCATTCTGTTTTGCTTTTCTTGTTCTCTTTGTGAAAGGATTATCTGTAACAAGATACCAAAGGCTAAAGTAAAAAGAAATACTACTCTTGTTAATTAGGTTAGTAATGGCTTTGTTACCTATCATTGCAAAACAAAGTGTATGTATTTATATAAACATAACCCGTCAATATGTATAAATGAATGCGAAAGTTTGTTCAAAATAAAAGGTTTTCTAGTAAAACATGTAAGGATAGCATTACGTTAAAAAAACATGCTTTTTAAAGTAATCAGAAATGTAGAGAAAGGAATTTTAATTATTTTTTCGTTTTCTTTTATTAAGAACGATTTCATTTTTTTATGTTCTTTTGTTTTGTTTTATAAACTTAAGACAAAAAAAAAAGATTAATGAAACAACTCATACTTGTAATTTGCAATAATCATACATCTCTCATGGTTGTTATAATTTCACAGCTCTGAGATCTCACTGTTTATACTGTTTACTATAATCACAGAATATTTGCCTAAAATTTATTATATAACAAAACGAAGACGAATCGTCTTTTGTGATAATCAACTCATCCTTTATGCATTCATTCACAGAAATAGAAGTCAACTGTACTAAGGAACCACTTGGGAGTAAAGACTTAAAGTATGATATTATAATTCAAGATGCAAGAAAAATAAAGGAAAGTTAGAACTACAAAAATAGAGTGAATAAAGTAAAACAAAAAGATACAAAAACATGTACTTATATCGTCTAAGAGCTCAGTTACATTCGATAGGCATCAAACTGAAAGTGTGCCATTACATTGACGCCAACAAGTAAAAGCATTTAAAATATCGACGATAACGCGTTCTTAACAAAATATAAATTTTGAATATAAGAGATGATAGACAATCCGTACGATCATTTCACAGATTTTACGTATCTAGTTTGCAATTGGAACACGTTTATCATTCGCAGATATCTGCGTCAATTTTAATCTGCAACTTCTTCAGTTAAAAATGATAAAATAATGGGAAATACAAGTGTACTTCATGGTTAAATTCGATGATTTCGATCTCGCTCTTTTTAAAGATTCAATTTCATATTTAGTATTATTAAGTGTGTATAGACGCTAATCATGGAACGCTCTAGAATTGGAAAGGTCCAAAAGAATGTATAAACATCTACCATAAATTGGCTGCTAATCGCATTTCGGCCGGACATGCAAAAGTTGTCAAAGATACACTGTTGCAGTTCGAATAGGAAGTTCCTTATGATTATCACTTGTTCATATTGATGCAGCATGGGATTGCACAAAATTGAAAAAGTACGGAAATGGGCCGATTCAGGGATAGTATCAATCATGAGTTCTTCTTTTATCAAAAATTCCCACAGACTTTCAATAGCGTTGTAAAGGTATTCTTCAAATGAATGTAGAGAATGGAGAGAAGTAACAACGTTGCCATACCTACAAAATACCCTTTTCTATCAACCTTGACCATTTGATTTGGCCACTAAACAAATTAGTTCTAAGAAAAGTTTAAGTGCGATATCAGCAATGCGAGATTATTAAGAGGAAACGATAGTGTTTAGTTTCACAAAAAAGACAACTTTTTGTTGGTATAATAGAATACAACGAAAAGAATTAAATTACTCAAAAATCAATGTTTCTAAAAAAATCTACGTCCGTCTCCGGCTGTTGAGATAAAGGTCAAACGATTTTTTCTTGTTTTTTAGATAACTTGCATTGTCCAGATCTTCTTCAAATAGAAATAATGCACCACAAAGGGTCCAGAGTTGCCATTTTTTAATATTCTCCGAAAGTATGTTTTTATGACTGCATCATATAATGAATCTCATATGGGTCCTAGATTTTTATTATTATTTGCAAAAGAAATATTTTCCTATTTTCCACCTGTTATGGTGGCGTTAAGTAAGTTTGAAAATTAGATTATCTTATATATACGTATGATATGAGATACCTAAAAATAGAAATGTTGGACTGTTTGAAATTTTCACTTGGAAAATGTGAAAACAGATATTTAAGCAGGCGACGAATTAAATTAATTAGTCAGTTATCTTTAGAGAAGATATCTTAGCGAATGTTTATTTAAGAAATCAATATTTTCCGATATGATGCCTTCTAAAAGTAGTTACAATTACCAATTGAGTTTTTTCTTAATCACTAAAATTTAAAAAGTTTTCAAGGAAGTTTAATTAAATTTTATTTCAATTTCGACAAGAAAAAGTAACACATATATATGTAATAGACTCTCCCAGTTCATGACAGCACTTTCAAGATTTAGAAATCCTTGTTTAATTACTAAAATAAACAGCAAATTTTCGGTTTCATAGGACAATGTAAATGAACTGTTTATTTTAAAAAATTCAATTTTATTTATTTCAAATATTTCAAATAAATTATAGATCGTATAAGCATTAAGAAAAAATAAATTTCAGAATTTATAAAAAGAATGAATCCTAAGCAATTAATATATGATAATACAGAAATATTAAACTGGGAACTGTATGTATGTTGAAAGACTCAAGAGAGAGAGAGAGAGATACGATTAAAAGGAGTTTTAGTAATCTTCGGTTCACATAACTAAGGCATAAAGCATTTGAAACTTTTAAATCGCAAAAATTATACAGTTAGTTAAGCAATTTGCAGTGAGTGCTCGCGAATCATATTTCTTTCGTTTTCTAGTGAAGCTTGCAAAACAGCCATAATCTGAGAGCGTTCATCTTTCAATTTCTGTATTTGAGAAATTTGTACGGCCATCCTCGAATTCAATACAACGACGCGAGTAATAAGACGCTTAGTATGATTATTATGTAATTTCCTAACTTGCTTAGTACGCATACGACTGCTACGTAATTCCTTAATCATTTTGACACTCTTCTCTGGTAGACGGAACTGGTTGCATTGGCATGTCGATTATCATTACTTATTAAGGATGTATCGGTGCCACTACATTGTGTCTGCGACATGGAAGTACTTGAATTGTCCGGTGTTGTACACATAATTTTTTGACTTCACAAAATTTTTTCGAAATTTTTGCGCCAGTTACTTAGTCCCCATCAAACACTTCAAATATCAAGCGATTAAAAATTGACCAGGTAGATATGGTTGTTAAGCGATCAATTTCAAGCAGATGTCACTACAAACTTCTTACTATTTGTATATTATTCCTTAAAAATGACTTTCAATTGTATATCCTTGCTTGGTAAGGCGTTATGTTCGACTGAATTAATTTTCAATTTATGTTTCTTTTTATATGTTGATTTTCTATATTATACCTGCGATATAATTTCATTTATTCGATTTTTATTAGGATTAGGAAAAAATGTATTTTGTTCCCGTCATAAACTCGAAGATTTTCCTTCTAATAAGCATTAAATTAACAGAAATTCTCAATATCACTCAAAAGGTACCTATTTTACGATATGTTTTATGGAGAGACTTTATGTTATTAACTGACAAGAGTTATATGAAATAGAAGTTTATGGTTTGTAATATTTAAATTCATGTGATGTAATATTCACAAATAATTAGGAGGCAATACAAATGAAAAACGAAATACAGATTACAAACAACAAAAGTTTAAAGTAGAATATGGTTCATAATCAGGTGAGATTTTCTATTTTCTTTTTAAATTTAATAGCTGGAAAATTATAAGGTAAAAATACGAAATTTATTTTTGAAAGTTAAACTGTATTTCTTAATTACTATAACCAGGCTTTAATGGTTATTCGTTTCTTAACTTTCTCTTTTGTTGATAAATTTTATTATATAAATTAATAAATTTTCTTTGAAATTCCATAATCAGAGGTAAATTTTTTTATATGTTTTTTGTGAATTGTCTACCTTAATACCTTCTAATTAAAATATATACTAAAGCAATTGTCATATAATGTTTTCAATGCTTAAACTATTTCCAAAATTTTCTTTAGCTGAAATCATTTTTACTTACAGACACACTAAAGGATTTGAGGCGTAAAAATTGTTACTTTTTCTGAAAAGTTATTTAATGTGATAGGAATTTAAATTTAGTTTAAAATTTAAAATTATTCTCTTATGTATTTAATTGTCCGTCGTTTCTTAATTTGAATCATTTTTTAATCTTAAAATGTGGTTTTTCTAACATCCTTGATAAACTTCACTGGCAGCAGATAAAATACATAACATTGATTTTCTTATTTTTTACTTTTCGAAAGTTTTTCTGCGACTTCTCGACATGTTGGAAAACTAGCAAAAAGAAATCTTAAAAATTGTAATCTTAAAAATAAATGAAATGATAAAAAAAATTAAATTTACGTTTAATGATAAGGTAAGTCTTCTTACATGGTTTTCTTTTTTCAATTTATAAATTGTCTTTATACAAATATAGTATAATAATATATAATAGAACATAAATATGTATACCAATTAAAAAAATAAAAAAATCCTGCAAAAGCTTGTAACTTCTATCTTTAAAATATCAACTAATTCTCTCCGTTTCTGTAATTTTGCATGTAAATGTTTATCAGAAAATGAAAAACTATGAAATGAAAAAGTATCGATGTAAGAGCCTTTTTATTTTATTTATTTATTTATCCAATTTTTCTCTTCAGCTGCCTTAGTTCCAGCTAAATTAAACAATTTGTTAGCAACTGCACCAAACAATTATACTTCAACATTATAACACCGCAAGAGTTAATGTAGAATTATTAAATTTATATCTATAACATATATTCTTATAAAATGTAATTGAAAACTCTTTAAGCATGATCCTGGCTCTTTGTATAGAGTTTTGAGACATAGCTAAATCAACTCTTCTTTCTAGCGACACTAACCAATTTATTGTTTGTTTGCATCCATACAGATATGACATCGACAATAAACGAATCTTTAGAAGAGTTGATTTTAGAATAAGTATTAACTTTGATAAAACAATTAGGTTGAGAATCTTATTTAAATTGTTACTAAGAATTGTAAGCCGGTTAACGAGTGTAATTCGTGACTGCTTCCACATTGACTTTAGCTCTAGCAGTTGATAACTTCTAGAGGATGCAGCTGGAGCATTTATGTAGATTTCACTTAAAAGACCTTTCGGGTCAATAACTCCATTGATCAATTTTACCAAGAATTAGATCCCAAGCCTGAATCGATGTTTCTTCAAAAAAGAAAATAACACGAGCAGTAATCTATATCCATATGCTGGAAGAGTTACTAGCGGATCTCATGGCAGGTTTATATTCTCGATCTAAAAAAAAAGTTAATATATCAAGTTTAATTGCAATATACAAGAAAATTTTATTCGTTTGCAATTTTGGATTTTATATGATAAAAACATCTGATCTTTAATATTTCACGATGAAAAGTTAATCTAATAGTAGTTTGATATAAAAATTGACTGAACCAAAATTGGGCCAAAAAAAGTCTATTGTTTGTACCCCGATCCATATAAATATGTCTTTATATGACAAAAAGAACTGATCTTTAATATTTTAAGTTGGAAATAGGTCCGTAATAGTAATTTGGCATAAAAATTAGCTGCACTAAATTTTGCGACAGGTAAGTTTGTTTTTTATACCCCAGTGTTCTTATGAAAAGTAAGTCTTTAATTCGCCGCGATACATATTTCTGGAAGTAGCAATTAGGAGAACAAAATCGAACAATTCGACAGTGGCTTTAAAAATATAACATAAGCTTTGTTTTCCACCACGCCTCTTTCTTCTCTCTAAATATTAATGAAATCAGCAATAAAAAATGATTGATTGGCTGATCAAGTATTTCGAATCCCTTACAGAAGTTTAAAAATTTGTATAAATTTGTGATTTCAGCACAATTGAATAAATTTTAGTTTTTGCATTAATTACGACTTGTACTAAGAAGTTGAAATTATATTTCTATTAACTTTGTACAAATAGGTACCAGTTTTGTTTGTAAAATAGAAGCAGATTAAGTTATATTTAAGTTTTGCTTTGCCCGAAAAATTCTTTCAGTAATTTCACACTTTAACATTTAATAAATTTTTTAATAAATACAAATATTTATTCAATTATTTCTTCCTTTACTTTTATCCTACAACGCTTGGGATAAAAGCATATTAATTTTTGTGTGGATGCATACAACTCCCGGAAGTGCTTGAGAGATAGATATATTTTCTATTATATCGAAGAATGATTTAGGAACTTATGTCTGCATGCCTGTCTGATATCTGTCCATGTATTTGTGTATTCAACCCTCAGAGGACGCGATTATTGAAATACTTAAAAAAAGTATTATAAAACATTGAAATAGTTTGGCCAAGGAGCGAAACTGAAAGTCGTGCTTATAAAAAATCCTACTTTCAAAAAGTCAAAATATTGCTAGCACTTTTAACTAGTTTTGATATAATTTTAAGTTTGCTTTATTACACCTCCTTCTTTTTATTTTTATTTACAGGTGTAGATATGATTTTAAAATGTCTATATATATATATATATATATATATATATATATATATATTGAAGCTGTTTGAATACACAGAAATTCTGAATGAAGTGTAAATACACACAACTCAGGATAATTTAAATATGTTTTTATATGTGCGTATTAGTTTATATATTTCTCTTGACATGCAACGTGTAGCCTTGAGCATTGTACAACTAGTGCTAGCTAGCGCTTTATAAACAGTACACATTTTCCTTTATAGTGTTAGTAAAAATAGCTTACATTTATTGCATACACTAACACATCCTTGCACAGAAACGTTTCTTTTTCTTTTGGTTTCTTTTTTTTTGATGATGATTTATGTATACATCACGTACGTAAATATATTTTACATTTGTATTTGTTATTTCGTATTTGCTGCATAAGCAAAACACATTCCGAGAAAAAAGAATCGAAAAAAAGAAAAAAAAAACAAAAAGAGAAAGTACTTATACACCAGCAGCAAAGAAGAAGAATCACAAGCATATAAAAATGTATCTTCATGTATATGTGCATAGCCAGAGGTAAGAGTTTGTTGCCTGCCTTTGATTTCGTGTTTTATGCACAAAAAACGTAAAATAAAATGAAATGAAAAAAAAAATCAAGCAGTCAATGCGTAACAATAAACAATAGTGTTTGTTTGTAGTGGATGCAAGAAGATAAGAGGAAGAATATATATTATGTACGCGAAATGTTCATCATCTTGACAATGTGTATTCAGGTCATCTTCTTCTATATGTACGTATATGGATTTTCTATGCTATTGTCGCCATAAGAGAACATGAATAAATGATTTTCTCAAATCGAAATGACTGACAATGACATAAATTTAAACAAACACATTCAAACACATGAATTTACAATAGGGGCAAAATTGCATTACGAAAGAGAGAAAGAGAATAAGTAACTCCTCAATATGCACAAAGAAAGAAAGAGTGAGGAAGAGAGAGAAAGAGCAGAAATGAAAGGGATAGAAATATGCCATCAGTTATTTTATGTGTTTTTGAAGCATACCAAAGTCTGATTAATATTAATTTCATTTAATACGCGTCCCTTATCCTTCCATTGTGAAGAGTTATTTGTATTTGTTTATGCGTGCAAATATGTGTTATTTCATATTTCGCAACGATGTCAAGGTATTCATTACTTTGGTGGATTATAACAACAGGGTATCGTATGCAAAATTTATGCTTACGAAATTTTGTAAGAAAACACCAGTATATCCGTAACATAGAGAGATAAATAGATTCGTATTGTATATAGATATGTTTGTTCATGTATTTCATAGACTGTTAGAATGGGTAACGATCACAACACCAGCAACAACAAAAAACTGAATATAAATCCATATTAGTTTATGGTTTATTTATGTAGCCTTCAACCTGTTTATGGTAAATATTTAAAATAAATTTAGAAGATGTGGCCATGTACTCAGAATACATATATACATGTATACATGTAGTATATACAGTAAGTGTTAAGTATTTCAATTAAATAACATTTTAAGTATTTCAATTAAATAACATTTGAAATTAAATGTACTGAATCCAATCGAATTGTTTTAGCAACAAAGACTATATAAACAGAAATCAAAAAAGGTTTGTTTTTCTTTCAATATTTGTTAAGCAAATCCTGGGATATATACTCGGTTTCAAGTAATTAAATTTCAGTTATGAAATCTGTAAAATTGCTCTTGTTTACGGTTTATTTAATCAAAATAAGTTTCCTTACAAATTTTCCGTTGCCAAAGTAGATGCAAGCAGTATTAAACCAAACTTAATGTGGAATTTGCAGCATTACTAAGCTAATACACGTTTTCGCTTCCATATCGTAAGCAGGATAATTATAAATAAAACAGAGACTTAAGTGTTTCCTGTGTAAAATAGCTGACTTGATCTTTAATTTTTCTTTTCAAAATGTCCAAGTTCGGTGCCACTATAAAGGTTTTAAAGGTTTGCAAAAATAAGACAAAAAAAAGAAGATTCGAATTTTTTTTGTGAAAAAGTAGATGTGGAATTTTATATCTTTTGTCGATTTTCTAGTTCCGAACTTGCACTGTTAGATTATCTGTATGCATTTAATTGTGAATGCATTGGTTTTTAATACCTCGCTTCACTTTTCCAATGTTCCCTATTTTCGAATTTACTTCTGCTATTTATTTAGAGAAAAGAAGCAGAATTTAAAGTAGTACGTCTTCAAGAAGGCTATGGGCTACGAGTGAATCCGTAATAAAAGGCGTTTTCTGTCCAACTTTTCTTTACAAAATATAGCCTTATACACGGGCCAAGTTTTTGAAAACTCTTCAGTTAGGAAATGGCCTGCTATTGCATCTTCAACATCTCCCCGCTTACGATATAATTGTTAGATGCACTAATAGTTCTTCTATTCATGGTCCCAAATTATACAAAAAGTCCCCTTAATCGTTCTCTGTTTCCTCGTGTATTTTAATACAATCGAATTCTTTGGTTGGAGAATGCTTATATATATGTTTGGGTGCAGAACATCACTCAATAAGTTCGTAGGATGACTAATTTCTTTTGCCATTTTGTTATTTTTGTGGTTGCCTAGTGACATGATGCATTGTCTTGGTTTTATGTACCATTGTATACTGACTTAGATTAAGAATTTTTTGTCTCTTTCCAAGATCGTCGAATATTATGCCGGGGACAATCCAAAATACGAATGTGGCGTTCTTTCCAGTCGACTTTCGAGTTTTTGTTCTTTGCTCCCGTGCTCGCGGCTGCCTGCCCAAATGAATTCGCCTTGTTTTTTGTCCGTTAGTTCTAGCTCAAGAAATTTTTGAGCCAAGAAAAGACCACCACTAGGAATGAGATTGACGGGAAATCATCATCTATGACGTAGGTTTTGAATCTATTGGTGCTTCATTCTCAAAACTTGCAGATATTTAGATCTTCAAATTCTATTACTTTCAAGAATGATGCCTAATCGATAAATTTGTGTCGTCACAACTATTAGCGAGTTACTACTTTTTCTTTAGAACTTGCTCTTTTCTGTTTTGTTGGCTCGAAGTCATTATTACGTATACTATATGAATCCGTTCAAATTAAAGTCAGATAGTTCGTAATTACTGTTGATTGTGCACAGTATAAGTTTAATTTTTAATTGTGAAATCATCTATGAAGTGCTTCTCTATGCTTTTTAGAATATCTGAAGTTCAATTTAAGAGCTGAATATATGTATTCCTACAATTTAGAAATTTTATCCAATTTTCATCGTTTAAGATGAATATTCGAAGTTCTTTAATACAATCTCCCTTAATTTATATTTGTTGAATTTATAAAATATGTACGAAAGTTCAAGTAACATAGTTTCTTATGGCAATTAATCGTTTCAACACAGAATTTACTTGGCTTTTGTTCGCGACTAAGTTTCACAACGTGCTGTACGCTTCGCTGCAATATTTACTTGCCATCTGATATATTCTTAATATTTTATATGTATGGTATACCGTCATACTCTGAAATGCTTCTGTTTCCGTATTGCTGTTGGCCTTTGTTTCGGTTTCTTTTATTTACTTACTTACTTATTTACCGTGTCCTTCTGTCCAATTGCGTACAAGCGTTAGCGTATATTTATAGTTCTACAAGCACTTACATGAATATTTTTATTATTATAACTGAATATGCTTTTGTCCTATTCGTTGTGTTATTCTTATGTGTATTCCTGCGTTTATTTTATGTTCATATTATAATTACCCAAAAGAAGAGAAAGAACGTTAACCTCAGCTGTTCATATCGTAATTGGCGAAAAGAAGAAGATCACTAATCCCGTCAGACAGCCCATAGATAATTAAAATTCAAAAATATTATGGTATATAGGAAATTCGTTTTGAAAATCAGACAAATTTTTGAAAAAAATATAGGAAAGTTCGAGATGTTTATAGGAAAGACCGTGTGTCCAAAGTTAAATGTTAAAGATGCCACGCGCAATGGTTGGCTAATTGCTTTAATTGATAATATGGATGAAATTCTTCGAAATATTAGGTTGGGGAAAAAGTAATCCATCCAATCTTATAAGAACTTCAGGACTTTATTTAACATTTCGAATTGGAAAATAATTCATTACCTTTTCCCCAAGCTAATATTAGGGGAACCAAAATAATATTATAATTGCACTAAACATTGATGACAAAACCATGTTGAAACATTTAAATGTGGATGAATACGAAAAGAAGAACGATATTTGGGAACCAAATGAATTTAAAAAAATGTTTAATAGATCGAACTTGCATCTGCAAATCGCTGCTGGCACAAGAGAAAATCGAACTATTTTTCTTCCGTCACGACAATACCAAACGAAACTAATCGTTATGACTCGTATAGCACAGCCCTTACTCTGTCCGACTGCCATTTGTTTCGTCGTCTCTAGGATACTTTTAGCAAGGTAAAGTTGGCTTCAACTGAGCCCAATTTTTCGCCCGAAATTCCGAGAAGTTCTATACTAACGTTCTAAAGGTTTCATCACAAAAATAACATAATGTTGTCGATTAAAATGACATATATTTAGTTTAATAAGTAATAAAAGTAAGGAAAATGTGCTCGAACTTTGTTGAAAAAAGGTAGAGACTTTTCCCTTGACTCATTGTTTTTCATTTTCATGACCGTTCTTGTGTTCACTTTCTTTTTAGCTTTCGCTTATAAGTGAATGAATTTCGTTGGATTTTGATTATTTAGAAAAAAAACTATTTCTGTGTCAACGTCTACTATGTTGCAATAACATTTAAATTTTATTAAACTGATATTGAAATATTAAGATTGCTTCTATAAATAATTTAAAATGAAAGCACGTTAGAGACACGGTTTCACATACATACTTAAAATAATTTCGTTTTGGTTTCATGTGCATAAAATGTGTCTTCAATGTCGCTTTGTTGATAATTTCAAAGATATCTGTTGAATATTATTTATGCATTGCATAAAATTATGCGTTCTTATATGTCCTTATGTGACACAAGATACAATACATTTATAAAAGCACGTTTGTATTCGATACCGGTATGGAGATATTGAGGCGCACATCCTTGTCGCATAATTTTCTTTACATGTTTTATAATGTTATCTTCGTCCGCTTTCTCTACCTTGATCCGCATATAAGATGTATGCAGGCTGCTTGTATATAATAAAATCGTTAACGGAAATGTTTTTACTTATGGGAATTGATGTAAGCAGTTGATAAAGCGAATATGAATAATAAAAACGCAAACAAAATGAATTCGTTTTTGTATCAATAAATAATAAAAAGAAAATCCGTTTTCAGAAGATTGTGAGAATTTTTTTTTCGTTTACGATATGTGAGTTATAAAATATAACGTATGTTGAAATTAATAAGAATAAGAGTAAGAATAAGAATAAAAAGAAAAATAAGAATAAAAATAAGAATGAGAATAAGAATAAGAAAAAGAGTAAGAATAAGAATAAAATTAGGAATAAGAATCACAACGAATAAGAATAAGAATACAAATAAGAGAGAAAGAATAAGAACGAATAAGAACAGGAATACAAATAAGAGAGAAAGAAGAAGAAATAAAACTTTACTTCTTTTCTTTCCCATTCTTATATATTAGAAGGCATAAGAAGCAAAAATCAACCACAATTCCTGCTGTTACTTTTAGGGACTCTATGCACGATCAAGCGAGATTCTTTGCCTCCTCTTGTTTAATTGTTCTTTTTAAAGCAGGACTCTGCATACCGCTTCCTTTTTTCATTTGCTCTCATTAAATATCTTTTCCTTGACGAAGATATGTTAAAATAAAAAAACTATAAAGATTTTTTTGATCAAAAACAGGTTAAAAAATAAAAAAACTTAAACAGAACATAAACATTCGTTAATATTTTTTAAGAGATTTTTCAATTCACATCTGCTTTAATATGTAATACCGATTGTTTTTGAAGTTATTTTACTATCAGCTATGAGTATAATATGAAATATCTGTTTGTGAAATTTTACCAATTCTAAAATGATACAATTGTTTATAGAGTGCAATGTATTACTGATTACACAAGCAATAAACTTGGGATCTGTGAAGAAAGAATGCGTAAGTTGCTGTACGTACTTATAAGGTTCTTGTACGAATTCATAATATTACCTACAATAAAGAAATATTTATACAAAATTTATAAATTTTACTTTATGAGCCTAAAAATACTTTCAGGCGTTTTCAACATAAAAGTAATTATTTATTATGTAAAAAATGAATCCGCATCTTCCATGGTAATTTCTAAGAAAACGTTATGTTCATGTAATAACGATTTCTATTTTCTAAATGTTCGGGACTATTTTGGAATATATATTACCTTAACGAGGTTTCTTCTTCATTTTTCATCTGTTTATTTCGGCTATAGTAGATATAGTATCAGTTTGCTCTTTGTGTTACTCAGCTAATTTCAGAGATACTAAAAAAATTTGATTTCATATTCAAGCGATTATCTTTCAAAGAACGTGTCGAGGGTATTTTCAAAGTATTTTGCAGCAATTTCGTTAAAAATGGCCGGAAAATTGTAGGCTTTTCACTGATCACTTGTCTGCTTATTAAAATTATAATTACGACTTGAAAAGTTTTCTAAAAAAACTAAATGTTTTTGTAAATTTATTAATATGAATGTGAAAACAACAAACTCATTCGGTCAAACGTAACAAGATCTGCCCATAGGTCCAGCCATAACTACGAAAAAATGAACACTTTTACATTTGACATTAATTGTAAACTTTTTTAGTTCAGAATTTTAAATTACTCTCTCATAAAATTTCTGGCCATTAGCAAGGCATATAAATCAGACGATCCAGGCAAAATTCTCAATTTTCTTACAACCTCTTGGACTAATTATCATATTTCCGACAACAAAAACATTACGATAAATTATTAATTAAGAAGCGATTTATTCTAATTCTAGGTAATTGAAACCAAAAAGAGTTTATCACTGTTAATAATAATATTGAAAAATATTTATAATTAACTAACTTTTTTTTTACTTTTAATGGTTAAATTTCTATATAGTTTAAATAAAGCATTACATTTTCATTCTAAAAGAAAATTTATATTTTTATAAGTTACTAAAAATTAGTTCATAGCATAGTTCATTTTTATGTCAAGTTACTATCAGGGACACACCTCTCGCCATATCAAGGGTTACTTTTCATGATGGTGTTACTCCAAAATAGATCCGTGTGGTCCAAGTTTGGTTCGTCATAAAATATTAAAAATTAAATTTTTTCGTTATTTTTCATGAGAATATTTCTAAGTGGTGGAGTACAAAAAATAGATCTCCGTGGTCCAAATCTAGTACAGTTAATTTTTATGTCCAGTTACTGTAAGGGTTCATTTACATCATACAATATTACAAATTTAACCTTTTTATTGTAAAAAGACATACGTTTCATAAGAACGGTTATGTTCTAGATTCTTCAAATTATGGCCCCATCCGCTTCAAATGTCTAACACGTATTTTATAATCCAAAGTACTAGTTAGTATTAATTTTGTCGAAAATTGTTATTCCAATTTTTGTCATATGAAAAAACTTTTTATTTGGAACGTTATGTGGTGTATGGTCATACAAATGATTCGATAGAATACATTGTCAATAGCCTTCACCCTTGGGCCAAAACACGTCATCATATCAAATTTTATTAAAATATCTCAAAAATTGCGACCGATAGATTGAACAGGTAAAATACCTGCATGAACGTCAGACAGACAGACGGACAGACAGATGATCAGACAAATTTTCAAAGATGATTCCAAATCGATTGATATAATAAATTACATACATCCACAGAAACTTTACAGTCTCTATATAGTAGTGCAAGGTACAAAAACCATTTTTCAAGAATATAGCCTTACTATGTAATATATGTAAAGTCAGTTTTTGTAGTGGATGGAATGCTTAAGATTAACTTCTCGTCTCCAGGGTTTCGAGTACTGCTTTATTGTCTCTAATGAACAAACAAAACTTCGAATCGTATTGAATCAATGAAATTACAGACCACACTGTAATTTTTACTTAGATAATGGAAGAAACTTTGGATAAGTTTCCGTTATTCTAGTTGCCTTCTATCTGCTGTTTTTTTTTTTTGGACTACTTTACAGAGATGTTTTTCTCTTTGTCTTCTATTGTTCAGTTTCATAACGTTTACTGGATTCAAGAAACATTTGTCATATCCAAGCCATCTCGCATTTGTGTTAGTACTATTATATGGCAAAGTAAAAAATTGAAAAAAAAAATACCGAAAAAAACTGTCAGTTTTTATTTTATTAAATATTTTTCTAATTTTCATATTTATTACAGTTTTTCTTTTTTTTTTTTGGAAAAGAAAAGAGCATTTACAACGCAAAACTGATCTCGCTACCAGCGACCGTGCTTTTAAAATAGTTTAACTTCCGCCAAAAAATCTACAAGCACATTATTTTTAAATAAATGCAGAATGTTTTTTAAACATTATCGAAAACTTACCAAAAAGGGAATTGAGACGACCAACAAAAACACAAAGAACGGTATCAGTATCAAATATCCACCCGATCCGGTTAAGCACATAGTACATGAATCCATTTCGCAAAAATTGTGCGTTAATTGTGAAAAACAAAAAAAAATTGTTTAAATCTAAAGAAATGTTTAATTTTCATATATTTGCCCAATATGTTTTGTGTTTGAAAAAAAAAAAATCTGCTGCTTGCAGGTCTAAGCGAAAACAAAAAGAAGCCGAAAAAGATGAGAAGAAGAGAATGCATCGTGCCTGAAAGAATCATTTAACACAAGGAATTTTGAGTTATGTTCTTCTTAATTTAATTTACAAATTTGCAAATCAAGCTTTTGCAAAATTTTTTAAAAGAATTTGTTTTCGAAAATAAAATAAAAAGTTATTCAAATAATTACAAGTCTCTCCAGTTGTTAACACTGGAAGTAATACAATTTGTAAATTCATTTTGATGAAATTTCTTATGAGGAAAATTTTAAGTGAGCGATTTAACAACAAACGACGATTTACTAGAAAACACATAAATCCGGCTTATCTTAGTTATAAATATTCTTTGATTTCTATTGAAATTTTTGAACATTCGCGAATCGCCGGGTGTGTATTTAAAACGAAAAGGATTGAATAATGAATTGAATAGTAATTAGAAGCCCGTCAACGTATACTGAATTAATTGACGAATAGATTGTCAGGCATGTAAAAGAAAAAGGCCAAACTAAAAGGTTTAAGAACAAAGTACTAGAGTTTCATATTAGACGACATGATTCCATAACACTTTCACTCACATATCTTTTTAAAAGAAGAGTAATTTCATGAAATATCTTATTTTTATTAAATATGACTTTTATTATATATGAACTTTTTATCATAATAGAAACGGGGCACTCGGATAAATGGGACGAACCTTCCCACGACAATTTTTGATTGTTCTCTTCGATCACAATGGGTAGTGTAGCTCTCGTAAAAAGTCTTCTTTTTGCAACGCTTTGGGCGCACTTTAATATTGATTCAATGACTTAATTTTGCCTAATATTTTTGCCTCCTCCTGCGGCTGGGGCTATGAATTTTTCAGAAAATATCCTTTTTGAAACTTTTAAAAATTTTCCTGTCCAAGTTCTCCCAATGCGGTAGACCATATTTGAATTACGAATGGTCTGTAGTCGTAGTGATCGATTGTTAAAGGCATAACACTTACCGATCGGACATATATTTCGCGGAGTCTGATCACCCTTTTTCTCTTCTCAAACAATTTTTTTTTGATTATCGTGTGTGATTAGAGATAACCATCTGAGGAATAATGATAGGCAAAAAAATGTTGAGTTTTTTAAATAACTATGGAACATTTAAGCCGGTAAAAAACAATATGAAACAGAAATCTGGATGTCACCTATTAAGATATGATTTTATCATAGTGATACTCTAGTTGGTTCGGGAAATTATTTCACTGTTTTTTCAATTAAGAAATTCGAACATATTTACGCAGTTGAAGAAAATTTAGGAAGATAAGTATGTAATCCTAAACTCAGCACTAAACGAGAATTGAGCCTCAAACCAAGTATTGAAGCAGTACTAACAAGCTCGATATCTTTATCCATCATTTTGACCGGTTGTAAAAATTGAATATTGCAAGCAACAGGTGAAATGATCATAGCTTTAGTTTTGCTAGAATTTAACATTAGGCTATTTGACTCAGCCCAAAGAGCAATGCGAACTAAATCACCGTTAATATGCCGGATACATAAATTTAAGCATCATCAGCACAGAAATGAATGTAAGAGTTGTGGCAACACGCAACTAAGTCATTGATAAAAGTACTAAATAAAACAGGTCCCAAAATCGAGCCTTGCGGTACCCCCGAACTAATTAATTTTAATTTTTTATTAATTATCAAAAATCGTTTTGTATCTATAAAATTTAGATTTCTTTAATGATCTTTCTTATGGAGTTTTTCTCTAATATAGACTACATTTACCCTAATTTTATTCGCACTTCTCTCATTTCTGTTTTTTTCTGCAATCCAACATATGGTAGCTCTTTCCTTAAATAATTGGCGATGACTGGAATTGCTGGACTCATTTTTATAACGCGTAAATTCTTAGCTGTGATAAAATTTCGTCATCAGTATTGATACCGTTAATGCTTTTTTCCATTGAGCTTGATTTTTGCCACAAATTTTCCAAAAAATGTTATTCAAATTCTCTCCGATTGCTGATGTGGCAAATAAAGATAATTCGACATACACGTTAAAATTTATTTTGAAAATTCTCTTTATTTTTCGACCAAAAAACTTATAAGAGATCTATAATGATTGATCTCTAAATTTCGAAATTATTTAAATTTCTGCAGTGGAAAAAGATAATTATTTTATAATCACGGGTTTTATAGAAACGATCGACTGAAAAAAAAATACAACATAGTCGTAATAAAACTGGTTATGAGTAAAAGAAAAACAATGCCAAAATTGACATATCTTCCAGCCATAGGTGCGACAGTTCAAGCGATCTGACGTGACTTGATAAAATAAGTATTAGAGGTTATATTATTATGTATTATATTTTTTCTACGTCATTCGTTTTGTAATACTCGCCTTAACGGAAAATCCTTAAAGTACCTAAAAGTAGACATTAACATCCGAAAATTGTATGTTATAAAGCATACATGTATGTATTTATATATCAACTGTGCACAAGTTTGTACGTGAATATAAAATGGTTTCCTTGAGATATAAAATGATGCAGGCATACAAGAAAAACGTATAACTACCATATGAATGCAAAGGTAAATAAAAGCAAAAACAAAAATGAAAATATAACAGTGCTTATAGCAAACATACATTTTCGAGAAATGTGAGAAATCAGTGAGTGAGTGAAAACGAGTAGACAGAAAAAAATGAAAGTAATTTTAAAAAAGCAAGAAAATTATCTTGAACTTATGGCGAATCTTTAATACTCACCGTATTACAAAGACTTATTAAATTTTAAAATTATTTCGGTCATTTTGAGCGATGTGATATTTTAAATGGTCATACGAAATAATTTTAGTTCAATATTTCATTTAGCTCATAAGTTAAAACATTTACGCATTTTGATGGTATTTGCGGCTTTCGGCTGCGATAATATTAGTAGCCTTAACAGTCTGCTGGATTATAAACTTTTTTTTACTTTCGATTAGCGTCTATCTTCAAACTCGATTTAGAGCGATTATTAAAAAATCTCAAGGTTCAATATTGTACATATTTAAACAGGCGGAGAGAGATAAATTATATCTACATGAGAATTGCATTTTATATATTTTATGGAATTTTATTGATGCGTATTTCTGGGTTTTGCAAAAATTCGGACAATTTTTCAACTTTAACGAAGTTGTGTATCCTCGTTTTGAAAGCATCGTATTGATACTTGCGACAAGAAAGATTTTTTATGTGCGTATATTACTTTAATCTGAATGTAACAGGCACAGACGTACACTCAAATCATTTTTTTCAAGGGCTAAAGTTTTCGCTTTCAAAAATAAATTCTTTAAACTGCTAATAGGTACGAAGAAACTACATGCTATTCCCATTTATACGAGATTTTAATTATTTTTTTTGTTTACGTTTTCCAGCACTGAAATTTCGTCTTTATGTTTATAATATCTCTTTCCTTCTTTAGATTCTTTTATACAAAATAGACATATATTGTATTCTTTTTCGTAAAGGTATGTTCTCTTTTCACTTCTTATGCGATTACCATTTTTTCAAATTTTCCATATGCTCAACTGAGCACTAATATCGTAATCTTCTTGTAATAATTGATTCAATTTTGCTCTGATATCGTAAGCGAAGAACAAACAATCGAGAGAAAGTGAGAAAAATGCAAAGTTTCTGAAGAGCGTTTGTTTGAGCATAGTTTTTATTCACAAATAACATTGAAAAAACTCAGTTGCTGCGGGAATTTTGGTCGTGAAGTGTCGTTTGGACGGAGTGTGTATGAAAATAAGAAAATAAAAATAAATAAAACAAAAATATATTTATGTAAATAACATAAAATTATGGAAATTTAACTAAATAATACAGGAAAGATCTGATATAAAAAATTATTGCAATCGATATGCGCTAAAAATGAAGCCAAAGAAAAAAATTAATTTAAAGAAAAAGCAAAAATATGCTATTACTTATGTGTCGTTGAAAAGGAAGTTTAGTATGTAACGAAAAAAGGAGTTAGTGCGACAATAATAGAAGAAAGGAGAAAGCACATAAAAAATTGTGAATATTTGGAGGAAATAAAGTTAGTAGTTTTCTTTGTATACTGTTTTAAGAAAAAAAATTCGATCTTAATATGCTGTGAAATTTTGAAAGATGTTCATTAAAATATTCTTCAATCATTCCTTTTTTTAAGAAAAATATGCTTATGAACTAAAGTGAAAAGAGTTTTTCGGTGTATGTTATTTACCTTATGGAAAACAAAAAGTAATTATTTATCTGAGTGTGAATACAAATAGTTGACGGCAACTGATTTAAATAAAAAACAAAAGTAAGATATACCTTCAATACCAAGAACAAGCATGGAGCATACATTAGTTCTCTTTTATGTTTTAACAACATTTTCTACATAGAAAGAGAAAAGAAGAGACTGAGAGAATTTATGTTTCATAGAAAGAACAATAAGAATTGAATGTAACTGTTGATCTCTTTCTTTCGGTATGTATACTGTGTATATCTTCATTAAAACGCTATTAAATAGAAAGGGATCACTGCAGTGGCAATGAGTCTCGTACTTGTTAAAATATAATGGCAAAAAAGATGTATCATTTACTGCTTTTATCGTAAAAAATTTTCAGTTTGTTTGCAACAACACTCTATGGAAGTACTTTTCTATTGTTTTACACAAAAGTGTCTATAAAGATTTTGTTTTAAAGTGAAATTTATTAGAGAAAAATGTCGGCTGAAGTGGAATTTCCCAAAAAAGAACCGCATTTACGTGCTTTGAAACTATCTGGACATGTGGGTTTCGATAGTTTGCCTGATCAATTGGTAAACAAAAGTGTACAAAATGGATTCGTTTTTAACGTTATGTGCATTGGGGAAACGGGCTTGGGAAAATCCACTCTAATGGATACATTGTTTAATACCAGCTTCGAGTCCACACCCAGTTCTCATACATTGCCGCACGTCAAATTGAAGGCCCACACATATGAGTTGCAGGAGAGCAACGTACGATTAAAATTAACAATATGCGATACGGTGGGCTACGGTGACCAAATTAACAAAGATGATTCATTTAAGGCAGTGGTTGATTATATTGATGCTCAATTTGAGGCTTATCTGCAAGAAGAACTGAAAATAAAACGTTCTTTGATTTCTTGTCATGACAGCCGCATACATGCTTGTTTGTATTTCATTTGCCCTACGGGTCATGGCCTAAAATCATTGGATTTAGTGTGCATGAAAAAGTTGGACAGCAAGGTAAACATCATACCGATCATAGCCAAAGCTGATACTATATCCAAACAGGAATTGCAAAGATTTAAATCAAAAATCATGCAAGAGCTTTTCAATAACGGCGTACAGATATATCAATTTCCCACAGATGATGAAACAGTGGCCGACACAAATTCAGCTATGAATGATCATGTACCCTTTGCAGTAGTGGGCAGTACAGAATTCATTAAAGTAGGTAACAAGCTTATACGAGCACGACAATACCCATGGGGTACTGTACAGGTGGAAAATGAATCACACTGTGATTTCGTTAAATTGCGAGAAATGATTATTCGCACGAACATGGAAGACATGCGTGAGAAAACGCATTCCAAACACTATGAACTGTATCGTCAGAGACGTTTAGAGGAAATGGGTTTTTCTGATGTGGACAGTGAAAACAAACCGATTTCATTTCAACAAACATTCGAAGCTAAACGATCTAATCATTTAGCCGAATTGCAATCTAAGGAGGAAGAAGTACGTCAAATGTTTGTACAAAGAGTTAAGGAGAAAGAAGCTGAACTGAAGGAAAGTGAAAAAGAATTGCACGCTAAGTTTGAGAAGCTGAAACGCGATCATGCCGATGAGAAACGTAAATTAGAAGAATCGCGCAAGAAATTAGAAGAAGATTTCTTAGAATTTACACGACGTAAACAGCAATTGGCCACAACGCACCACACCCTGACTTTGGGTAAAAGCAAGAAGAAGTAAATCCATAAAAAGAATTAAATAAATAAACACTAGATCCATTACAGAAAAAAAAAAAGAAAAAAAAAGAGTATAAAAATAAACTCTTTGCTGCTATAAGTTGAGTATGTCTCTTGGCATAGCTAGAACGTTTTTGCATTTTAATTCAATTCTTCTCTTGATTTTTCCTTTAATTTTTTTAATGCTCTAATTTTTTTAAAACATACATACTTATATATATATATATATATATATTAAAACACTATTTTGAAATTATCGATATTTAAGAAAAAAATGTTACGAATGTATTGAAACATTAACTAAATACACACATCTACAAATACAAACACGAAATGTATTAACAAGCTTATAAATAATATGACTAATATACCAAATAAAGTAAAAACCAAGACTTTCCAATAAAATACAAAAACGAAGAGAGGAATGTAGTTTCGTTTTACTTATGTCGTGCAGCTGCTTCTTTTTAAAACTAGTTTCAAAATACACTCTCTCGAATCACCCGAATCTTAACGCTCACATTCCGGGAAAGATGATAAAGAAAATATAAAACTTTTATTCTCACTCTTTCACTCTCTCTCTTTCATTAGTTTTCAAACTTGTTTACATTCTTGCGTGATTTATTGACAGTATGGATTCAATGGTAATCATCTCTACATAAGATGAAAATTGAAATTTTATACTGGTTTAAAATAAGTTTTATAATTTGAAAGAAAATAAGAATATTAAAGTGAAAGGTAAAATGAAAAGTTAAAGAGAATAAAGAGAAATTTAGAGAGAGAAAGAGAGGTAAAGATTTGGAGCAGATTTTTATAACACTCCGGAATAAAATTTGAATATAATCGATAATATTGTAAATGCTTTAAATCACTCATTCTGATTGAAATTTTTGACTGCTGTCTGATTTTCGAAGTGTTAGTGCCGCAGAAATTGGGATGAAAAGTTGAAACAAACAATACATACCTTTAGTTTTTTAGTACTGATCAAGTTTCAAGATGGGTTTACAATAGATAAAAAGCTATAAAATACAATTCAAAGTGAATCGCGCCTCATGGGTTGCTCAAACCAGATCAGGTGATTGATTTCAATCTCCACTGTCAACCGCTTATTAAAGCGCGCAATTCGGGTAAAACACCCAGAATTTGTCAATACCAGAAGGTTCATTTATCACCCTCACGCACACATACACTCAGATATCACAAGATTTGTTACCTGTTGTGCAACTTGGCAGCACATTATATAACTGCGTACAAAAAATTATGTCGGACTTCTATATGGCGTTTTGGTAGTTGCGTATAAAGTTTTCATGCGATTGTAACGCACTAACAGATGTTTTTAGAGAGTATTTGCGATTGTTCCAAAGCGCGCAGTTTCAAACAAAAATATCCTGCCATAATTTTTCGGAGACTACTGTTAGATATGAGACTGAAAGCGACTCAAGAAAGATCAAGTGTTACTACCGAGAAATTACAAGTTTAAAATTACGTTTTTGAAGTTGATTATGATTTCGGCTCAGACTTACACATTTTCTGCCTCTTTATATCCACACAACGCTTTTGGTACAGGATATTATCAGCTCGTGCAGGTGTATGTAAAATTTTCTGCTTCATCATTTTCTGAATCGATTTAAAACTGTCCGTTTGTTGTCTGTCTATGGATTGTCGGTTTCAACCCACAGGATGTTTTGAGTAAATTTAGCATACTGACGTATTTTGGACCTAAGATGGACGCTGTTCAAAAATTAATTAATCGGACCATTTTTATGAGGACTCTCTATATAATTTCCCACATTTGAAAATAATATAATACAATATAATACAAAAATCAGTAGAAACTACTATTTTGAAATATAAAATAAACGTGAAAAATTTTTGATTAGATGGGACCATTTTTTGAACCATCCGTAATCGTTCTAGTAAAATGTAGAATTAACAAATAAATATTTTGCATATGTCAGGTGTTCATATTAATTTGCCCATCTCTCTCTCTGTATGTTAACTAAAAAGTGTCGAAACTCTTCTCTTTTCTTGTGCAAAATCGTTTCTAAGAGCTTTCTTTTGACCGTAGCGAGGTGGTATGCAAAAGCAATTTTCATTTTAGACAAAGCTTTAGACAAAAAGCCATAAATCTTTCCAATCGAAATGTATAATTTGTTAACTCATTTCCTGTGATCTTGAGAGCGTAAAATTAGAGCATATGTAGACCTATAGGGTATAGGGTATGGATAAAGTTAATCATACAATCTTCGACTTTAAGAATTTTCAAATACTTATATTCTCTTCACCCAAGAGATTTACAGGTTGCCTCATTCTTTCTAATGTTTTTTTAGTGTTATTTTTTTTTGCCAATTTAACCACTACGCTTTTTATAAATTTTTTTAATGGTTTTTTCTTTCATAATTCAGTTATTATTACGTAGCAATTTGTGAAGATTTCATAATACTCATTTGTGCACAATGCATGAACATGAACATAATGTAATAGGTTTTGTTTATAAGTAAAAATTTATAATCACTTGCATATTAGAGGAAGTGATTGTAAAATATTTCCAAAGTACATGAGATTTAATTGACAACAAGCTTCAAGAAGCCTAATGAATATCAAAATTTGTAATTTTGAAGAGCGACAATTTCGTAAACTGTTAAAATTATTGATGTTTTCGACACATCTCTCATCAGTTTGACAATTAAACTATCTACTAACTTATCTACTATTATTAAAAGAACATTCGTTGCAGTCACAGTTTGCAGGCAGTCAAGCAAACCCTGGCAAATTAAATAGCAGCAACGAAAAAATTTCTTGTTTGAATCAGTTTTTTGTTAGCAAAAATGCAACAGGATGTAGTTACTCTTTATCATGTATTCGGTTTGCAAACCGGTTAAATCATCTAAAGGTTTTGCTTCATGAAACTTTACATTAAACTAACATGGGTTTTAGTTGCAATTATATCTATAAGGTCCTTCTTTGGAAACAATATCGCTATTTAGTCTCAGAAGATTAGAATAGAATACTAAAGTGGTTTCATTTTTTTTTTTTTTTTGACAAGAATAATTAATTTCTGATATTCTTAACAGACGGAAATCTCCGGGGGCAACATTATCGCATTAATACGAAATTTTTCATAACTGTCCACTTTCGAATAAACGTTTTGGCTCGAAGCAAGTTTTTACCTTCAAGCTGCGAAAAGACCATTACTTGCTAATCGTTCAACTTGTTTACGATATAGTTATCTTAACTTAATGAAGATTTGGATCTTTTTTACACAACTTATAAGTGTGATTTGTAAATATTTATTTTCTTTGAAACAAGTTATATGGATGTACAGAGCTTTAAATGAAATAGAAAAAATGTTGACGTCATTATTGTAACAAACAGATAACAGAAAGGTAAACACATATATGGTTAACCGTTAAACACTATGCATCCATTTCTAAAATCTTTTATTAGTTTACATTACTAATTTACTATAAACTTACTATACGGGCTTTCAAACTAAATGTAATACAACTTCACTATGATATTCCTTTCTATAACATAATTTAATGATCTATGTGTAAAGGGATAAATATTTTTAAAATTTTTCTGTGGCAATATTCTGTTATATTCGTGTTTTTTATTAAATATATTTTTTGAACTTCTTTGTCTTTAAATTACTTTAAGAGACACAATGAATGAGTCACTTAATTTGTTTATTTTTTCTTTCTTTTCAGATCTATATTTTATTGAACGTCAGCATTATGATGATATACTAACAAACGGTAATCAAAAATATTGTGAGATTTTTTTCTCTCTGAGCTTATCGCTCATTTTCCTGAAGCAAGCAACGCAAGAAAAGGCAAAACAGTAACAACAACAACAACTCCAACAAGAACCGCACAATACTGGTGTTCAATTAGGGTTACTTTCTGTTATTTAGTATACGCATAAACGGACACACAAGAACATTCAAACAGCAAGCACACAGTTTCAATATATTCAGTGAAAAAGTGTTTTTGTTTTAATAAAATTGCATCATTTAGCGTAATATTCGAGCGAGGGAGAAAATATGAGTAAAAATTAAAATGAATATCCTTGAAAAAATGCTTCATTTTCCTATTTTTTCTTTTTTCTGTTTTTATCGCAAATCGAAACGATGTATGAAACACCACGGCTGTCTAACTTTTAATATTTTTATTAAGTTGTTCATAACAGTAAAAAGTAAAGTAAAAAATGTAACGTATACACATGTTATTAGCCATAAAGTAAGAAAGAGCCGTAGCTCATAAGCGCAAAATATTTATATGCGCTCTGTTTTGCCCTCAAAGAGATGGGAAATCATTAAAATGTTGATAAGATCTAATGAAATAGAGAGGAATGATGCTTATCAAATTGTCATGAAATTTACATATCCAGTTTTGAGTTGAAAAAAATTTTTCTTAAACCCACGCTGACACCTAAAAGTCCTTCTAATATTCGCGTTCCACGTTCCGTCTTCAGCATTCTGCTTGCACTTAATGTTCTTAAAAACGAGCCCATTGCATTGGGTTTAATGCATGCAGTGTGCGTAAAATAATTTGTCTAAACTCGAGCATAACCCTTCTTGTAATATGATTTTCATTTTTTTTATCTTGCTTTCCTGTTTTATTTTAGCTTTTAACGTACATTTCACAGCGAAAACGAATGTTTTTAAATTAGGGAAAAACAAACAAAAACGAAAATAGCAAAATAAATAAATGGGGAAACTACCCTGCGCTCAGCCGTATTAAACCAAATAACAAAAAAAAACTGCTAACAACAACATAAACTGAATGAATTTCGACAAATTTTATACTAAAACGAAATATACCAGTTTTTCTGTATTGTTTTGAATTAAAAAAAAAAAAAAAAAACAAAAGAAACGACCAAATATTAATAATAAAGGCTGAGTGAAACAAAAAAAAAGATAGAGTTTTTTCTTCTATTGTGTGTTTGCTTTAAACCAAAAATTCATAAAATTCTATACGTGTGCGTACATATGGTAGTGATGCGTGTGTGTGTGTTCGTCTCTTCAAACTACTGTTTCATCACCAACGATTTTATTTTAAAACTCATCTTCATAATTTGACATTTTATTGAACTTTTTTTTAAAATTCTTTTTCAATTTCAATAGAAATCTTTTTTTTTTTTCAATTCCAATTAAATTAGGAAAAATGAAAACATTGTTATTTATAAGTGATAGTCGTGAAATTTTTAAAATATATACTTTACAGACGTTCAGTTTTTAGTTCCTTTTCGCCTTTATACTTAGTCGGGTTAACGATAAAGAATTTATCTAAAACATAAACAACTAAGGACTTAACAGAAGTGGAAGTGTTTCAACGATTAGTTTGAATGCATTTCACGCGGCAATCTTTCCAATAAAACAAAAATAACTGCCATACTGTGGCTAAAACACCACTACCAGCATTAACAAACTTCAGCATTGCCATCTTTAATAAATAATGTCATCAACAAAATGCGGACTCAAATTTCTATTCATATCGATCATTTTCATTGTCATCGTAAATGGTAAGTAACTCAATTATATTTACTATATAATTCGTATACTTCACACTTGTCATCTGTATCCTTGGAATTTTCAAAGTATTAAAGCGTGCGATATTTTTTTACTTATATACTGGAAATCAGTGTTCAGCTCTTGTGAAAATACTCAGACTCAAGTCTGACATCAGGATAGAATTCCATATGTGTACATAGATTGTTATATTAAAATGTTGTAATGAAAACGGTTTTAAAAAATATTTCATACTTTGCTAGCATGATAAATATCTCCTTTTCCTTCGCTTTAACTTTTTATTCGTTTTCATGATGTGACCGCGTTCGTTCACGAAATGAATGTCTTAGAGAGATGTCAAAATTAACAAAAATTATTATTGATTTGCCTTCCATCCTAGACAAGCTAATGGATTTATTTATTGTTAATTAAAAATTTTACAGTAATCTCTTAAACCGATTAAGTTTGCACTCTAATATTTCAGCTGTAAAATTAGTAGATGATAGCTATGAAGTACGAAGACTGAAAAGACATTCATATTATACAGCATATTAGATCTCCCCTTCATATCTAGACACATTATTGATGCTCTTAATTTATAACCAAAACTTGAAGTCAAAAATTAAACAAGTGTATATAATTTGTTAAATTCACTGGAATCTGACTATTATTATTATTGGTTTTCTCTTTTAATCGTTAATCCATTTGCTAAATTTTTAATTATAAATAGATTGTAAATAAAGATATTTTGCAAGAAGAAAGTTTTTATTTGCGAGAGAGAGAGTAGTTAATAATAGTCTGACTGGCGATATTTTCATGTCCACTACCTTAGCATTTACTTGGTAATCTAATTTTAAAATCTGAAAGTATGACTCAAATAAATAATGATTTACGAGCGGGGTCTTGTCGCCCAACTGACAATTAAGACGCTTTGAAAATTTCATATATTAATTTGAGAAGTTAGATATCAAAGAACACGTTCACAATTATTTCATTAATATTTAGTAAAACAACAGTTCACACTCTTACGTGAGTCAAATAGATTGAATCGAGGAAATAATTATAAAATCGAAAAGGGAATTCTGAGATTTGGCATTTGCTTATAAATCATTGTCATCCGCATATTTTTTAAACTTTTTGTCCTTCTAACCCGTAAGTTGTAGCATATTGAAAAATGTACTCTCCGCTATGACCATTTATTGTTTATTTCTGATCAAACATCTACTAGGTAACACGAGATTAGTACATTTTTTTTTTTGGACATTGGAAAGGAGTCGTTGAGTAAATTGAATGTCTTTTTTAGAAACTCTATTCCGATCGTCACCAAATTGGAAATTTATACAATATGTCTTTCATATTTTTATGAAAATATTTCATATATTTCTGCCAGCGTATGAATTCAGTGTTGGAAAAACAATCTTCCGTTTGACGCTATTCACGAAAGGCTCTAATTTCGATATTTTTGTAACGATATAAATGATACGCGGAGAAGTTACGTATTGAAATAAGTGTTAAAGCGTAGCACGGAGAGCAGACATATCCGCTTTTACGCGTTGCTTTACGGATGTCGTTCATGAGTGCGCTTACGCGAAGAAAGTAAATTTCGTTCGCATCGTTTAATAGGTTTGTCAACCAAATGCTTTCGCATTGAAATGAGGTTTTTTGTTCATTTCATGTTCAGCGTTGTATTCGTGATGCCACCTGTGTGTGAATGACAAAATAATTGGAAATAAATACAAAGAAGAAGAAATAAAAAATCAAGTAAACACAGGAAAAAGCTAAACAAAAAAATATTTACTTTGTTAAGATATAAAATTAAGTAAGCGAGTACATTCAAATGTTTATTTTGAATATCGGAAAAATACGAATAAATAAATAATTTCATTTCATGTGCCGCAACAAATTGTGGATGCTGCAATTCATACATGCAAAGAACCAATTGCGGGCAAAAATCGCTTAACAACACTGGTTACAATTTTCATTTAATATAATAAAATGTATTAAAATATAATTTTCAAGTTCTTGCAACGTTTCAATTCAACCAATATACGGTTTAACCATGAGGACTTGGACAGTAGGTATCGTTTGACGGTAGCTTTTGCTATGTTTATTGGTTGCTTATTTTCACTACAAGCTAATAGGGATTAAATTTCTGGCCAAACTTGTGTGCTGCCATATAAATGCTACTTCTCCATAAAACAGAGCTTCTTTTTGTGTAGCGTTTATTTTATTGAATTTGTGTTTATTGAATGAATGGGCTTTTTTTCATTAATTGCTTGTTTGTACGCTGCTGTTTTTTCCACAATTGCTTGTTTACTCATTGCCCATATAGGCAATAAATATCATATTTCCAAAATCTTGTTATAAAGCTTTTGACAACCGTTCAATCCTACCTTCAATTCTTTCCAAAAATTCTTTTGTTCATCCCATCTTCATAATCTTCTTTCATTTTGTGGTACCAAAATAAGTCATCGAAAATCAATATTTCCTTTTATTACTTCTCCTCTCTCGTTGTCAATGAGATTAGGTAGTCTTTCTCTGTCCATTACTTGCATCAAATATGTTCTTTTTGTAACATTTTACTTTATTTTCCCTTCGAGAATGATACGTAAGAGCTATTTCATGTTCGAGAGTATTCATGGCAGCTATCGAGAAAAAAAGTACTTGTTAACGACTGATATGAACTCAGTACTTGGTTCGTGATCGACAACTATGAACTCGAAAGAGAAAATTTGCGATGAAATTTTCTTATTAACGACAGTCATAAACCTATTCCAAACCTAGATGCAGTCTTTGGAAGACTGTACTAAAAACAACCCAATTGTCGCTTTTGGCATATTGCCGTTTTCGCAGTAAGTAATTAGTTTTTTTTAGAGCAGTGCAAGGTACGATACATCAAGCTTTATCCCATGAAAGCGGACTATTACTTCAGCGATGTGAATGTTATTCTTTGCTGTCTTCCACTTAGTCTGTATCGTAGTCTTTTGAGATTCGGGATGTGTTGTAGGTTATCGAATTTTCATCATTCAATTTATTTCGTTTTCACCACAGAAGCAGCCACCATGACTTAGATATTCGGCTCTTCGGGTCGTATCATTAAATTACGACTTTGCAATAACAAAGACTTTATTTATAAATTTCTTTCTTTTCTTTTCTTTCCCTTTTAACTCTTTTCTTCTAATATGATGGTTTAATTACTGTGAGATTTTTCTGAAATTTTTGTGAATCTTCTCGTTAAT
This sequence comes from Glossina brevipalpis, assembly GCA_000671755.1. Taxonomy (NCBI): domain Eukaryota; kingdom Metazoa; phylum Arthropoda; class Insecta; order Diptera; family Glossinidae; genus Glossina; species Glossina brevipalpis. The sequence goes on from KK351092.1 coordinate 614,553, forward strand.
CGCCAGTTGCGTTAGGTAGTTTTCACATTCAGGTAATAGACAAAATAATACGAACACCTGACATGTACATAATATTTATTTATGAACAAGGACAAGTTAGTTTTAACTTGTATTTCACCACAAATCGTTTTAAATGTTCGTTCGTCTCTGTTCGTTAATTTTAGGAATTGCCTACTATTGTTCTTCGCCAATGATGTGTTACCATGTTTTGTAAATGCTGCCATTGCAGTGGATACTGTCGCTGGTGAAACGTCAAACAGCCCAGCTCCTTTTGTGGCAGTTACTTCCGCTAATTGAGCGTTAACGATTTCCCCTCCTTCCAAATTTGAGAGATTACAGATTTTGCCGATCTCTTGTTTTAACCATCGCAGAAAAAAACGTATAATACATTGAAATATACCCCCTAAGCTGTGCAATACATACGCGTCGCTTTATTTAAACGGTAGCAATGTTGCCATATTGTTCATATTGTTTGATCCATCTCCTGCATAACTATTTTATTAGATTTCTGATCTCTCTTGCATCGAAACTAAATATTGTACAGTGAGAGAGACTTGCCACAGTTTGGTTCAAAACGATATGTTACCAATTATACGCTTACTGTCAAATTTTTAAAAATTAAAGTACATTGTATATAGGTATTATATATATATAAATTGTATAATGCACAACGTGCGAGATTAGACTCAGTTAGTGGAAATAATCTATAAAAAACTTCAGCTAACTGACAGTAGAACTACTAGTGTTTATGTCATTTCATTCGTCCGTTTTCACTATACAAGATTGCAAGGGCAATGAAAATTTACTTCGACACTTTATTAAAATTTTTCGTTTATTTTGAAGCTTTTATCTTTCTCATAATATTTAAATAATTATATTAATAAAGGAATATTTTCTTTGAGACAATTTGAGGAACTTTTTACAATTTATTAATATTTTTTTTTTACTCTTGTTTTGCTAATTAGTTGTTAATTATATTATAATATATATATACTATTATTATTATTAAAAGGTCTTCTTAGTGCCCTTAATTGTTACTAACTTTTTATTTGTTTTCATATTTTTAATAAAAATTTATTGCTATTGTCTATGCAAAAAACAAAACAAAACTAAAAATAAAAAATAAAGAAAAATGTAAACTGGAACGTGGGAATATTTGAAAATTTGTATAGAAACTTTATCTACAAAAGAAAAAATTAATGCGATCATTTAAACGTCAATATAATCGTTGAAAAGCTGGTGAGTCATCCTCAAAACTCAAAATGCAAATTAGTCAACAAATTATTCAGTCTGCAGCGAAAAAGAAGAAAACGAAAAGAAATCTACATTTTCAAGGAAAAAACACATATACATGAATGTGATGAACTCAATTAGAGCCTTAAGTGGTTAGTATTGTTGAAGATTCATTAATATATTAAATATCGTAAAAAGTTTAAAGATGAATCTGTTTTCAAATTGTTTGGACAAATTTTACTAAGAAAAGTTTCTTAGTTCTTTAGCTATTTTGGGCCCCAGGAGATCCATCACTACTAAGACTTATAGCAAGCAAAAACGTCTCGCATATAAAGATATAAACGACAAATTAAAAACAAAGAAAAACGAAAGCAGACATAAAAAAAACATAGAAAACAATAAAAACTAAAAACCAAACTCCCAAGCCGAGAAAGAAACAAACTGAAGACGTAATATATGTGCAATTGAAATTTATGAGAAGAAAAACAAAAAAAAATATACAGAAGTAAACGCCACACAATATTTACATTGCAAGTAGGCAACAGACAGAAGCACAGACATCAGGATTTTCTACGGAATAAGTAACAAAAATCTGAAAGAAAAAAAAAGAAGAAATTCAACAAGAAAAAACAACTTCAACTGTAAGAGTTGTATGTAACATATACATACTTATACGTACTCTGAATAAAAACTTCGCATTTATCTCATCAACTTTATGCTGATATGAAAAACCTAAAACTACAACTACAAAGGCAACCACGCACTGCGGTATTACAGTTGCGTTTTCTTTTAGTTGTTGTTTCGTTGGTTGGTTGTTTGTTTGCTTGCTTGTTAGTTAGTTAGTTTATTTGTTTGTGTGTGTTTAGCTTTCCCAGCACCAGTCAAACCTAAAGTAGAGACATAGAAAAAACCTCACGCATTACAAAAAAAAAGAAAAAAGCCTTCAAGTGCGGTATTGCATGCGTGAATGTTGCAAGCGTGCATGAATGTGCATATCTTCTACATATGTATGATATTTCTTAAGATTTTCGTTACTGTAAAAAATATCGTTGTAATGCGTGTCTAAGGTTAAAGAGCAGACATTTTTAGTTGATATGTAAGTGATGATGAAGCTCATTTAGTTCTTTTTCAATTTGTGTCTCTACTTCTTCTATTCTGCTTTTAAGTTTCTCTTTTGCTTTCTATCGAGAATTTTTTTGCTTTTTAATAAATAGGTATAACATTTTTTTCATCATTTCTCCATTTTGCTCCTACATAACAATGCGGTTTGATTTCTTTTGTTTATTTTTTGGATGGCGAAGTATGTAACAATTTTATTTTCCCAAGTATTGTATTATTTCGTAATGTGTGTTCGGTTTTATTTTTGAGTTTTAAGTTTTGTTTGTTTATCTATTTTAATTATTTTTTTTTCTTTTCAATTTTACATATTTTAAATTGAATGAAAAAAATTTTACATTTTGTGCGGTATTTGTTGTAATAACAGGATGTGGTTCTGTTACGTACTAAGTTTATTCACCGTCTCTATGAGCCATCAACTTATTTAGTCATGTGCGTGCCAATGGGTTATGATTTAATTACAAACAGTTTGAATGTTGGTGAGAGTGGTTTTTATATTTATCGTAAAAAAAATATATAGAATAAATTTGTTGAATGTATATAGAACAAAAAAAGGACCTATCGGTGAACTCATTCTCAATCAGCTTAAATATGTACATCGATTTAGTTTTAGTTGTGTATACTGTAGCTCAAACCGCGATTAAAGCATCGTAACATCTGATTAAAATTAAATTTAGGGCGAATCATTCTATACATCGCCCCAAAAATAACAAAATCCGTAATAAGTTTTCTTTATAATAAATAAATTTGTTTATAACACTATAAACTGGCTTTAAATAATTTTCTTATTAAAATCAAATGGAAGTGAAATAATCTGCTAAATTGCTCTGTTGGCATTACAACAATTAAAAGTAAATGAGATTTTTTTGCTTCATTCTAGAATAGGATTACAAAATTTTTCTAAGGTTTTAATAGAATCAGACGAAACGTTCTTTATGCCGGTCTAGAATTAACAAATTAGTTTTTTTTTTTTTGATTATTTTAGATTTGGGTTTTATAACTTTGCTTTTAGAGCTTTAGATTTGATTTGACCCCCAGGACAATCGGCTAAATCGCTTAACGAGTTTGCCGATGATTGGCAGAAAAATGGCAGCTTTTCGTTTTTATTTTGTTTAAAAATTTGTAAGGAGGATAAGTTTGCATCTTAGACTTTACGATATTTATATAAGTTCATTTATATTTATAGAAGTTAAAAATACAGCTAAAAACCTGTAATTGTCAGAAATGTTTATATGACACGGCATTAGTAGCACATCTGTCCGCATATAGGGCATGTAGTGTCTAGATATGGTTTTTAGTCTGTGGATCTACCTACAAAGTACTACATTTGTGGAAGTGTATTTTCTGGCAACATCGGACGACATCGCATCAACGGAATGGTTTTGGTTTCGCAGCTATCAAATCAGCGAATCATTTTCGAAATTTTTCTGTATTTCGAAATTGCGTGTCAGCATGTCATGCTGCATCGATCTGAATAAGTGGTAATCAGATGGCGCTATGTGTGATGAATATGCTGAGTGCGATAAAACTCCACAACAGTAACAGTATACCCTTGACAAATTTTGTAACATGTGACCGAACGTTGTCATACAAGAGGATCACTTCGTGTCTATTAACCGCTATTATTGGTCCGTTTTGGAATAAGACATCGTTTAATTTGTACAATTGACGTCGGTAAACATCTGCGGAAACAGTTTCATTCAGTTTTAGCAGCTTATAATACACCACACCTTGCTGATCGCAACATATGCACAGCTAAACTTGATGGCCATGAATATTCCGCTTAGGTATCGATGTGGATAGCTCTCCTGGACTTGACCCATGAGTTTTTGTACTTGAAATTGTTGTAATAGATTCATTTTTCATCGTCAGTCGCAATACGCAGCAGAAAACTCTTTTTTTTGCTTGCAGTCGCCTATTATTTTGGAAGGGGATAAGTCAGCATATCATATTTTATCGGTTATACACAATGAATGTTATATCTTCTATGACAATATGGAATAACTGGAATGCTATAGCATTTATCAGCAGAATATATAAGAAAAAGAGATTAATTCATCGGTGTTCTGCACTTCACTTCAATTTTATTGGTCAATATATACAAGAAGTTACTGTTTCTAAGATTTCGTAGTCAAGACCTCATTGTCAGAGATGGCCCAAAAATTGGTAATAAACGGTCTCTTTGATCAATTTGAAGGAATAGTAAATATTTTTAGTTAAAAATTCACAACAAAGAAAGGTCAATAAATAGCTCCGTTTGATCAATGTTTGTTTGCCTGAAGTTCAGTGTCTTGTAATTTCTCGTACGCGGATGTGTTCATGAGCACAATTCTTTTCCTATTCATTTGTGCAGCTAACATTTAAATTCATTACATGCATAGATCAAATTTAATTGAAAATCTCTTTCAGAGTTTTACAGTTTTTATATCGTGTTTTACTTACGCCCACCTATGGAAGACGAATCAAAATGAAGGTCTTGTACTTCTGCTGTGTCTTTATTGCATAGTGCAGTCTTGTCATCTATGTTCTTTGAAAAGTTGAATTTTCGTTATAAAGTGCTTATATATCCTATCACAATTCAAGTTATATTCAATCACAATTAAAGTCATTGCTTTCGTTTTCATTTTTCTAATGAACTTACACCTAAGTTTTAATCCGAATGAGAATCGGTAAAATAATTTCAAAATATGATTCTTTTGCTTTATGAAATTAGTATCATTGTCTAAGTTACTGATGTTTTTTCGTTTCGATTTGAAATATCGTACTGAAGTAGATAATAGCAAATGCTTAGGGAAACAATATAGAAAGTAACGGTAATTTTCAGAAAAACTATGTACGACAAAAGGGTCTACCCTTTCTGCAAACGCTAAGGCATTCATGTGATATTTTACACACTTCATGATCACAAATAAAAAAATATGAAAATGTCTAATGGAACCCTTGATTCATTGCTTTTAAATGTATAATAATTATAAAAAATTAAAGTTGTATAAAATTAAATCAATAATAATTGACTTTAAAATTTGAATGCTACTAGCATTCACTTCATTTTGCATCGTAACGGAAATGAATGCTATATATAGCGTCCGCATTCGCGCGTCCCTGAACGTGTTAATTGTTCGGCTGGTGAGCATCAAAATTTCTTCCGCTTTCAATTATCATCAGAATGTCAATTGTTCGCTACTCCTCACGCTTTAGTTGCACAGGTAAAATGACGTTTACCATAAATTCTATTTTTGATGCACAAGTCGACAGCGGCAATGGCGATTTTTCGATTTCGGTTCGGTTTTTTCGATTGGATGCTTCTATGCCGAAATATAAATTAGGTAAACTTAACTGTTTATTTCAAATTTTTTCAGTCGAACTGCACACGCACTGCACTGTTCATGTGATGCAAGCGTACTTGTTATCGAACCACTGCATATCGCATATAGCTTGAAGTATTACAATATTAAAGAGGTTTAGTGTTAAGAGAGCGAAATCGCCCAAATGTAAACATAATTCCCTTACGATTGAATCTTTAAAAATGTTAGGGAATTTAGTTCAAAATTTTGTTATTTTCTGAAAACTGTTTAGTACTAAATATTAGCTACATCAGCTATTAAAATGTAGGGGCACTCATGTCAGTAAGTACTTTTCTCTGTATTTCTTAATTAACTTTCAATGTTATAACTTATAAACGATAAGCTTATTAAAAATAACTACATTTCTATACGTTCGTACGCTGACAGAATATTTATAATAACAATAATGAAGATAATGGTACACAAGATAAAAGTTGCTTGTAAATGAAACTTCGTGCAAAATAATGAATAATTGTGAAAAGAGCAACAACAACAAGAAGTTACTTATGCTAAAGATTCTTCCTTTCATAAAAATATATAGAAAAATACGCCGGTTGATGTCTTTGTTTTGCGTTTACTTTTGTAAGATTCAGAAGAAAACATTAAAGTTCTTATATAACTTTTGCATTAACAATAAATGTAAGTGTTGATCAATATCATGGTTAGATTTAAAATGCATAAGATATCAAAAATTGAAATAGGAGTTTAGTTAAATTATTTCTAAGTTATTGTTAAGCATGTTTCCCTAACAAGCTGTAAGACGAGAAGATGACGGCTTAGTCCTTTTTAGATTTCCTATTGTATATATATTTATAATTTTATTAAGTAGTATTGTATTTCTCGGCATAGAAAAAAATGTAAATAATCATAATATTTATACGTTAATGTTTGTCATAATAAGCGAATAAACTTTCGTTCAAGGCACAAGTTCAGAGCTTGTTTGAAAACAACTTGCAATGGTACTTGTTAAGTTTTGTTTGTTAGCACTTAGAAAAAAATTTAATTAGTATACAGAATATAAAAACCAGTTTTTGCAGTAAAAAACCGTGTAATTAAATGGTGTGTACTTATCGCTCAATAGAACTGTAATATATTTGCCTGAGGCCGAATTTTGAGTACTCAGCAAATATATAAAAGGCGAAATTTAATTAATTTTGAGTCTGCTTTGCCAAATGTATATCTAGCTGGATTTCACCATGTGTATTGTATAGTCCTTAAATTAAATTTAAATACCTGCATTCAACTTGAGAAAGGCGAGAGTATACTAAATTTATTCTTTCGTTTATAATATTTCCCTCTTAACCATATAATACGTGAGGCAGTGTTAGATTCTATTGCGGCTAGTAATCCTTTTTTTAATATCGAACAAATAAAAAAATTATATTCAGCCGAATTCTTTATATGCACCACCTTTATCTTAAAAACAGAGGGAAAAATTTTAATAGGCGGCTGTGGTAGATTTTTTCTATTTTGATGGAATACCGTGGAACACAGCCAGCAATGGAATACCATGCCAGAAAACAAACGTGCTTTCAGCTTATACTGTAGTCGTGGCCTGTGATCGATTTGGCCCATATTCAATAGCAACGTATGCGAAACAACTTCCAATTTCATTTTTGCGGTTAGAAGGATGTTAACCATAGATATTGGATAGTTAAGCAGCCAGACATATGTACGGATGTGCTGATGGGTGCATCTGGTTGGATTCCGAATTTCGTACTGATTAAGAATATATACATTTCATGCGGTTTCAGAAGTATCTCATCTTCGGTGGTGGGTATAAAAATATACCTGAAATAATCTATAAAGTATATAGATATAAAGCCTTGAGTGAGTTTGAAATTATAGATCGATTTGACCAGATCCCTAAGTGCCTCTTTGGAATCCGTATAGTCGAAAAAAGCAATAAAATATTCATTATATACTCTTGGATTCATTCTTGGGTCAAGTCTACATAACTCAAAAAAACAAAAATAATCTCCAGATATTTCATCAAAAACCAATTTCAGGCAAGGCGAACCTGGCTGGATAGAATATATATTAAAGTCAGTCAAAAGTGTGTTGGAAATGTATGTTTGATGATTGCGTAATTAGCAAAAAATCTCTTAGTTCTTGAAGAATTAAGGTGTATGGGTAGCTTACAACTTATTTTTCTCTTTCTTGAGTTTTTTGCGAAATTCTTGCGTCTAGTGAAGCAGTTCAAATTTTCGTGATCATAATTTCATTTTATAAGACGTAATTAGTTATCGTGCTATATTTTTGTAGAGTTATCAAACTAATGAGTTTTTCATGTAGAGTATAATGAAAATATCATTAACAATCAAACTTCGAAATGACGCGTTTTCACTTTTGAATATGTGTTCAATTCTATATATAGTTGAAATACTTAACCTTAGCATGAGTTTTTTTTTATTGCCAGGGAAACTTTATTTAAAATTAATTTAAAGCGTAAACTCATTTACTATTTTTTGTGTAATCACACAACATTCACAACAAATTAATGACCCAAATGTCGAATTCTCAATGAAGCGAAAAATTTCACACCTTAAAGTATATATTACTCAGACGTATTGTTTACCGGCCATTTGAAACACTTGCAAGGTCCTCATTCCATCAGCAATTGTGTTCTGTGTAATTTTGTTTTCTTATGATTTTCATTTAATATTAATTGAAAGAGGAAATGATAGATTTTATTATGCAACTTAATCAAGTTTACATTTATATGAGAGAAGCAATTAAATTTAAATACTACTGCCGTATAAACCACCTGCACTTACCGGTTATAAATCAAGAAGAATAACCAAAGCACTCAATTCAAGCAAGTCAAGGCTCAGGAATATTTATCAGAAATTCTTCTTTTTTTTCCGTTTTAATCTCGTTTTTCTTCAGTTATGTGTAGTAAAGCAACAAATTGCTAAGGTGGACATTTAAGGTTATCCTTTAGTCTGCACGTTTTGTTTGTGATAAGGTTTGTTATACGTCCTGTTTGCTTTGCTATGTGTGTGCAGCTTAAGGCACTTATTTGAATTTGAAATTCTTTGGTTTTGCGCACACATTGGCTTTGTGTTTAATATCTCTGGCAAAGGTCAATATCTCTGGTGTCAAGTATGTATCTAAGGTATCTTTACTTTGTCTTTCTCATGTTAACTCATTTTTTCTACTGTTAATATAAGGAGATTTTTTTTTATTATAGATTACTATTTCACACAAAAAATTCATGATAAGGCTTCAGGTTAAAGAAAAATCATTTCTTTGAATAGACAGAGAATTTTTAGATTTTTAGAAAAACAAAGAATAAATTTTAAAGTTTAATTAAACTTTTTTTTTGTTTAATATTTATCGAAGATATTAAAGGTTTTATTTATATATTTTGTCATAAATAATAACTTTGATAACGCTAGTATGGTATATGTTGAGTAGAAAAATCTTTCTAATAAGAGATCGACGTGTGGGCAACACTTTTAATGAATATTAATATTTATGTGCAAATGTGTTTATTATATCTAGCAAAATGTTTCAAAACTTTTGGATGATTTGGAGTTTTCCTTCCTGTTATTGCCATAACGTCTAGAAAGTTGACGACGTTAATCCTTATGGGTTACTTTGCTCTATCAGAGCTGGTGTTTTTTTTTTTTGTTGCAAATCAAGAGATGCACTATTATTTCTTTGCTTTCATCTGAACTAAGTTCTTAAAACAACTTTGAGAATTTATAGCAATATATATAAAGAATTCTTTTTCGTAATGAAATAGTCACTATGTACAAGTAAAACAAAACCACTTTTGTCACTTTAATGAAATTTCTTTGACTTGTGTCGTATCGAATTCAATTCGTTAACGTTGGTCATTGTGGTTCTTATAGTACCCTACTGCGAAAAAATATACTATGTACACTTATACGTGGCCATTCAATAGATTAAGATTTCCAGATGTGATCATGAATCTGATTTCGTATCGTTGCAGAGCCTTGTTGATTTATGTATGGTCTACCACTATGCTCGGTTTGACAACTGTTCTTCTAACTTCGATGTAAGATGCAGTGTTCACAGCAAGCTGCCGGATGAGGGGAATAGAGCTGGAGTGTAATAAGTCCAGTAAACAGAGGAAACCTCTGTGCTCTGTGAACATAATCATTCCTCATTACTTTAAAATTTTTTTTGTCCGAGGAAACCGGTTGGCTAAATTATGTTCTGAGGAAAGTAGAACATAAATGTGCCGAATTTCTACTTCTACGTGATCCCAGCTAGAAAAGTCATGCTTAGCGGCATGAGAATAGGTGCTAAAAGAAGAGTAGGGTTTCAACCACCGAAGCCCGAATTGTAGGAAGAAAGCTCGGGAGTTGCTTCTATTTTAGGTGACTTCTCTTCTCGGTAGTTCTCTGCTGTTTGGTTCATAATAACAATGGGCAGGCAGTAGTTATCTATGATTGCTTGAGGTAGTAGTTTAAGTGGGAGCACTAGTAGCGTTGTTGGTAGTGTCGATATCTTTCCAAGTATACAATAATCCTTACAATTAGGTAGGGATGTTCGCTCCCGTGATGTGTAGAAAAGTTAAAGTAAACATTTAGGAGGTTAGGTGTTTAAATGAGGAAACTCTTTGTACTATGTTGGCTACGTCAACAAACTTAGAGAATGTCTTGTAGCCTGACCGCTAGTACGACCCTTTATCGTGGTGATTGTTGGTAAATGAGCTGGATTAATAACCTTCTGACCAAAGGGACTGTACTCAGTGAATGTTTGTTCCGAGACCTTGGGAATTTGCGGAGGCCCATTGGAATAACTCCAAAGCCTGAAAGGCACAGACTATCGTTTGCTGAAAATAACTTAGTGTTTAAATACGCCGTGAGATTAAAAACTTCCAAAGCTCACGTAAAACAATAATAGAGATCTGTCATTGTCATTTCCTGGGAATATTTTTTAATCTCGACTTTCCGCCAATGCCAATTGGCGTGTAACTTAGAACTTGAAGCGAGTATCCTTGCGGGTAAATAAAAAAAAAAGACATGCCAATAACCAAGAAATAAAGTCTGCCTTGGATGGCTATTTTGTGGACTATTTTCTCTATAAACAGAATATCGAAGCCGTTAAATATTGTACATAAAATTTCATGGGATTAAATAGAGAGAAATAAATCTTAGATTTTTGTGTTTGTGTCAGAATTTGTATTTCCTCGGGATTTCCTTCGTTGTTCGTACCAAACGATGTCATCAACTGCTAGACCACTTACACTTTTGGAACTCTGTAACAGTTTCGTTTTCTTTGGTTCTATAATATTCGCCTTTTGTCTCCTTTTTCTTGTATCTGTGGAATTAAATCCATTTCAAGCAAGTCTTCGTTAAGTAAAAGACACAAGATTTTAGTCATTGAATTCCAAATTTTTATTAAGCAATCAGAATAGCAGTAAAAATATATGATTCAACTGTTTATCATAAATACATGTTTTTATAATTAAAGAGGGAGCAATAGATCCCCTCAAGGCAGTTAAAACCAAATAACATAAATTTGTCAATAAAACAACAAGCGTAAACTAAATATTGAAAAATTTATTGTATAAATAGTATTGTATACACATAGTATAATAAAACTAACAGAGTTGAAATGACGAGATCACAATGTGGCAGGCGAGAAGTTCTGTCTGTCTGTAAGCTTATTCATTTTTAAATTGCTTGACTCGTTTAGTTTAGTGTTAATTAATAAAATCCTTGTTTGATACATTTATTTCCGAATCTTTTCGTTGTGAAAAATGATGAATCTAATGCAATAGAATCCCTTTCCATATAACAAAAGTTCGCAATTCTTGATACGCATTGTTGTAATATAGTGTGAGCTTACGCCAACAATTAGGAAAATTTTTTTGCATTTTTTTTCTTTTTTATGATTTTAAAACTTCACCAAAAAGTGTTAAATTGGGTAAATATTTTTTTCTTTTCGTCTCAACACAAACTGCTGCGAAAGCCGTTCCGAGGAAGTTACAATATCGCTGTTACTTCGTTATATTTTTTTCGAACTTTAAAAGGTATAAATCTACTCTATTTACGGCGTGAGCTACACAACTTGTAAATCGAGCAAAAATTATTTACATAAAAAAAGCGAAATTTCTAATCTCTCAATCAATTTCTAGTAGGCTGATAAAAAAGCAATTTCAAAACAAAATTTAAAAAAAATTGTCCTCTATATCATCAGTTAAAAGAGAACGCATAAATTTTTTTGATACTGTTGTCATAAGACGATAAATGCATGTTGGGTATCTATCCACCGTCTGAAATTCGTGCAGTCTCGAATTTTTAGTTGGCAGGAAAGAAATTTCAAAAACAGAATCTTCCTCTTGCCTATGTTTATTTACAAATGACATGATTCCTGCCAGAGCTAACGTACGATCTATTTATCAATATCTGATCGCCAATACACTTTAAGTATGAACAAGTGCGAAAATTATATTCGGCTGTGCCGTGTCTATTATACCCTCCATCTTTATCTTAGAAAAAGAAAAAACTAAATTTTAATAGTTGGGCGTTGCAGTTTTTTCTATTTTTATGGAATGTCGGATGGAAATTTTTATTTTGTTGTCTGTGAGCACTGAGCAGAACGGCCAGAAAGCAGACTTATTTTCAGCTTATTTTCTACTGTAGTTGTGGTCTGTAATCGATTTGGACCATTTTCAATACTAACGTATGCGAGGAAACTTCGAAAGTTTGTGGCAAATTTCAAGCCCATATTATCATTTTTGCGGCCAGTAAATATGTTATTACCTAGACGGACAGACGGACATACTTAAATCGATTCTAAATTTGATGTTGATCAAGAATGTATTTACTTTGTGAGATCTGTGAAATTTCCTTCTGGGCATTACAAATATGATGATAAACTAGATATACCTTTCACCTTCGGTGGTGGGTAAAAAAAAGTTTGTTACGAAAATGTTTATCTATAAACCTAGATCCATCTATTGGCCGTGTATAGTGTTTTGTTTATTCAACGTTTGCTTTATATTCATTGAACAATTTCAGGAAAAGCAACATTAAGCTAACGAAACGATTCATTGCTTTAAGTATTATTTAAGTGGAAATCTTTACAAACCGGTGGTTTATATTCAATTATAAGTAGGAGTGAGGTGAGCGACTTTTGCATGTTCTACAAGTAAGTAAAGAATTTCTTAGTTTTAATTAGTAAACTGCCTTCTTTCATATTTTCTTCCCAATGAAGTTGAACATAAACAAAGCGTCCGCTCGTCTTTACAAATAAAGTTTTTTGCATTTTATTTTATTTTATGCTTTGAGATATTTTAATAATTTGTTTCCGTTTCCTATTTCAATTACAGGCTACGCAAAAGATATTTCCGGAGCTGAAAGAGGTAAGTTTTCTATGTTTTGAAAAATTTTCTTTTACCATATTTTTCAACTACAGTTCATTAAAATCCTTATTTAGGGGCACAGCTAGGAACATTAAGCGCTTGTTTAAACTCCCGCTCGTGCCCCTTCAAAAATAAATGTATTTAACAACAGTAATAAAACTGTATGCATCTTACACATGTAGACATGTACACATGTACCTATACATGAATAATGAAAGAAATGCAATAAAATGAAAATTATGAACAGTGAAAAGCGAGTAAAATATAACAAAACACAAAAAAAAAAAGGAAAAATATTGCGAAATCAACTCGAAATGTAAATCCACACAATTGATAAATAAAAAAAAATGAAAGCAAAAAAAAAAAACGGATAAAGACCTTTTCATTTGAATAACGTAACCAACAGCTGAGCAGCCGTGAGTATACGGCATGGGTATGTGCAACTAAATACAATATATTGGGGCTAAAATACAAAAAAAAAAAAAAAACATACAACCAACTCGTTCCAGAGCGTTGCTGGTAAAGCTGCTGCTTCTGTCAGGGCTTAGTAGTTCCTATCCGACTGACGGTGAACTAAAAAAAGTAAAAATAAAAAATTCAACAACTTTAGTAAACCAAAAGACCATAAAAAATAATACCGTAAAAAGAATAGAATGCCACAGAACGCAAATGCGGTAGGAATGGAATACAAAAAAAAAAAAAAAAAAAAAAAAAAAAAAAAAAAAAAAAAAAAACGAAAAAAAATCAACTATTCACCCATTTGCT